>BTHU01000004.1:13036268-13416268 GCA_036184795.1 Tokudaia tokunoshimensis | reverse complement strand
AAACAAGTTCTCTGATCAAAATCAACCTCAATTTTAAACACTTGTATTCTAAAATGATTCATGATTTAATATCTGTTTGGAGGAAGAAAAAAGTGACCTTTTCATGTCTGTTGAAGTAAACACTACTGATATGCTTATTGCTAATGATACGCATTTCCCAGAGTGTATCATTAAACATGTAAAGGATAACAATCCACAGAATCTATAATGGCTATTCTTGGCTTTCAACTTGACTACATCTGGTATTAATTAAAATCCAAAAATGGAGTGCATACCTCAGAGGGAATTTTGCTAAATTTGAAGTAGGAAGATCACTTCTAATCTGGAACTTGAGGCAGGAAGACATACATTGAATCTGGGCCACACCTTCTGCTGGAAGTCTACATAAGGAGATGGAAGTAAGAGCCTTTTGCTCTTTGCCTGCTTGCTTTTGCCTTGCTAGTGAGTCTGTTTATGATATTAGAGGCTACTTCTTTGAGATTCTGGCATATACTGAAGACCAGATGAGACATCCAGCCTTGTAGACTAACCACTACTGGATTCTTAGACTTTCCATTCACAGCCAGTCATTGTTGCATTATCTGGATTGTAATCTGAGAGTCATTCTAATAAATCCCTTTTCTAAGTATATAAAGAGATTTGTCTATAAAATTAACAACAGAAGCCAACCCCCCCCAGCTCATTGGTGTGGTTTTAATAGTCTGGTACACCTAGAAAGAATAGTGAGGCAGACACATCTCTTCTGTTAAATTGCCTCTATAATCATGGCTCTTTTTCACTTTTCCATATGTCAATATTACTTATAAATATACTTAAAATTTTGGAAAAATATTTAATTATTGAACATTTTAAATATACAATATAAAATAGAACCACAATTTCCTCTAGTTTGTATTTCAAATCTTTAAAATCTAAACAATAGAAACTTTCACTTTTTTATTTGTTAACTGAAAATTTTTAAAAAGTAGATTTTAATATTTTTATAATTGTTGTTTTGTGTTATTAAGATTTGTCTTATTTTGTTTAAGACTATAAGTTATAATCTATGTCTGGATGTAAAAGTAACTTTTATTCACCAGATGTAGTTGTTGTCTTGGAGACTTACTGCTGCATAAGCTCAACCTTCATAGTTCTTTCTGAACTCTAGCTGGCTGGTTCAACTCATCTGTCCTGACTCATACTCCTCTCTAATCTTACTAATTCAAACTGGCTTCACTCAGCTTCTCACTGAATTGCCATGCTTGACCTGAAACTAACTCTGTTCTAATCTTCTGGCTCCTTCTCATTCACTGATTTGTTCTGTCTTCATATGTAAGCAGTTTCTGTAAAACTGTCCTGGTAACATTGCCTCTTTCTCCTCCTCCTCAACCTCCTCCTCCTCCTCCTCCTTCTCCTCCTCATCCTCAACATCCTCCTCTTCCTCCTCCTCAACCTCCTCCTTCTTCTCCTCCTCCACCTACTCCTTCTCCTCCTCCTCCTCCACCTCCTCCTCCTCCACCTCCTCCTCCTCCACCTCCTCCTCCTCCACCTCCTCCTCCTCTTCCTCTTCCTCCTCCACCTCCTTCTCCTCTTTCTTCTTCTCCTCTTCCTCTTCCACCTCCTCCTCCTCCTTCTCCTCCTCTTCTGTCAAATATTCCTCTGCCCCATCACTTTTTCTGCCTCTAAATGAGACATCAATTTCATGGCTGTTGTTTTCTACAAGCTAAACTTACCTACATTGTTATGGATTAACCGATTATTTGAATGATATGTCTGTATTTCACACAGAGGGATTAAAGGTATGTCATTTCAGCCAGATCACATAGTCCTAGAAGGACTTTGGATGTGATCCCTTGCCAGAGTAGCCATGTTGATGGATTAAAATGCCTCTCCATCTGGGTAAGTAATCTTTACTTAATTTTTCAGTGGAACATTTTGTAAATTACTATAAAGAATATAAGAAAATCACTCTTTATGTTTAAATGAGATTTTAACTTTTGAATCAAATTAAAATACTTTCTTTAAAATCATTGGACTATAAGATAGTCCAATATTATTTATGAAAGTGGTTGTCATTTTTATAGTAAATGTGCTAAGTAGTCATTTTGCTTGTTATTTCTTATTCTTACTCCTTTTTACCAGTTGTTCAGACACCAATGTTCATGCTGTTACAATTATGTGCTAGGCCTCAGGGAAGTAGCTTTCAAGTTAAATCTAACTTGCATCCTCTGGGTCCTATATCCAAGGTGCATAGTATCTTCAGAAATAGGAATTTACCTTTCACCTCGGGGTCAACAAAGGGCAATAGCAATAACTATAATGTTTTGAGAATCTCTTAAATAACACACACCGACAACTCAACAGAAGGTTGTGTAGGGTTGATGTTGAGTATTTTATTCTAGTGCTTGGAGTAGGAGTACTATTCCACAAATCCATGTGGAAATTTTTCATTTAAACTATACATGTGGGGGATGGAGAAATGACTCAGCAGTTAAGAATACTGACAGTTCTTTCAGAGGTAATGAGTTCAATTCTCAGCAAACACATGGTGCTAACAACCATCTGTAATGGTATCATATGCCCTCTTCTGGTATGTCTGAAGACAGCTACAATAAATCTTTTTAAAAATAAACTATATATTGGTATTTATATAATTTATATGTGGATATAGTTATGTTTGAGTAAAAAAATTAAAAGAGGCAAAGAATGTGAAAAGAATGAAGAACTTGAGAAGCTTAGAAGAGAGGAAAGTGGAAATGACATAGATATATTCTATCTTTAAAATTATATTTACCCCACCTGAGCCCAGGAGTTAACCCTTCGGCCCAGACCAAAATTCCACTTAGAGAGAGCTGGTCTACCAGGAATGCTGTCACTCCTAAGTTCACAGGTGAGACCAACACTTTTGTTCCAATAACTGGCTAAAAAGGGACCTGCCAGGAGACCACAGGGCACAGAAACTGAGGAGCATCCAGGGACAGGATCCTTCAGGTTTTCATCAGTGCCCTGGTGCTAACCCTGTGATAGAGCTCTCCACACCCAAATCCTGCCTGAAGAGAGATTGTCTCCCAGAAGTGCTGACACACCTAAGATCACGGGCTCACAGGCTCATAGAAAGGACAGGATCCAATCAGACAGCAAAACCAACTAACACCAGAGATAACCATGGGCAATAGGCAAGTGCAAGTACCTAAGCAAGAGGAACAAAGGCTACTTGGAATCATCAGAACCCAGTTCTCCCACCACATCAAGTTTTGGATACCCCAACACAATAAAAAAAATCAAGATTTAAATTTAAAATCTGATGATGATAGAGGAATTTAAGAAGGACAAAAATAACCCCCTTAAAGAAATACAAGAGAACACAGGTAAATAGGTAGAAGCCCTTAAAAAGGAAGCAGAAAATCCCTTAATGAATTACAGTAAAACAATACCAAACAGGTGAAGGAATTGAACAGAACCATCCAGGATCTAAAAATGGAAATAGAAACAATAAAGAAATCACAAAAGGAGATAACCCTGGTGATAGAAAACCTAGGAAAGAGATCAGATATCATAGATGCAAGTATCAACAGAAAACATGAGATAGAAGAGAGAATCTCAGGTACAGAAGATACCATAGAAAACACTGACAAAACAGCCAAAGAAAATGCAAACTACAAAAAGTTCTAACCTAAAACATCCAGGAAATCCAGGACAAAATGAGAATACCAAACATAGAGATAACAGGTATAGAAGAGAGCAAAGATTCCTACCTTAAAGGGCCAGTAAATATCTTCAACAAAATTATAGAAGAAAACTTCCCTAACCTAAAGAAAGAGTTGCCCATGAACATACAAGAAGTCTACCAAACTCCAAATAGATTGGATCAGAAAAGAAATTCCTCCTGTCGCGTAATAATCAAAACACCAAATGCACAAAAAAAAGAAAGAATATTATAAGCAATCAGGGAAAAAGGTCAAGTAACATATAAAGGCAGACCTATCAGAATTACACCAGACTTCTAACCAGACTCTAAAAGCTAGAAGATCCTGGACAGATGTCATACAGACCCTAAGAGAGCACAAATACCAGTCTAAGATGCTATACTCAGCAAAACTCTTAATTACCATAGATGGAGAAACCAAGGATAATCTGTGACAAAACCAAATTTACACAATATCACAATATCTTTCTACAAATCTATCCCTACAAAGAATAATAGAAGGAAAACTCCAACACAAGGAGGGAAACTACACCGAATAAAAAGCAACAAAGTTATCTTGCTCCCACCTTGAAGATACAAGACTGAACCTCTGAACCTGTAAGTCAGCCCCAATTAAACGTTGTCCTTATAAGACTTGCCTTGGTCATGGTGTCTGCTCACAGTAGTAAAACCATAACTAAGACATGGGGTAAGCACATTTTGAAGAGCTGTCACTGTGAGATTAAAGAAAAGAATAAAAATTTTGCAATTTGATGATATTTGTCTTTATTGCTAGAATATTTTTATGTTACTTCATTGTTAAATTTTTATTTATATTTCTCCCTTTCTGAGTATTTGTTTGGTTCTAATTTACTTGTTCTATTTTATAGAAAAGTAGGATTGAATTTTGAAATAAATGTATAAGCATGAGTAAAAATTTTTCTGTACCATTTGTGGTGGTGAATGTGTAGGTAATTTAAAACAAAATTATATTTAATATAAGGAATGTGGAATAAAGAATTCAAATGTGACTTTTCTTTTAACAGATATTTCTTATAGCATTTATAGATAATAAAATTAAAATGCAATTCTCAGAGTTTAGGAAAATAAAGTATGAAAAATTACTCCAAAATAAGCAGAAAAAAATGTCTGTGATTAATTCCTAAATAACAATATTTATATGCCAAATTATATGTAGTAATTTTTTATTTAAATTTAATTATAATATAAAACTATGGAAGTGGTCAGAGAGTGTTGTGGATGGGCCTGATGCTGTTCTTGTGAACCAATCCCCTAGTGAATAAATGAGCCAATCACTGGCTGAGTAGGCAGGACTACAGGGTTGGACAGAGGAAGAAAGGAAGCAGGAGAGAGTTACTTCCTTTTGGAACCAGGACAGCAGAGGGGTAAGGCCTACAAGATTAGGTTCTAGTTGTTGTGCCCAGAGATTGAGTTACCATTATTTCTGAACTACATTTTTATTGTATTTTCCTTCACATAGCAGCTTATCTGGGTTCAAGAGAGAAAGGTATGGCGACCAAGCATGGGTTTGCCTGAGGCGCTCCACAAAGGCCATGGGGAATTTGAAGTGCAGAGATGGCAGAGTAGCGACCCACCAGTGGGAACGTAGTGAGCTGGGTGGAGAGACTGTGGAGATCAGAGTCAGAATCCCCTTGAGATAAAAACAGTCAGCCATTGCCTGCCAGTGCATGGCCAGCCACACCGCTGAGGCAGAGGCACAAGTGTGGGAACGTGACAGTTCTATTTTTTTTTAATAATTCCCACAACAAGAGAGGATGATCTCATTTCTCCAACTAAGTTTGTGCTTAATTTTTCTTCAGTAACAAATTGGGCAAACAGTGAAGAGTCCAAAGGGAGGAGCTTTATTGTCAAACAACTTAAAACAGATTGCCACTTGGTACTTAACAGTTTGTATGGAACTAGTTTGAACTCCTAGTAGCACAGAAATGCTATTTGCTGAGAACTATTGCAGTTCTGGAAGTACTGAAGCTCCAAAGCTCTGGGAAATTTTCAGGGTACCTAGTAAACTCTGTCCTTTGCACGGTAAGTCTGCAGACCACTGACAGGACTACCACCCAGGAAAGTAGCATGAGGACTGGAGTAACGTCTCTAAAGTATCAGGTCTTGGTGGTTGAGTCTTGAAGCCTTACTAGATTGAGCTCCCCTGCCCAGGTCGGACTCCTCAGGGATAAGGAACTTCTGACAAATCTGTCTTCACAAGTCTTGAAGGCAATGCATTCTTTTCTCACTAGTGAGGTGGCCTCTTGCCTTGAAAAGAGTAGTGCTTTGGACCCAAGTTACTAAGGGGCAGTACTAGGACTTGGCTCCAAAGCCTTCTATGTTTTTTTTCTCCACTGTTTGACTCCTACAGCAAATTCCATGTCTACAGTCTTCTAACATCACAATTTGTTGAATGTCAGCTGAACTTTGATTGGCTGAATGGGTATGCAAATAAGACAAAAATAGAACCAATCAAGGAAGAGGTATCAAACCTTGTGAGGAAAGAGAAGAACCCTGAGATCATCAAAAGTTGCTAAAAGTTTATTATCAGATCCATCAGTCTGTCATTAGACCTGGGGATGTTTCTGTTCGTTCCAAGTTGTTTTTGCGTCTACTGCTTTAACAGCTATTAGTAACACCCTTTCTGTGACTTCTTTACTTTGAATGTTTAAAGTGTCCAAATACTGTCAGAAAACTGAGTACTAAAATTCACCTAGCATAGAGGCCAGGCTAGCATCCTGAAGTCCAGATAAGACCAAACCCCTACTCTATCCACACTCACCTAGAATAACCTTAATGGTCCCTCCTCTCCTCATCACTATATTCTGGTCCACACCTCCAGCATAAGCCTTCTACTTTACCAAAGGCCAGGATAGCTCCCTGAAAACCAGGTCAGTTACCTTGCTCTGCCCACACCTGCCTAGTATAGCCCCAACGACCTCTTATCTCTTTGTCACCAAATCTAGACCTGGCAGAAAATTCCTACTCTACTAGAAGCAGAGGCCAGCATCTTACACTCCTAAGACTAGGCCAGTTCTATAAAAATCAGGCAGAAGCCTCCTACCACACCAGAATCCAGGCTACGATCCTGAAACTGAGACAACCCCCCAGTCAGATCAGAGGCCATGCACATCACCAGAATTCCAGTCCCCAACTTCAGTGGTAACATCTTGCTAGACAAGAAGCAATCCAGGCCATCAGAAGCCCAGCCTTCAACTTGAGTGGAAACCCTTAACTCAAGTACAGGCCATGACAACCAGAAGAACAGAGAGTAAACAAAAACCAAGGAAGAAAATACCCATCCAACAAAGATACACTCAGAAATCAGCATCTCTTAAAAAGCTAAAAAAGAAAGAAAAAAATAAAGGAAGAAATCAATAAATCCCTTAAAGAGTGCTATGAAAAACAAGAAAAAAAAAGTTGAACAAAACAAATAAAACTGTCCAAGACCTGAAATGGAAATGACAGCAAATAAGAAAACACAAACTGAGGAAATTCTAGAAATGGAAAATCTATCCAAGTGAAAGGAACTACAAACACAAGCATCACCAACAGAATACAAGAGTTGAAAGAGTCTCGGGTGCTGAAAATATCATAGAAAAAATAGATACATCAATCAAGTGTTAAATCTAAAAAAAAAATGATATAAATCACCAAAAAATCTGGGATATTAAGAAAAGTCCGAATCAAAGAAAAATAGAAATAGAAGATTCCCAGCTCACAGGTACAGAAAATATTTTTAACAAAATCATAGAAGAAAATGTTCTTTACCTAAAGGAGGACAAGACTATAAAGTTATAAAAAGTTTGCAAAATACCAAATACTCAATAAAATACTTGCAAATTGAATTCAAGAACACATCAGAAAGATCATTCACCAGATCAAACAGATTTCAGTGCAGAGACTCGGGGATGGTTCAATATTTCATGTTATCAACCATATAAACAAACTTTTAAGAAATGATCATCTTATTAGATGCTGAAAAATCCTTGGACAAAATCTAATACATTGCATTATACATCCTAGACGTATCAGTGATACAAGGGACATACCTAAACATAATAAAGGCAATTTCCAACAAACCTATAGCCAACATCAAATTAAATTGAGAGAAATTCAAATCATTTCTATTAAAATCAGAAATAAGACAAGGTTCTCCACTATTCTCATACTTTCTTAATACAGTACTTGAAGTTCTAGCTAGAGCAATAAGACAACTAAAGGACCAATGGGATTCAAATTGGACAGGAAAAAGTCAAGGAATTACTACTCAAAGATGATATGATACTATATATAAGTGATCCCCGCTCTCGTCCCCCTGTCTCCCCTCTCTTCCTTTCCTTTTCCCCTCCTTCCATGTGGTCATGGCCAGCTCTCATCTATCTTTTCTTTCTCTCTTTATTTATCTATCTCCTTTTCTCTTCCTACTTTTCTATAATAAAGCTTTGAAACTGAAAAAAAAAATAAGTGATCCTCAAAATTCTACCAAGGAACTTCTATAGCTGATAAACACCTTCAGCAAAGTGACTGAATACAAAATCAACTTTAAAAAAAAATCAGTAGTTTTCTTATATACAAATGAGAAAAAAAAGGATAAGAAAAAGAGAAAAAAATCATAGAAACAACACTCCTCATAAAACTCACAAATAATATTAAATGCCTTTGGGTAACTCTAGCAAAGCAAATAAAAACAACTTGTATGGCAGAAATTTTTATTTTTTGAAGAAGACATCAAAAGATGGAAAAATGTCTCATGATCATGGACTGATAGGATCAGCATAATAAAAATGACCATAATACCAAAAACAATGTACAGATTCAATGTAATCCCCATCAAAATTTGCTCAGGTGCTTTGGCAGGAGGGAGATGACTAAATTCATCAATTAGTCCTTGGAATCATGGATGCACTGTGCACACATGTGCACACACACACACACAGAGAGAGAGAGAGAGAGAGAGAGAGAGAGAGAGAGAGAGAGAGAGAGAGAGAGAGAGGGAGAGGGAGAGGGAGAGGGAGAGAGAGAAAGACAACAGCCTACAAATGTAGTGATGATGAGTCTACTGAGAGCGTTGTAGTCCTAGGTTTATTCACTGTAGGTACTTTGTTCCTCTGAATTCCAGTCCAGGTCAGAAAACAGGTCCTCACTATTCACAGTTATACCAAAGACACTAATTCACTTAGGATATAAGGAAAACAGTAAATTTCTTATTTAGGAGAATTTAGAAGTTCTTCCTACTCCTGAAGTACTGAAAATTTAAAATTAAAGTTTTTATATTTATCTTAATTAATACATCAATATTCAAATTGTACAGTTTGTAGGTCCTTACATGAGATTTTGACACTTGTATTCATTGTTTAATGTTTAAGTCAGCTTAAGAATGTTCAACTTTTTAAACATCTTTTCATTATAATTAGAACATTTAAAATAATTTCTAATACCTTTTAATAATATATATTTTAAATTTTAAGTTTTAAAGAATGACATCTTACAATGCAGTTATAGCTCAATAGTTGATAGAATTTTCACTCAAATGATGGACTGAATTCTGGAATTCCTTAAAAAGAAACATATTCTGCCAGGCGGTGGTGGCGCACACCTTTAATCCCAGCACTTGGGAGGCAGAGGCAGGAGGATTTCTGAGTTCGAGGCCAGCCTGGTCTACAAAGTGAGTTCCAGGACAGCCAGGGCTACACAGAGAAACCCTGTCTCGAAAAACAAAAAAAAAAAAAGACCAAACAAAAAAAAGAAACATATTCTGGCCTACCTGAGATCGTATAACAAATCAAAGTCACCATTTAAAAGAACTGATGATGTCATTCCAAGAGTCTTAGTTGAAAGAAATTTAGCAACTTCATCTCACACAATTTCTCATTGCCCCTGAAAGAATCTTGAATTAATACATTGCATAATTGATAACATTTTTACAAACAAGACCTTGATCTTTTTTCCTAATAATTTAAAAATAAAATTTGATGAGCATTTTCCTTTATGACAGAAACCAAAGAACTCACATTTTAATGCATCTAATCTAATTGGTGATTAACTGTTTGCAAATATAAGCACACAATACTCTCAAGTCTAAGATAATAAAAAGCAGGGTAAAATTTAGTGTTGTGAGCCCTGGGGCTGAGCAGCCATGTACCTTCTCACATATGAGAACCTGAGAAACCAGTTTTACTTGCATTGGTCTCAGTTTACAAGATTAAAATGGACTTCAGTGGCTATGCCAAGCATATTTCCTTTGACTTTCATGATCTACTCTTTACCTGTCTCTTCTTTGTACTTCTTTCTCTGTGTGAGCTCCAGTTAATCTCACATAAGCACAGCACATAGTACACAAGACTGTACCATATCTAAGCTACTTAGTTCTCACTTTCATTATGCAATTTCTAGTCGCTGCTGAGTGTTCAGTGATAAGAATAATAAACAGAAGAGGTGGGAAACTAATAAACCCTTACAAATTGATTGGCCATTGGGAAACAGAATAAAATTAATTTTATTTTCTGCACACCAACAGACTCCAGATACTACATTTTACTTACAATGGGGTCCCCACTGGAGGAGTTAGAGAAAGGACTGAAGGAACTGAAGGAGTTTGTAACCCCACAGGAAGAACAATAAGGTCAACCAACCAGACCCCATGGAGCTCCCAAGGACTAAACCACCAGCCAAGGAGTACACATGCAGGGACCCATGCCTCCAGATGCACATGTAGCAGAAGATGGCCTTGTCAGGCATCAATGGTAGGAGAGGCACTTGGTCCTGTGAAGGCTAGATGCCCCAGTGTAGGGGAATTCGAGAGCAGGAAGGTGGGGAGTTGGTAGGTGGATGGGGGATAATCCTCATAGAAGCATGGGAGGGGGGATGGTACAGGGAGTTTCAGAGTGGTGGAACCAGGAAAGGGGATAATACTTGAAATGTACACAAAGAACTCAAGAAATTAGACTCCAGAGAATCAAATAACTCTATTAAAAATGGGGTACAGAGTTAAACCAAGAATTCTCAACTGAGGAATAGTTTAGTGTTTTTTATGGGATTCCTGAGTGTATGAATTTGTGGGTCTTTGATTCTTGTGCCTGAACGACAAAACGAAATAAAAAGAAGACAAGGCTACTCCAAAAGTATAAGGAATATTATTATTGTAGTTAGAAGGGAGAAAGCAGGCAGAGGGAAGAGTCCAGAGAGAACATACCTCGCCAACTTGAGACAAATTTGGACCTTGAGGAATTTGGACCTTGAGAGGAAAGTTGGGGAGGGAGAGCAAGAAAGGAGACTGTGACCAAGAATAGCAGACCAGGAAGAAAAGCAGAGTTATATAGCAATCAGCCTCAGGGAAGGGAAGCATAACCTAGCCTCTGGGAGGGAAAAGTTTAAGGTAGGTGGGGCAAGAAGTGCTGGGAGCAAGCAGAGGTTTTCAGTGCTGCTGGGAAAGCAAAGTCATTGTCTGCTTTATTATGTTAACAGACACTTCAGTTAGTCTTTTGTTCTGAGTTTCTGTGAGACCTCACAGTGCCTTCTCTTGGGCTCCTTTCCTTCTCTTGGTTTGACTTTTCCAATGTTGATGTGATAGTTTTCCTTTTTATCTTATTATATTTTATTTTGCTATATTTTTTAAATGAATGAATGAAGATCTAACACTAAGTTAAAGGTGAACACATGAACAGTCACAGCTTCTGGGAGTGAGAAAATCAGTTTTTTCTCAATAGAATGACAGAGGATATAACCATTCCAAAGCAGGCCTTGTGTTCAGGAGTAGCTGACCAAAATATAAGGGACTCCACAGTTTTTTGTATATGTGCTTTTATTTGGTTACAGTTTGGCTGTTTGTTTGTTGGTTTTGTTCTCTTTTTTTTAGAGTTTTTTTATTTTCTATATCTTTTTATTTACATTCCAAATGTTTTCCCCTTTCCTGTTTCCTCCCTCCCCGAAAGTCCCATAAGCCCCCTTCCTTCCCTCTGTTCCCCATTCAACCCCCTCTTGCTTCTCTGTCCTGGCATTCCCCTACATCCAGTCTTTCCAGGACCAGGGGTCTCTCCTTCCATCTTCTTGGAGATCTATTGATATGTGAATTGTGTCTTGGGTATTCTGAGATTCTGGGTTAATATCCCCTTATCAGTGACTGCATACCATGTGGGTTCTTTTGTGATTGGGTTACCTCACTAAGGATGATATTTTCTAGTTCTGACCATTTGCCTAGGAATTTCGTGAATTCATTGTTTTTAATTGCAGAGTAGTATTCCATTGTGTAAATATACCACATCTTCTGAATCCACTCCTCTGTTGAGGGACATCTGGCTTCTTTCCAGCTTCTGGCTATTATAAATAAGGCTGCTATGAACATAGTGGAGCATGTGTCCTTATTGCATGCAGGTAAAGCCTCTGGATATATGCCCAAGAGTGGTATAACAGGATCCTCCGGGAGTGTCATGCCCAGTTTTCTAAGGAACTGCCAGACTGCTTTCCAGAGTGGTTGTACCAGCTTGCAATCCCACCAGCAGTGGAGGAGTGTTCCTGTTTCTCCACATCCTCGCCAACAACTGCTGTCTCCTGTGTTTTTGATCTTAGCCATTCTGACTGGTGTGAGGTGGAATCTCAGGGTTGTTTTGATTTGCATTTCCCTAATGACCAAGGTGTTTTTATTTTGTTTCCTTGGTTTGGGGAAATTCAGTTGTTGTATTGGATTTTTGTTTGTTTTCTGAGAAAAAAACTTAAGAGTTACGCTGGGGAGGCAGGGGTGGTGGAGAGAAGATCTTGAGGAACTTGGAGGATGGGAATAATTTGATCAAAATATACTTAGATTTAAAAGTCATTTTAAATAATAAAAATATAATTTTAGAAAAATAGAGAAAGAGGAAAACTGAAAAGAATTACTGGATAAAACCAATATAAAAATCTAGTGAGGCAGATATCAAATCTTAAAGCACAAACTCCAAGCAGTCTGCCTCATCATAGTAAGGAATAAGTTCACCTCTACCTGAATAGTTTTGATGGGTGGAGTCCACATGGCTTTTGTGGCTAGTGTCTAATAAAAACTGGTATGTTATGCTCTTAATGACTATTCTTACTTGAATTCTCACTGAGTTTCTACTCACATAGCTCTGCTTGAAGGGCTCTAAAGGTCCAAGCATGGGAAATATGGTAGGGGTAAGTCCTATCTTCCCCTCTTCCCTCTTTCTTTCTCAACCATTATATTCCCATATGTAGGCATTTCCACATTCTTAAACCTGGACATCAAGGTCCATTCCTCTATTTGACCACTTCCTTATGCCTAACTCATTCCTGAGTCTAACCAGTTCAGCTATCAAATTTTCTTATTTGGCTACACTGATTAAAATGTTCAGTCAGAGCCTACTAACTCATATTACCTCACTCTAACATGGACCTCCCCCTCTACTTCTCAATCCAATTCTCCAAAAGAATCAGATTGACTTGCAAGTCCTCCTCCTTTCAGACCTCACATTCCCGTGATAAACTGCACTCACTTATCCCCCACCCAATTCTACCTCTTAGGGAAGTAGCAAGTGTGGTTGACCCAACTCATTTTTATTTTTTCTTCTCTCTTAACAAACTTACCCAGGTTGAAATGTCTGGGTCCCTTTACCTCAGACCCCACCAACTTCATCAAACACTTCCAATACCTAATCCACTTCTACAAATTTACCTTCTATGACATCTATATGATCCTTTTCAATAACTTCCTCCCTGATGAATTTAGACATATCTGGAAAAAGACCTACGAGCATTCAGATAAAATATACCAAACAGACCAAACTACCCCTCTGGAACCATGGCGATCCCTGGCATAGATCACCGGTGAAATCCCACTAACAGACAAGATTATTGATCAGGGGACTGTTTTATTACTTGTCTGGCCTCTGTGACCCGAGGAGAGTGACCCTTAAACCAATTTCAAATGATGTTAGAGGTAGTTCAGAACTAATCTGAAAATTATTCTCAGTTCCTTTGATGTGTTACTCAGGACATGCTCCAATATACATGTGGAGACCTTGGATGACCTTATGACCTACATTTTGCCTAATCCTATCCAGACATAAAGGTCAAGCTCAAAAGACTAGATCAAGGCCCACTCACATCTCAAGCTGAAGTTCTGGCCCTAGCATTTAAGGTCTTACATAATCTTGATGAACACAACAAAAAACAGAGTTGCCAATTCTTGGCTAAGGACCTTCAACAAATTCCTCAACAAAAGGGATGTCAGGTCATAAGGGGTCATCAGGTCCTTGCTTCAAATGTGGCCAGAAAAGTCACTGGGCTTGTGCATGCCCAGATCGTCACAGACCTATCTGACAGTGCCCTAAATGTCAACAAGATGACCCCTGGACATTGGGCTCATCCAGCCTTCTGGAACCTTCTTTGGTTCCTGGCAACTACAGACTTACAGGGCTCAGACACTGTTTTGACCTAACTAAATCAAGACCAATCACTCTTTAGGAGCCTAGGATCTAGCTTCTTGTATCAGGTCATCTCATCACATTTCTCTGAGGTACCAGGGCAGTCTTTTCAGTCCTGAGAGAATTCTTGGGCTTCCATACATCCCTCTCCTTCATCCATAGTTGGAGTGCATGACCAATCCACCAGACTCCTCTAAACTGCAGCATTAACTTGCTCCTTCAGTGGTTGTTTTCCCTACTCCTTTCTCTTCATTCCCTCATTTCCTATTCCCTTGCTATGGAAAAATATGCTTTCCAAAGTTCCCATTAATTTTGCCTTCTTCCCTGGCAATAGCTCCCAGGGCACTCCTGTGTCCCTTCCCTTCCTCATTTCTTCAGCTTCCATTTGTACACTTTCTCATTCTCCAAAATCTTTGAATTTCTCTTAGCCTCATTCCCCCTTTCCATATGGGATACTACTTCTCCTTTTCTTGATGTACATCATAAAATCCTTTCTGTTAAACTTACAGATCCTTCTGCCTGCATTTCCAAACCCCAATACTCCCTGTTCTTGACCAATTTCAGGGACCTCAAACCCATCATTCAATCTATTTTATCCAAGAAGTTTCTCTACCTTGCCTCATCACCCTACAATACTCCCATATTGGCAGTAGTAAAAGAACTAATGGAACTTTCCACTAGTCCAGGATATTTGCTCCATTAATACTGCCACTGTCCCTGTATACTCTGTGGTCCCCATATCTTATACTATTCTCTCCAGTATCACTGGCAATACTACTTCCTTCTCAGTCCTAGACCTTAAAGATACTTTTATCTCCACACCCCCAGATACTCATTCTCAAAACCATTTTTGCCTTCACTTTGGTAGAACTTATACTCAACAATCCTGGCAAATGACCTGGACTGTCCATTCCCAGGGATTCAGAGGCAGCCCCCAACTTTTCAGTTAGGCCATGGACCTGGCCTGCCTTCCTTATTTTTTATTCCTGCCTGCTTCAACATGTAAATGATATCCTCCTTTGTAGTCCTTCCTTCTCCATCCAACACCACTTCACTCCTCAATTAACTTCATTCCAGACGTTACCAAGTCCTGCCTTCCAAAGCTCAACTTTCTTCCTCACAGGTCAGAATCTTGAATTCTCTCTCACCCTAACCCATAAACACATCAGTGTAGACACTTTTCCCATCTCCATTTTCTACCTTTGTTGTCAACAAAATATGAGCTAATCTTTTCCACTCATGGATCCCTAGATACCCATTTCTAGTACATCCTCTATACCAAGCCATTTCTGTATTTCCCCATAAGCCCCTTCCTCTCATCCACAGATAACTCCTTAAGCTCAAAAAGGCTTTCCTTTCTGCTCCAGCCCTCCACTTCCCAGATCTATGCAGACATTTCCATCTTGGGACACTTTCTTGAGCCAACCTTTGCCCCTTTCATTTACCTCTCCAAAACTCTGGACAACACCATCTGCAGCTGGCTTCCTTACCTACCCTTATGTGTCAGCCTCTCTGCTTATCTCTGACTCTAACAAAGTAACTTTCAGATCTGCCCTCACCATCTATTCCCACCATCCTCTCTATTTACTGCTCATTAACAACGTACTCCAATTCCTTTCCACTGTCTGGGTTCTACCTCTTCAAACTTCTCTTATCAAAAAAAAATATCACTTACATTTATTACCTGTCCTTCCCCAACCTATCCACACTTATCCCTTTGACCTAACATTCCCCAGACCCCCTACAACTCCTATACCAAGACTCTTGAAGACCTCTTCCTCTATTTTTCTTATATACAAGAAGATCCTCTAGCTACTTCAGCTTATACTTTTTATATGAATGACAGTTCCTTCTTGTTGACAGCCACCAGGTTGTAGGATATGCAGGGATGTCAGATGACAGCATCTTCGAGGCAGCTTTCTTGCCTCTACACACTACAAATATTCAGGCAGAATTAGTGGCCCTCAACAAAGCCTTCCAGAGCATCAAAAATACAACATTAATACAGTATAGGGACTCCAAATATGCTTTCTATATCCTGCTAACACACTCAGTCATCTGGAAGAAATCAGGATTTCTAAACAGAAAAAAAGCAACTGAAAAACTAACTTTTCATGTATCCATGACTTCCTCAAGGCCTCTCTTACCCTCTTGAATTGCTTGATTCATTGCAAGGAAGACGAGACTGACCCCTCCACTGTTGCTAAATATAATAATCAAACTAACATGGTGCCCTGTCATGACACCTTTCATCCCCCATGACTCATCCTACTTCCAAGATACCTTATTACACATCATAACATATTTAATACTCCTTCAACACAGACATTTGAGATCCCTTCTTTCACTGGGACTACATTTCTTACCTTGGCCATTTCTGAAAAGATTCTTGCCCCATTTTTATAAATGTGCCTATCCAGACACATTTTGACTGCCTCTTTCCCAAACCACTCACAAATTCTCTGACTTGTCCCACACAGCCAGGAGATCAGGTTCTCCTTGCACCCCCAACCAACCAACTTACCACTCTATCCCAAGTGGCAAGGGCTCTATACTGTGACAGTCATAACCCCGACTGTGTTCAGACTTCAGGAAATCCCACATTGGGCTCAGCTTTCTTGTCTAAAGTCTTTTTTTATTCCCCTCCTCCCACTCCTTCCCCCATTCCTTAATACTTTCCTAGCCCCAAGTTTCCATCTTAATCCATATCTACTGGTCCCCGTTCCTTTAAAATTACTTGTTCCCTATTGCCTCATATCACTGAACAAGATGACTTTTATTCCCCTCCTCTCATTCCTCCTTCTTTTCTGGCCACACAGTTGCCATATGTCTGGCAATTTAAAGTCAGGGGAAAAAAAAACTCATAGATCAAAAGGACTTTGTCCAGTTTATCAGTAAGGCTTTCTGTCCCAAAGCTCCATGCAGTACTCTTATTCCAATTCCTGTTCAGTCTGGAGCTATTTCAGCAAACCATGATGATCTACCCTTTACCTGCTTTACCTTCAATCAATTCCACACAAGCTGCCCTACTCTTCACAAAATAATGTGGGGGAGGCATTACATGTCCCCACAGGTTCTGGAAAGTTCACAGGGTCACTAGCACAATCCAATGGGAAGATGTCACTGGAAAGGTATTAATACAACCCTAGAGTCCTCCAAACCGCTAAGATTAATACCCTCCAATATACATCAAAGACCCATGGGATAGAATTTAAGGTGCATTTTACAAAGGGAAATGACATAGACCTTTTAAATCCTAGATACCCCTGGCCACAATTAATATTCATTGCCAACTGGCTTCTCTAACCTCTTTAGCTATCTGGTGTGCTCAGATATCAAGCACTTTGAAAAAATCCTAGATTCCCAGTTAGAAGACTTAACCTAACCCAAACTTTCCGAGCCATCTGCCCTTAGATACACATACTCTAATGGCTAAACCATCACTTGGGGTAAGGCCATCCAACAAACTCTTTCCCTTCTCAGTTTTATTGGCCCTTCCTTTAATGTCTCCCATGCCTGTATCTGTACCTTCAATCCCCTCCTCTAGTCACAGCCCCTCATGCTGGTGGTGCTTCACTTATCAATGCCCCCTGCCCCGGGCCCCACAACTACCAATTGTTTGTCCCCAGAAATCCAAGTTCCCTGTTGGGAGCCAAAAGCAGTTCCTATCAATATTTCCACATGAACCCCAAAGTTTTGGTGTTCATCCCTTTCATCCCTTTATAAAGACCTATACAATCATCCATCTTCCCCAAATGTCTCAATTTCAAAGCCCACCTGGGTACCTAAGGGAAGACTATTTTTCGTATATTCTCTCTAATGTATCCAGACCCTGTTTTTGTTTGTTTGTTTGTTTGGGTGGGTGGCAGCCATCCCTCAATTGACCATATATGACCAATCTTAATTCTCCTTTCAAGACCTTGTGTTCCCAGGGCTTCCTTCTTGCCTATTATGGTGAACGTTAAGTGTGGCCACTGCCTTAACTGGAAAGACAAAGGCCTGCAGAGCTTTAGGTCACTCTGTCCTTACAGCTCAAGTCTTTGAGTCCAGATTACTAATCTCTTCAGAATCTGTGGCAACAGATAGAATGGGGGAACTAGACTCTCAGGGCACAGCTCCATAGGCAATCAGTGTCCACAGTGGTGTTGCTCCACAGAAAGCCCTGTCATGCAGTGGCCCATGGGAGAAAACAGCCTTCCAGTCAAGGCCCATTGCACTCCCAGCCTAGTGAGAGGTGCCAGTCCAGCCCAATATGACAGGGCACATGTGCCTGATAGTATGGTAGATGCACACGGGTGTAGAGCTGAAGCCAGAAAAGCACGGCTGGTTGGAAATGTTGGGTCAGGGCCAGCAGAAAGCAGAAACAGTAGGGCAGCATGCTAGACTGAGTTAAGGGGGCTAAGCCAGCTGTCAGTGCCAGGTGCTAGTTGAACTGCAGATGGAGCACCAAAGATAACACGCAGAAGAAATCCAAGCCCAGACACAAACCTTTGACCAGGTAAGTATCTTTGAAATCATGCTAAATTCTAAAGAGAGATAGAAACTGAATATAGTCATACGGAGCAAGTCTCTGAAAGAAGGATAAAATGAGAGATTAAAAATGAAAAACATGTTTATGTTAAAAATAGAAACACAATGACATATCTGGATCCCAAATGATTTTGTTTTGCTTATAAATAAATGATTATTTTTTCAGTAACAATTACAATTTTATATATCCTTTTAGAGAGAGATTGGAATAAAACAGATTTAGAGAAGGAAAAGACTGAAAATGTAAGTGCTAGCTATGAGGCAATGAAAAAGGGATTGGAAAATCCTCTGATTCAGAATAAAAGATTCTCAGAGGACTCCAACCTCAAGACTACATCGCCACCTACTGATGACATTACAGAATGACAGCCTATTAAAATTGTATTTATTTATTTATTTTTCTATATTTTTTATTTACATTCCAAATGATTTCCCCTTTCCCATTTCCTCCCTCCCCGAAAGTCCCATAAGCCCCCTTCCCTCCCCCGTTCCCCATTCAACCCCCTCTCGCTTCTCTGTCCTGGTATTCCCCTACATCCAGTCTTTCCAGGACCAGGGGTCTCTCCTTCCATCTTCTTGGAGATCTATTGATATGCGAATTGTGTCTTGGGTATTCCGAGATTCTGGGTTAATATCCCCTTATCAGTGACTGCATACCATGTGTGTTCTTTTATGATTGGGTTACCTCACTAAGGATGATATTTTCCAGTTCTGACCATTTGCCTAGGAATTTCATGAATTCATTGTTTTTAATTGCAGAGTAGTATTCCATTGTGTCAATATACCGCGTCTTCTGAATCCATTCCTCCGTTGAGGGACATCTGGGTTCTTTCCAGCTTCTGGCTATTATAAATAAGGCTGCTATGAACATAGTGGAGCATGTGTCCTTATTGCATGCAGGGGAAGCCTCTGGGTATATGCCCAGGAGTGGTATAACAGGATCCTCTGGGAGTGTCATGCCCAGTTTTCTGAGGAATCGCCAGACTGCTTTCCAGAGTGGTTGTACCAGCTTGCAGTCCCACCAGCAGTGGAGGAGCGTTCCTCTTTCTCCACATCCTCACCAACAACTGCTGTCTCCTGTGTTTTTGATCTTAGCCATTTTGACTGGTGTGATATGGAATCTCAGGGTTGTTTTGATTTGCATTTCCCTAATGACTAAGGATGTTGAGCATTTCTTTAGGTGCTTCTCAGCCATTCGATATTCTTCAGGTGATAACTCTTTGTTTAGCTCTGTACCCCATTTTTAATAAGAATATTTGGCTCTCTGGAGTTTAAACCTTAAATACATTGGTACAGGAGATAATTCAGATAATTTCTGGAACAGAATACCAATGGCCCAGGCTTCACGATCAACAATTGATAAGTGGGATCTCATGAAACTGCAAATTCAATTCTGTCAAACAAAGAACACCATCAACATGACAAACCAGTAGTTTACAGATTGGGAAAGGATCTTCACCAATACTACATCTGACAAAGGGCTAATATCCAAAATTTACAAAGAACTCAAGAAATTAGATACCAACAACCCAAATAACCTAATTAAAAATGGGTACAGAACTAAGCAAAATTCTCAACAGTGGAATCTCAAATGGCTGAGAAGCAAGAGATGTTCAAAGACCTTGGTCATCAGGGAACTGCAAATCAAAACAACTATTACACCCATCAGAATAGCTAAGATCAAAAACTAAAGAGACGGTACCTGCTGTGGAGGATGTGGAGCAAGGGGAACACTTCTTCATTGCTGGTGGGAGTGCAAAGTTGTACAACCACTTTGGAAATCATTTGTTGGTTTCATGGAAAACTGAGAATAGTTCTAACTCAAGATCAAGCTCTACCACTCCTGGCATATACCCACATGATGCCCCAACATTCTACAAAGACATTTGTTCAACTATGTTCATAGCAGCTTTATTCATAATATCCAGAAACTGGAAACAACCTAGATGTCCCTCAAAAGAAGAATGCATAAAGAAAATGTGGTACATCTACACAATGGAAAACCATTCAGTTATTAAAAACCAAGACATCACGAATTTTGCAGACAAATTGATGGAACTTGAAAATATCATCCTGACTGAGGTAACTCTGATACAAAAGACACATATCTATGTACTCACAAGTGGATATTATCCATGAAATACAGGTACCACAGACCCAAAGAAGCTAAACGAAAGGGAAAGCTCAAGTAAGGAATCTTGACTCTTACATAAAAGGAGGAATAAAATAATCATAGGAGACAAATGCAGAGAGGGAGCTGGGAGGGAGGAGAGATAGGGATGAAATGGTGGGGTTCAGGATCAGGTGTGAAGAAGGACAGAAGAGATGGCTAGACAGCAATAAAAATAAAAGGAAGTCTGCAACTGACAGGGGTGAGGAGGTGGGCAGCATCTCCAAGATAAGAAAGAGACCCGGGACAAGGGAGGTACCCAAGAATCAATGGGGAGTGACATTAGCTGTGGCTCACTATATTGGGAATATGGAACCTGAAGAGGCCACCTCCTATAGTCAGCCAGGAACCCCAATGGAGTGATAGAGAAACCAACCTACCCACAAATCTTCAACCCAAAATTTATTCCAACTATTAAAAATTCAGGCATGGGGGATGGAGAAGAGACTGAGGGAATGGTCAATCAATAACCTGACCACTTGAGAGCCATTCCATGGGCAAGCACCAATCGTTAACACTATTAATAATACTCTGTGATGCTTGCAGACAGGAGCATGTTTTCCTCTGAGAGGCTCCATTCACCAGCAGACTCAGGCAGATACAGACACCCACAGCCAAACGTTGGATGGAGCTTGGGGACTCTTATGGAAGAATAGGAGGAAGGATTGTGGGTTCCAAAGGGTATAGGAACTCCACAGGAAGACCAACAGAGTCAACTAACCTGCACCCTTGGGGCTCTCAGAGTTTGAAATATCAACCAAAGAACATACAGGGGCTAGACCTAGGCATCCCTGCATATATGTAGCAGATGTACAACTTGGTCTTCATGTGAATTCCTAACAACTGGAATGAGAGATATCCCAAAAGCTGTTACCTGTATGTGGGATATGTTCTTCTAGATGGGCTGCTTTGTCTAGCCTCAGAGGGAGAGCAAGTGCCTAGCCTCCCAGAGACTTGAAATGCCAGGGTTTGGGGCAGGGGGAATACCCAGGGGGACCACACCTACTCAGATGAGAGGGAGATGGGGGAAGGATTGTGGGCATTGACTGGGAGGAGGATAGTGAGAGGGATGTAAAGTGAATAAATTTTTAAAAGTTAATTTAATTTTTAAAAAGACAAAAGAACATGCATCTAAGAGATAATGCATAACAATAACAAATAAAATATAATAAGATAATCCTCACATCAAAGTTAGACCAAGCAATCTAACAGAAATATAAAGAGCCCTCCCTCCCATCCACATTCACACAAATCAAAGAGCCACTCATTCATATACTCTGGAATCCCATTAAAAACACTAAACTGGGGGCTGGAGAGATGGCTCAGTAGTTAAGAGCACTGACTTTTCTTCCAGAGGTCCTGAGTTCAATTCACAGCAACCACATGGTAGCTCACAACCATCTGTAATATATCTGATGCCCTCTTCTGGTGTGTCTGAAGACAGCTTCAGTGTACTTAGATACATAAAATAAATAAATCTTTAAAAAGGGGGAGGGGAACTGAAGAGATGGCTCAGTGTTTAAGAGCACTGTATGCTCGTCCAGAGGTCCTGAGTTCAATTCCCAGCAACCACATGGTGGCTCACAACCATCTATAATGAGACCCATGCCCTCTTCTGGTGTGTCTGAAGAGAGTGACCGTGTACTCACTTACATAAAATAAATAAATCTTTAAAAAAAAACACTAAACTGAAAGTCATAATATATACACAGAGGACCCTGTGCAAACATGTGTAGATTCTGTGCATAGTGCTTTTAGTCTCTGTAAATTCATATGTGGTTTGCTAATGTTGATATAGAAGGCCTTGTTCTCATAGTTTCTTCTATCCCTTCCAGGTTTTACACTCTTTTCTATATAGAACCTTAACCACTATTTTCTAGTGTCTTTGGTACAGGAAGGTACTCTGCAGGCTATCAAAAGAGAAATGTATGTACCAATACAGCTGCAAAACCTTTGATCTATAATGCTGTCTGGTCTCCAAAATATGCTAGGTCAATGATGGCACAAAGTCTGTGGGAGCATCCAAACTTGACTTAAGGCCCACTCTACAAGATGGAACCCAAACCTAATACTGCTTGGGTGACCAAGAACCAGAGACTAACTAGATAGTCCAGAGACCTACAATAAAACCAAATACCTAACTCATCATTAAAATAAAAGTAGTGAAGTAGTGACTAAATAGATACTAATAATTGTGTGCTGCTATGTTCAAAGATCAGTGTCTTATTCACCCATTATCAAAGATGATCTCTTGTAGCAGATGGAAACAAATACAGAGATCCACAGCCAGACATTACAGGCAGGGAGGGGGATTTGGAACACTCATATCTAAGTGTGAAATCTCCATTAAATTCTTCCCCTCAGAGCCTCACAGCTCAGGGGAACCCTGGGAAGAGGAAGCAAAAGAGTGTAAAAGCCTACTTTTCAATTTTATGTATTCTAAGAAATTTGAAGGGAGATAATAAGAAAGAGACAAAATTTTCTATTTTGAGACATTATTATAAATCTTTCTAAGTAGTTAAAAAAGTTTGTTTCAGAGTGAGATTATTTAACAAGACTCAAGTGTCCCTTGCATCAAAAAGAGCAGTGAGAAGAAAGTCTTCCAAAGTCAGTCAGCTGACATTCTGTCTCTCCTCTAGATAATGTGACACTCCTCTCCTAAAATTTTGGGGCTGCCATTAGTTATAACATGGATTATACTTTTCCAAGCCTCTATCTAATGTTATATTAAAAAATGTCACTAACAATGCTGCAAAAACATAATAATGAAGAAGTTGTCCAGAGTCTGTTGAACACTGCCTTAGGCAGACACAAAAAATAATAACCCTGGATGTAAATTAGGTGCTCAGCACACACACATACACACACACACACACACACACACACACACACACACACACACACACACACACACACAGGTCTCAACCTGTCAGCTTCATTCCAGACAAAGAATTGAGAGAGGTCTGAAGCAGAACTGGTAATAAAGGTTCATCATATCAAATTCTATGGCATCTGTGAGTGCTTATCCTTCATGCTGTACAAAGGCTTCAGGCACAGTGACCTGCAAACAGTCCACTTGAAGGTTGCTCAGGATGATGCCATCACAGTTTCCTGGCTGAAAGTCTAGGGGCTTTATTTTTGTCATAATGAAAAATGAATGTGGCTATTTTCACATGGCAAAATGACAGGTGTTCATCAGCATAAGTCACATCTATTGCCCTTGCCCTTGTGGGTCTTTAGCACAATAATGAATGCAAGCACTAATTTCAGAATACAATAACCTAATGAAACAGCTTAAAATACAATTCTTTTTAAATGGAATTTAAGTCAGAATTATCTGCTTTGTGAAGCGATGTGATCCACTCTTCTACTACATGGAAATTATTATTCTGATTAGTGAATGTTTCATAAGCAATATTTTACCTTACATAGACTCCTCAAATTATTTTGTGAAGAAAATTTGGCCTAGAATACAATGGTGAAGAACGTGCTAATTATTGATAATATTAAACTAGATGTGGTTAACTCTAGTTGAGCCTGGACAACATTTGGAATCTTCTGAGGTTTTACTTAAAAGGAAGCCTGACCACAACAGAATAATTATCATTCTGATTACTATCACATTAGAGTATGATGGAATTTGAGTTGCAGAGGACATGAGAGTAGGAAAACTAACTAGACTCCAATCCAGTCAGGCCACCTTTATCTTTCGTACAGTCATCTGCTAGCATCCTTTTTGATTTTTGCACTAGGGACTATAGTATCAGATAATTCCATCTCACTAAAATTAATTCAAAAAACTTTCCTATTTCAGAATTAAAACCAAAAACTTGGCATTAAGCATCAGCCCACAACTGACAACACTATGCTGTCAAATATGAGCAGTGATTGTCTGTCTTCTTTAGTGATTAAGAAAACTCAGTGGAATAAGTCTTCAATTAAAATGATGTCATACTTATCACCTTTCTTAAAGAGATTGATCTTGTGCTACAATGTCACTCTGTGTTGTGACTTATGAAAGATCCTGGGTGTGTCCCTGAGAAGAGTTCTTTAAGCTTCAGGCTATTTCTTTCTCCATAAATGATCTCAACATCCACTCAGAATAATAAAGAAGACCTGCCTCTCCTTTTAGCTTTTCTAGCTGAATTTGATTATCTCAGATTTCTAGATATCATCAGGGACTGTGTCTACCAGGAGTCACAGCCCCTTTCACTTCCTTCTTACAGTCAGTTTCTTCCTCTGTTGCTTCCTCCTTTGTTTCTTTCTTAAGCTTCCATATAACTGTTTATTCTCATGTTAAGTTTATGCATTGATTAGATATTGCTAGTGGCAGCAATCCCATCTCAGCCTGAGTGTAGATCAAGATACACTAGACTGATTCTTGGCATCTAGTGTTGTACCAAGTCAAATTCCTTTTTTCCCCTTATTAAAACTTTTCTCAATCTTTGCTTGTGAAATTGTAGACTCTATAGAGAATATATAACTTACCTGGGAAAGTCATTTTTGAACAGAATTATTTATTACATGTATGAGTACAACAGTTATAAATCTTTATAAACTAAGCATGCAGAAGTAGATACACTTCAGTATTACAGGGAATTTTGGAATCATCCCTTCTTTATGACCTATATGATGATTAATAGTGATTGTCAACCTAAGAGAATCTAGAATCATCTATGAAATCTAGACACTATGGGTTTACCTGTAGAAGGTCATATAGATTATGTTAATTCAGGTGAGAGACTCATCCTAAAAGTGACCAGGCTGTTGTTAGTGTTTGTATCCCAAACTAAACAAAAGGAGAATGAGAGCTGCATATTAGCATTTTTCTTTCTCTCCTTCATGACAGTGGATCACTGTGACCAGTTGCCTCCAGTTCTTACTACCAGGACTTCCCCTCCATGATCGACTATACTCCTGAACTGCTAAAATAAACCCTATCTTCAAGTAGATTTTGTCAGGTGCTTTGTCTCAGTTATATGGAAAGCAATTAACATACCTCACCTTTGCAAGGCCAGGACTTGAGACACTTATCAGTGAATAAGTGGAAATAGATTTCTAGACATTTTGGTTGCATTCTCAAATGACTTACATATTAAATGACATATTTCCAAAAGAATGAAAAACAGGATATATTAGAAAAAAAAAGGAACAGTTTCTGTAAAATTTGTACCAAGTCAACACATGTAACTGATATTAGAGTTAATTAACAATAACTACTAAGACCAAGTTTCTCAGGCCTTATTATTTAAAATTGTCAATGTATTATTTAATGATGCCAGAGGGTTTTTTTTTTCAATCAGGGAAGCCATTTTACACGTTGGTGGTAGATTCTGTTTGTTCTATTGCTTCATTTTTGTTTAAAACATTAGATTTATTAAACACAACATCTTACAGAACAGGTTTTGCTTCTAAAATAAAGCTAACAGAAAGATATATTTCATGAAATAGTAATGTGTTTAACCTTGAGAAACAGATCAAAATATCTGGTTCTTTGGTTCTTTACTTTGATGCAGCAGTGACTGTTTTAAATCTGGCTTTAGTAAGGCACTTAGCAATGTGTTTTGCAAGTATTTTTCCCTATATCAGATTTATTACTTGACTATGAAAACACTTTGCTGAAAAAGGAAAAGTAGTGTCTGAGTAATCAGTAGCTTCAATCAATCATTACTTATGCCCGGTGGGCATTCCTAAATTCTTTAATTGAAAACAAATTATGTTTTTTTTTTTTTAATTTTATTTTATTTTATTTTTTTAATTTACATTCCAAATCACTTCCCCTTTCCCGTTTCCTCCCTCCCCGAAAGTCCCATAAGCCCCCTTCCCTCCCTCTTTTCTCCGTTCAACCCCCTCTCATTACTCTGTCCTGGCGTTCCCCTACATCCAGTCTTTCCAGGACCAGGGGTCTCTCCTTCCATCTTTTTAGAAATCTATTGATATGCTGATTGTGTCTAGGGTATTCTGAGGTTCTGGGTCAATATCCCCTTATCAGTGACTTCATACCATGTGTGATCTTTTGTGATTGGGTTACCTCACTAAGGATGATATTTTCTTTTTTTTTTTTTTTTTTTAATTTAATTTTATTTTATTTTTTTAATTTACATTCCAAATCACTTCCCCTTTCCCGTTTCCTCCCTCCCCGAAAGTCCCATAAGCCCCCTTCCCTCCCTCTTTTCTCCGTTCAACCCCCTCTCATTACTCTGTCCTGGCGTTCCCCTACATCCAGTCTTTCCAGGACCAGGGGTCTCTCCTTCCATCTTTTTAGAAATCTATTGATATGCTGATTGTGTCTAGGGTATTCTGAGATTCTGGGTCAATATCCCCTTATCAGTGACTTCATACCATGTGTGATCTTTTGTGATTGGGTTACCTCACTAAGGATGATATTTTCAAGTTCTGACCATTTGCCTAGGAATTTCGTGAATTCATTGTTTTTAATTGCAGAGTAGTATTCCATTGTGTAAATATACCACATCTTCTGAATCCATTCCTCCGTTGAGGGACATCTGGGTTCTTTCCAGCTTCTGGCTATTATAAATAAGGCTGCTATGAATATAGTGGAGCATGTGTCCTTATTGCATGCAGGTAAAGTCTCTGGGTATATGCCCAGGAGTGGTATAGCCGGATCCTCCGGAAGTGTCATGCCCAGTTTTCTGAGGAGCCGCCAGACTGCTTTCCAGAGTGGTTGTACCAGCCTGCAATTCCACCAGCAGTGGAGGAGTGTTCCTCTTTCTCCACATCCTCACCAACAACTGCTGTCTCCTGTGTTTTTGATCTTAGCCATCCTGACTGGTGTGAGATGGAATCTCAGGGTTGTTTTGATTTGCATTTCCCTAATGACTAAGGATGATGAACATCTCTTTAGGTGCTTCTCAGCCATTAGATATTCTTCAGGTGAGAACTCTTTGTGGAGCTCTGTACCCCATTTTTTAATAGGGTTACTTGCCTCTCTGGAGTTTAACTTCTTGAGTTCTTTGTATATCTTGGATATTAGCCCTCTGTCGGATGTAAGGTTGGTAAAGATCATTTCCCAGTTAGTTGGTTGCCGCTTTGTCTTTTTGACGGTGTCTTTTGCCTTGCAAAAACTTTGTAATTTAATGAGGTCCTATGAAGCCCACTTAATTGTTATCAAAACTTACCACAATAGCTCTAAAGTAGGAAGATCCAAATGTATCAGTGAGATTGAAAGTTAAATTTTGTGGCATCCTCACTTGGGCCCTTGGGAGGGAGAAGAAAGCAATCACAGGAAGGAAGAAGGGAAGGAGGGAGGGAGGGACCTGGGTGGGAAAGGGGACAGGAATGGGAAGAGGGGAACATGATCAGGTATTGGGTGGAGGGAACAGGACTGAAGCCCTGAGGGCCAGCAGAAAGAGTGGAAACAGACAACCTCGGGAGGTAGGAGGTGGGGGGACCTTCCATAATGTACCAGAGACCTGAGAGGGGAGAGACTCTTAGGGTACCTTAGATGAAATGTCCTACAGTGGGCAGAGTCCACCTACAGTAGAAAGATAGATAGGGCATCCAGGGGAGGGATGGGCTTGCCATCCCACAGTCAAAAACTCTGACCCAGAATTGTTCCTGTCTGAAAGAACTGCAGAGACAAAAATGGAGAAGGCCCTGAGGAAAAGGAGGTTCAGTGACAGGCCCAAATTGGGATCCAGCTCAGGGGGAATCCCCAAGGCCTGACACTATTACTGATGCTATGGTGTGCTTACAAACAGAAGCCTATCCTGGCTGCCCTCCGAAAGGCCCAACAAGCAGCTGAAAGAGTCAGATGCAGATATTTACACCCAATGAATGGACAGAAGCTGGTGACCTCTGTGGTTGAATTAGGGAAAAGCTGAAAGAAGCTGAGGAGGAGAGCGACCCTAGAGCAAGACAAGCAGTTTCAACTGTCCAGGACCTGAAAGATCTCTCAGACACTGAGCCACCAACCAGACAGCATACACCAGCTGATTGATATGAGGCCCCCAACATATATACAGCAGAGGATTGCCTGGTCTGGACTCAGTCAGAGAAGATGCACCTAACCCTCGAGAGATTTGGAGCTCCAGAGATTGGGGAGGTCTGAGGGAGAAGAGGGGGTGGACATCCTCTTGGAGATGGGGGGGAGGAGGTGTGGGATGTGGAACAGTCTGAGGGTGGACCAGGAAGGGATAAAGTCTGGACTGTAAAAAAAAGATTAAACAATAAATTTTTAAAAAGAATAAAGTGTTAAGATGCAAAAAAGAAAGAAAGTTAACATTTGAGACATTAAAGGATTTTTCTGGGTGTGTAATATCTTGTTTTTTGTCTAAGAAATGTATTTTCTAGACAATTACATCTATCAGGAACATTCAGGTTTGCATGGAACAATCTTCCAAAATCTTACTGTTATTTAGTCACTATTGCCAGTCATTAAATAACAGGTGGCAGGTGAGATTTATATGAAGAAGTTGTACTGTGCTGTCACTCTGTGGAGGCTATGGCCCTCAGGATGGACACGAAAATATGGTACATCAATTAGTATAAAACCTAAGTGTCCTTCTTCAATTCAGAGTTCAAATATGCTTATCTATTAAGCTATAAAAACCTGTTTCGTGAGCCAAAAAGCAAAAATCACCAATACACACTACTACACTATATCAATACACATGACATTTTGTAGGTCTATTATTACATTTGGCATAATTATCACATGCTACAGAGAGAAATGTAAGCCTATGATAACATTAAAAAACAGAACTAATATCATCTAGAAGAAAAAAAATCCCAAGAAGTATAATGGAAATGATAAGCATGTTTGTTTTGAACTGATTTTATTTTTATTTGGTATTAAAAATTCTCTAGTAACTTTACATATATGTTTGGTGCTTTGTTTAATGTTTTCAGCCTACTAGTGCTTTGGTTACTATAAATATTTCCTGAAAATATTATACTTATATCCAGGATATTCCAATAAAGAACATTTGGAATCATGTGGTAAAGGGTTTTGCTTATAGTGAACACAGTTTAGTACAACAAAATATTGCTTGGAAGATGTTGTGCCCCTGTTGAGGAGCCTCAAGAATCACCAAAGAAAACAATGAGCAATTTACACTAGCCGTCATCTCACTTCATGGGTCATGTCCTATTGCTAAAAAGTGTGAGGTTTCATGATACCTTACAGCTTGAAATCCAATTGCCTTAGGGCAAGTTAAATAAAACTCAAGAAATAGACCCAGAGATCTCATCGACCAAAAGACACCTTTCTATTACAGAAGTCAAGTGATATCCCCGACTAGACTTAAAAGTTGTAAAACTTACAAAATTTCAAATGCATATGTGCAATCCTCCTACCTCCAACTCTGTATTTGTGTCTCCCAGCAAGACTTGTAAGAAAGGTTTGTGGCCTCCATCAATTGAAGCTGGCTTTTTCTTGGTGATTTTAGCTCCTGGCATCAGATAGGCTCTGGAATCCACTCATGAATACTTAAGTTTCAGTATGTCATTAACTATTGTACAGGTATTTTTCTGTTAGATGTATCAGAATATACTCCACATTAGAAGATGAACAAAGAAATCAAGTAAATTTTTAATTTAATATCTGTCTATTAATGTGAAATCTATATAAAATATTAATTATCATCATCAGTATAATTATTTTTAAATGCTTCTCATAGAAAGTGGTCTATGGGTACAGGATCTCATTTACAGAGAAAGTATAGAATAACTAAGTAACATAATTTAAGTCATGGTAGAGTAATACCCAAGGTAATGTGTAGTTTCTTTCATCCTCAGAACACAATTTACCTGATTTGCCAACTCAGAGTATTGAATTGATTCAATTGCCATTTTCTTAGCTTTGACAAAAACACAAGTTGGTATTGCCTGGTGGGGACATTGTTAGTGCTGTTCTGATAAAAGAAATGATGCCCCTCAAAATGGCAATATTCATTCCCCTGAGAGTACAATCCAAAGTTTGTATTGCACTGGGTGGAACCCAGGATTTAGTTAATCAAAGGAAGAGATATCCCAGGGATACAATTTGGGGCATTAGCAGAGGGAAAGACCAGGGCTAAGGATAAAAAAATTGTTTCTCTCCTTTTTTTTTTTTTTTGATTTAGGTAATTATGTTAGAAAGGCTAAGCTATGGTGGAGAATTCTGAAGATACCTGGGGACCTATGGGTGAGTAGATTACTGAGATCTTGCAATCTTTACAGCTTTAAAAATCACTTGTAAAGCATGTCCTGAGAAACAGAAACAGGAATTCAGTGTTTCAAAGGCAGAAACGTCAAAAACATAAAACTAAGAAGTGTGTGCATGTCTTAATGCTACAATTTGATCTTCATTAAAATTCAAAAACATTTGATTAGCATTGATTTTGTGTCATCTTTTACCTTGCCCATGGTGTCACAGGGATTCTGATAAAATGACCAACTCTCACAGGTCTCCTGTTTTCTGCTTGCTTTTCTTGTTATGAAAGACATAAGACAAGAGACATTGGTTAGGGAATTGAAGTTCTCCCATGAAAAATGAGCATGTCGACAAAAATACCACCAGTTCCCCAGCAAGCAGGTCAAGCATTCCTTAATCTCACTTTTTTCAAAGGAGTGCCTGATGAGTCAATATTTCCTGCTCTGGGAATCAGACCTGTTGAAATTTTGAGACAAAGAGACAGAATCAAAGAACTGCAGTGCCTCCCACAGACACACAGTCATGCCTGGCTGTATCTTCAACACCATATGAACTATATTTTGAGTTTGTTGTCTGACATTTAAGGAGGGCAGGGGGAGCTACATAAGTAATGAGGCAAAAGGTCATAAAAAGCCGAGTGTGTTTCCCAATTACATTAAGAAATTGGCCTGACGAAAGAGTGCACTTCGAATGCAAAATTAAATAGGAATTAAATGAGTATCCTTCACATTTGTCACAAAATTGCAACAACCTCTGGAATATTCAGTGTGTATATATAAGATTTATCTTTCACTGTGAGGCTCCCTGACAATACTACCCACTTGTTTTCACTGTATGAAGCTGCACAGTATTTAGAGTTGGTATATAAACACTGACATCTATGTGTGCCTCCTCTATGTTATTTGCCTTACTAACAAAAGGCACTAGTGTTGCCAAAGTCTGATATTTCTTACAAACAATATGGGCACTGGACATGGATACAATCCCTTAATCTTTGATGTAACCTTTTACGAAAAGTACTCTCATCATTATGTTATTGAAGCAAGTTCTTAAGATTACATGGTCTGCCAATCTAGTAATAAAGGTAATTTTTCATATGCACAAACACACACAAGCCCACACTTCCTCCTCCTCAGTTCTCCATAGAAACCCTAACAGTGTTCACATTCCTCTTACTTCTGAGTAACTATGTTGTCAGAATTTGCTTGCAGATGCAGATTGAAGCACAGTTAATATAGCTGCAAGTACTTAAGTAGCCAAACATTCAGTTGCTTACATCTGAGATAACTTATATGTGTTCATTCATACATGTAAATACTAGAAATGCATATATAGACGGTAGGAATGGAAAGTGTCATTTACACTTGAAAAGCACATTTGTAATGTGGCATATTTCCAAGAATTTAGACTTTCTTAATGTTGTCTCACATTAAAACAAAATGGAACAATCTCTTAAGCACCTGGAGAAGGTGCTTAAAATACCATCACCAGCTGTAATTACATGGAAAATTCAATTACCACATCTATGGAATCAAGACTGCTGCATACAATTGTATTAGATAATGGCCATGTTGATCATAAAATATATGTACTCAGACAACCAATACACTTAGTGGTGGGTTGTGTTCAACTTACATAAACAATGTGTCTTAGTTAGGGTTTCTATTAATGTTATAAAATACCATGACAAAAAATCAAGTTGGGAAAGAAAGACTTACACTTACAGATCATAGTTCATCACTGGAGGAAGTCAGAACAAGAACTCAAGCACTCAAGCAGTGCTGGAACCTGGAGGGAGGAACTGATGCAGAGGCCATGGAGGGCTGTTGCTTATTGGCTTGCTCCTCATGGCTTGCTCAGCCTGCTTTCTTTTTTCTTTTTTTTTTTTTAATATTTATTTATTTATTTTATGTGAATGCACCATTGCTGTCTTCAGACACACCACAAGAGGGCATCTGGTCCCATTACAGATGGTTGTTAGCTACCATGTGATTTCTGAGAATTGAACTCAGGACCTCTGGAAGAGCAGTCAATGCTTTTAACTGCTCAGCCATCTCTCTGACCCCTCAGCCTGCTTTCTTATAGAACCCAGGACCACCATCTCAGAAATGGCAACACACACAATGGGCTGGACCCTCTCTCATTGATCACTAATTGAGAAAATGCCTTTCAGCTGGATCTCATGGAGGCATTTTCTCAACTGAAGCTCCTTCCTCTCTGATGACTCTAACTTGTGTCAAGTCGACAAAAAACCAGAGTACAGAAAGCTCTGAAGATATACAAAGAACTCAAGAAGTTAAACTCCAGAGAGGCAAGTAACCCTATTAAAAAAATGGGGTACAGAGCTACACAAAGAGTTCTCACCTGAAGAATATCTAATGGCTGAGAAGCACCTAAAGAGATGTTCATCATCCTTAGTCATTAGGGAAATGCAAATCAAAACAACCCTGAGAGTCCATCTCACACCAGTCAGGATGGCTAAGATCAAAAACACAGGAGACAGCAGTTGTTGGCGAGGATGTGGAGAAAGAGGAACACTCCTCCACTGCTGGTGGAATTGCAGGCTGGTACAACCACTCTGGAAAGCAGTCTGGCGGCTCCTCAGAAAACTGGGCATGACACTCCCGGAGGATCCGGCTATACCACTCCTGGGCATATACCCAGAGACTTTACCTGCATGCAATAAGGACACATGCTCCACTATGTTCATAGCAGCCTTATTTATAATAGCCAGAAGCTGGAAAGAACCCAGATGTCCCTCAACGGAGGAATGGATTCAGAAGATGTGGTATATCTACACAATGGAATACTACTCTGCAATTAAAAACAATGAATTCATGAAATTCCTAGGCAAATGGTCAGAACTTGAAAATATCATCCTTAGTGAGGTAACCCAATCACAAAAGAACACACATGGTATGCAGTCACTGATAAGGAGATATTGACCCAGAATCTCGGAATACCCTAGACACAAGCCGCATATCAATAGATTTCTAAAAAGATGGAAGGAGAGACCCCTGGTCCTGGAAAGACGATGTAGGGGAACGCCAGGACAGAGTAACGAGAGGGGGTTGAATGGAGAAAAGAGGGAGGGAAGGGGGCTTATGGGACTTTCGGGGAGGGAGGAAACGGGAAAGGGGAAGTGATTTGGAATGTAAATTAAAAATATAAAATAAAAAAAAAAGAAAAGAAAGCTCTGAAGAGCAATTAGTATCTAATGAGTAATGGATACAAACTAACAAATAATGGGGATGAACACTAATAGATTAAGTTTCACTGCAATAATAGCATTTCACAGTTCTTCAGCTCACTGACTTTAAATAAATAAAAATTAGCATACTTATATAAGCATGAAGGAAATATATAATATAATGATAGAACAATGGTGTCTTTTTATGCCTGTGTAGACTGGCTGACAATCTTCTATATACACTGAGTTGTTTCTAAAACGTTCTACATGCAATGACTATGTCTTTATCACATTAGAATCAGTGAGAGTAAGGGAATTCCTTGTGACATTTGTCATAGAAATTACATCAACTGCACTAAATTATGGTCCTTTTTTATATAGATGGAGAAATTACAGATGTAAGGCTGCCTGCAAGCCTATTATATAGTTTGTAGCCTTGAAAGAAATGGAGGAGAGCAGGAATAAATAACAAGCTCATCATTTTGTAGCACACAGAGACATCTGAGGCTACGCTGTGTGTGATAATCTGCCATCTCCTGGGAGCCACCTCAAAAAGATTGACTGCAGCCACAGACAGTTTCAGGAATGGAAACAACAGAAGGTATTTGTTTTTAAATGCTATTTGTTTTTCATCCATTCTACTTGTATGATGCAAATGGACACCATCTTGTCCTTATGCAAACAAAATCCCCAGACAGAAACAATAAGCATACTTCCTAAATGGACAATGGCTTCTTCAGAAGCAGAGCCAATAACTATTTCTGAAATATCTGTATGATGATATAAAAAGAAATGTCTACAAGCATAGCAAGCAGAGTATCATTAATAATTTCAGGGGTTGGTTCTCTCTCATGAGACAGGTCACAAGTTAGGTGAGTCATTACTTGGCCATTCCCTCAATCTCTGTTCTGTCCTTATCCCTGCACATTTTGTAAGCAGGATGAATTTTGAATCAAAGGTTTCGTTGTTTGGTTGATGTCTCCCTCTCTCTACTGACCATCCCTCCTTTCAGTCTGCATATTCCCAGATACTACAAGTCCCAGCTAACATCACTCCAGAGACTCCCAGTAGTCTCCTGCATCTTTGATACCCCACTTATCTCAGAGACACACCTACCACTGATTTCTATTCTGATTCCCAAGCCTTTCCCTATCTGCGTCCCCACACCTGAACCTCACCCCTGTTTCCTTCCCCAACCCCTCTCCCATCAACTTCACTCCCTCCATCCACCACCAATGTCTATTTTATATCCCCTTCTGAGTGAGATTTAAGCAACCTCCCTTGAGTCCTCCTTGTTATTTATCTTCTTTGGGTCTGTGGATTGTAACATGGGTAACTTGTACTTTATGGCTAATATCCAGTTATAAGTGACTACATACAATGCTTGTCTTTATGAATCTGGATTACTTCACTCAGGAAGATCTTTTCTAGTTCCATCTATTTGTCAGCAAATTTCATGATGTGTTTTGTTTTTAATAGCTGATAATATTCCATTGTGTAAATGTACCATATTTTCTTTATCCATTTTTCCATTGAGGGACATATAGGTTGTTTTCAGTTTGTGAATAATATGACTAAGGCTACTATGAACATAGCTGGGCAAGTGTTCTTGTGATATAATAGAATATCTTTTGAGTATATGCCCAGGAATGGTGTAGCTGGGCATTGAAGTAGAAGTAGCCCCAATTTTTCTGAGAAACTGCCAGAATGATTTCCAAACTGATTGTAGAAGTTTGCAATCACATCAGCAATTAAGAGTGTTCTTCTTGCTCCATGACCTCACCAGCATATTCTGTCATCTGGGCTTTTTATCTTAGCCATTCAGATGACTTTTATTTGTATATCTCTGATAACCAAGGACATTGATCTTTTTTTCCTGGATCATTTTTTTTAATTTCATATTTTCTTTATTTACATTTCAAATGTTATTCTGTTTCCTGGTTTCCCCTCTGATTACCCCCATCCCATCTCCCCTTTCCCTGCTCACCAACACACCCACTCCTGCTTCCCTGTCCTGGCATTCCCTTATACTCGGGCATCGAGCCTTCTCAGGACCAAGGGCCTCTCCTCCCTTCAGTGTCCAAAAATGTCAACCTCTACTACATATGTGGCTAGAGTCATGGGTCTCTCCATGTGTACTCAAAAACTCAGGTGGCAGCAGATGCTGGTGAGAATGTGGAGAAAGAGGAACTCTCCTCTATTTCTGGTGGAATTGCAAACTGGTATAACCACTCTGAAAATCAGTTTGACAGTTCCTCAGAAAATTGGACATGGGATTACCTGAGGACCCAGCTATACCATTCCTGGGCATATACCCAAAAGATGCTCGAACATATAACAAGGACTCATTCTCCACTATGTTCATATCAACCTTATTTATAACAGCCAGAAGTTGGAAAGAACCCAGATGTCCTTCAACAGAAAAATAGATACAGAAAATGTGGTACATTTACCCAATGGAGTACTACTCAGCTATGAAACACAATGACTTCATGAAATTCTTAGGCAAATAGATGGAACTAGAAAATATCATCCTAAGTGAGGTAACCCAATCAGTGAGGCACTCACTGATAAGTGGATATTAGTCCAAAAGCTCGGAATACCCAAGATACCAAAGCGTGGATACTTCGATCCTTCTCAGAAGGGGGAACAAAATGACCATGAAAGCAGATACTTAGACAAAGTGTGGAGCAGAGACTGAAGGAAAGGCCATCCAGAGACTGCCCCACCTGGGGATCCATCCCAAACTCAGACACTATTGTGGATGCCAAGAAGTGCTTGCAGACAGGAGCCTGATACAGCTGTCTCCTGAGAGGCTCTGCCAGAGCCTGACTAATACTGAGGTGGATGCTTGCAGTCAACCATGGGATTGAGCATGGGGTACCCAGTGGAGGAGTTAGAGAAAGGACTGAAGGATCTGAAGGGGTTTGCAGTCCTGTAGGAGGAACAATAATATGAACCAACCAGAACCCCCAGAGCTCCCAGGAACTAAACCACCAACCAAAGAGTACACATGGAGCAACCCATGGCTCCAACTGCACATGTAGTAGAGGATGGCCTTGTCAGACATCAATGGGAGGAGAGGTCCTTGGTCCTGTGAAGGCTCAATGGCCCAATGTAGGGGGAATGCCAGGATGGGGAAGGAGGAGTAAGTGAATAGGTGTGGGAACACCTTTATAGAAGCAGGGGAAGGGATGATGAGATAGGGGGGTTTCAGAGGGGAAAACAGGAAAAGGGATTACATTTAAAATGTAAATAAAGAAAATATCTAATAAAAAATTCAAAAAGAAAATTATGACCTCTTATATTTTATTAAACTATATTGGGTTAAAGCTGGACTTAAACAACAACTGAAAAATCAATGATAGGCAAACCCTTAGCAAAACTAACTAAAAAGCAGAAAGAAAATATCCAAATTAACAAAATGAGATTTAAAAGGGAGGAAATAACAACAAACATGGAGGGAATCCAAAGAATCATTACATTTTACTTCAAAATCCTTTACTCCACAAAATTGAAATTGAACCCTCCCTACACATTAGATTGAACCCTACACACTAATAATAAAGACTAAGTGGGAGTCTTCACCATCCCACTCTCTCCAATGGACAGATCATTGAGACTGTAACTAAACATGAAAATAGCAAGAATAACAGAGGATATGAATCAACAGAACCTAGTAGATATCTACAGAACATTTCACCCAAATAAATTATTAATCAATTAAATGATTAATGTATAGGATTTATTCTGTAATTTAAACTGTAGTGATGCCTTTTTAACAAATGTGGACACCCTTGAATTTGGGGTATAAATATTCAGAATTGAGGCATCTTGGTCAATTTTTCTTTTGAGGTTATGAAATATCTTTTCCAATCTCTTTTGATTAATTTTTGTTGAAGGACTATTTTATTAGATATTAGAATGGCTGGCTACTCCCGCTTGCTTCTTGTGTTTTCTTGCTTGGAAAATTTTTTTTTTCAACCCTGTACTCTGAGGTAATATCTATCTTTGTTGTTGAAGTGTGTTTCTTCTATACAGCAAAATGATGGATGCTGTTCATACAACCACTCTGTTAGCCTGTCTTTTTATTGGGGAATTGAGTCCATTGATGTTGAGAGATATTGATGACCAATGATTATTTATTCCTATTATTTTGATGGTGGTGGTGGTGGTGGTGGTGGTGTGTGTGTGTGTGTGTGTGTGTGTGTGTGTGTGTGTGTGTGTGTGTGTGTGTGTGTGTTTTCCCTTCTTTTGTTTTGCTAATACAAAATAATTTCTTTCCTGTGTTTTCTTGGGTATAGTTAGCCTCCTTGGGTTAGAGTTTTCCTTCTAGTGTCTTCTGAAGGGTTGAATTTGTGGCTATATATCTTGTAAGTTTTATTTTGTCATGTAATATTTTAGTATCTCCATCTATGGTGATTATAAACTTTGCAGGGTATAGCAGTCTGGTCTGGCATCTGTGGTCTCTTAGAATCTGAAAGACATCTGTCCAGGCCCTTCTTGCTTTTAGTCTATTGATAAGTTTGGCATAATTCTAAAATCTCTGCCTTTATACATTTACTTGACATTTTTCCCTGAAAGCTTTGAATATTCTTTCTTTGTTCTATACATTTAGTGTTTTGATTATTATATGTTGGAGGAATTTTCATTTTTGGTCCAATCATGGTGTTCCATAATCTTCCTTTATGTTTATAGACATATCTTTCTTTATGTTGGTTATCTTTCTATGGTTTTTTGTTGAAAACATTTTCTGGAATATGAAGCTAGGTCTTTTCACATTTTTCTATTCTTATTATTCTCAGGTTTAGTCTTTTCACACAGTCCCAAATTTCTTGGATGATTTGTGCCATGAACATTTTAGATTCAACAATTTATTTGACCAATGTATCAATTTCTTCAGTCATATATTCTACATCTAAAATTCTTTCATCCATGTCATGTATTCTGTTGGTGATGTTTGTATCTGTAGTTCCTGTTCTCTTCCCTAGGTTTTCCATCTCCAGGAGTCCCACAGTTTGTGTTTTGCTTATTGCTTCTATTTCCATTTTCAAGTCTTAAACAATTTTATTTATGCCTTTTCATGTTTGGTTGTATTTTCCTGTATTTTCTCTTTAAAGATCACTATCATCTTTATAAGATCTGACTTTATGTCATCTTCTTGTGCTTCCTATGTTGTTCAAGAACAGTCATATGGTTGTTCCTGATATTTGCTGGATGTTTCTGATGCTGGGAGGACTCCTTGTGATGGAGACAGGCAATTGAAGGCCTGACAATAGAGTTCAGGGAATAGCGTGCTGCTCACCTCTGCTAGCTGTGTCCCAGGTGGAACCCAATGTTCCTAAGGCCCTGAAAACCCTGAAGGCCAGTGGTCAGTGCACCACCATTTCTGTGCCCTAGATGGACCATGCAGGCAGAGAATTGGGTGGGGATGGGTCAAAACTGGATGTGCCTGGGGCCCCATAGCCTTCCTTGGAAAGGCAGCCAGGGCCATGAGCCAGAGTATGGAGATCAGGGAACAATGTGAAACTCAAATCTCTATTCTTCATTTTCTTAATCCAGAATAGATTATTACTTACTAAAGAAGCAACTAGATGTCATTTAAAATTCTTAGTGATTTCTATTCTATGGTAGTCCCTTACGTATTTCCTATTTTGTCTCATTCATTAGGTATACCAGCTAAGAAAGATAGATATAGATAGATAGATAGATAGATAGATAGATAGATAGATAGATAGATAGATAGATGGCAAAGTACCAAATATATTTTTAAATAAATTGTACTTTCCTGATAGATTTCTTTCATAACTATTTAATGAAAATATCATATATGTGACTATATAGTACTGAAAAATCTATGTGAAAAAATTGTTTAAAGTATGTATTTATATTTATACACATATTTACATGTGTTAAAATTTTCTTTTAAATATATAGTTTATACTATGATTCCCTATGAGATTTTCAGCAATCCTTACTGTTATTTTACTCTCCTTCTTCTTTAATTGAAGCCTGTCTCCTTTTCTCTGTTTTCCCAATAAGATCACCTGTACCGAATATTCCTCTAAATGTTCCCTTCCAACTTGACAGGGCTCTCTCAAAGCCAAAAACCATCTACTGAAACTCCATTCACCAGGCATGAGTACCCAGGTTTAGTGAGTCATTCACCTTGGAGCAGAACCTATAACCACAATTTTACTAAATGAAAATAATCCTTAAATGCAATCTAAATTTTTGTTCTCATACACATAGGTAAATGTAGTCCCACTCCTCATACAAGAAACATCCTTTTTTTTTTCAATAGATGGAAACCATTACAGAAAACCACAATAAATCAAAATGCAGAGTTGTGGGGCTAGTCCCAGTGGCTATATCTTATAAAAATCTCTCCCAGGTTTAGGGTACATTATGGAAAGGAACAAATGTTTTAGAAAGGGACATTTATTATGGAAGAGGGGACAAAAGGATTGAAAGAACCAGAATTTTATGTGAGATTGTTTCTCCTAGTAATGTCAGAAGCTACATTAACAAATTCTCACTGACATAACTGCCTAAACAATAATTTGGAAACAATAAAGTGGAAAAACAATAATTGACATGCACATGGATAGGATAAAGATCATGAGGCTCAAATCCTACACAAGGAACTATAGACAAATAATAAATGCTGAGAGGTAGGGAAATGGTCTTCCCCAAGGAAGAGCACACCAAATGGTGATCTAGTACCAAATGATAATCCTTGAAAAGTACATACAATAAAATTATACGTAATAAGCATGTGTGCATGTGTGTGTGTCTGTATGTGTGTGTGTGTGTGCATATAATGTAATTAATGGAAAAGAAGCTTATGAATTGGATAGCAATGAGGGGTATATGGAAGGCATTGTCAGGAGTTACAGGGAGGAGAAATCATGTAGTTATATTAAATTCAATAAACTAAAAAGTAATTTTTAAAAATCACAACTCTGTTAAGAAAGATCCATATGTTAGTGACAGTTTCTACAACAAAGGTCAGTAGGACCTATACTTGGTTTATATAACAAAAATATAGAATTGGAGATGTAGGAATGCTTAAAAGAATTTCAGATTTTAGGGAAATTAAGAATGTGTCTGTATTAATGTTAATAGTAATACTGATAATTGTCCCTGGTCCATGAAGAGAGAGTCACTGGATTGAAAATAATGGAAGAAAATGATGGGCAAGACAGTCATGCATGAAGAAAAGAACAAAATATATCATAGTTCTCTGCTGAACCTACAATATGTTTGTTACCATATTCTAAAAACCAACTACAACAGTAGATCTCAAGTTCAGAGAGGAAGAGGAAGACTGAGAGGTGCTCTGTGCTACTGATCTTGTGCTGAAGCCATGGAATTATTGGAATTATATACATAGTGAAAGGACACCTTCAATATTTCTTTTTGCTGGTAAAATGTATGAGTAGGTTAAAAGCAATTTCAGCTACTTTATTAGTACATAGTAGTAACTCCAAAGTGCTTACACAAATATATTGTGGTGTTGTTTGTTTGTTTGTTTTGTGTTGTATTTTGCTTGTGTATTTGTTTCTTTGAGACAGGGTTTCAAGTAGCCCAAGTTGAGCTTGAAATAACTATGTAGCTGAAGAAGACTTGATACTTCTGACCCTCCAATATCTGTCTTGCTAATATAAGGATTATAGTTGCACAACACTTCACCAAGTTTAAGGTAAGTTGTTTGATGTGAAAATAAATATTTGAATTCATTCAACATATGGAACTAGTATTTAAAATTTATTTGCATAAAATTTATCTAATATTAGCAAAGTTCTGTATTGCTCCTATTGCAGAATAAGAATTTTGAAGTTAATTAATAAATTAATTACACATCCATCCTTCAGGATTTTTCTTGATGGTCAATTATTATTATAAGCTACATGCTTACAGTGGATAAATCTCTTTCAGATGATAGCAGCTAATACAAAACTTTCTGCAAGTAAATAATATGTCAATAGCATTCCTTAATTAAGCTTAGTAGTTTTGCTTTTAATCTGCTTTTCTTCATATTGACAAGTAATACAGCAACAGCATCACATCTTCAGAAGTCTGGAAATAGTCATGTGTCTAGGTTCTAGCTTAACAATTAGAGTAGTTTTGTCACTTCCTAGTGTGTGCCAAGTGTTTGTTCAATACTACCTTTCTTCCTCTAAGCAAAATAGTTCAAGAATATATGATTAATTGTAATATTTGTAAAATAGATTTTTGTCTTTCACTGGTATAACCACTTCATCGTCTCTAACTAAAGAGACTAAAACCTTATTAGGGAATTACACATAAAACTCCATAATTTTTCTCTCAGTAAATTTTTAAAAAGTTTCTCATATATTCTACAAAAACTATATCAAATTTAAATTTCTTTCTTGTAGTTACTTAATAATCCAAAACTCAAATTTGTGTGTCACAAGAATAGGAAGAGAAAACATAAACTGAATGAATTTTAAGAAAATGAATCCCTATAGAATGCTTAGAAGGCTGGCTGGGCTGTAAAAAAGCATGGTGTATTTGACATTGGCATTAATAACAAGTAATCATTCACACTCCTCACCTGGCCTTAAAGAAAGCTTCTGTTGTGTTCTGGACATACATAAGTTAAAATGTTCTAGCAATAGGTCACATTCCAGGTAATAAAAATCACTTTTATAAGATGTATGGTAAGCAGTAATATTCAAATTAAATTATCATGCTGTGATTCTGAGTTTCAAAAGAAGAGTTTGCTTGGGATGTTCAGAAGTAAAAGCAATCTAATAGCCTTGAAAGCTAATCTCTTTTCTGTTGTTCCTAATATTTACATTTATATTATTTCTGTCTATCATAAGAAATTTTTAAATTCTTGTTTTCTTCCTCTGTTGTACCTCCCACCTCCTTTTTTGGTTAATTGTGAGGTAAGAATTCACTATGGATCTCAAGAGAACCTCAAACTTACAGTGCCCCTGCCTAAGGACTGAGGACTGGAATTACAGTTTTACCAGATTAAACCCTTGGAAGTGGATATTTTGAACATCTGCACATTATGGGCTCGGTTATTTCCCATCAATAATATCTATGCTGAAGTCCTAGTCTCCAATATCATAGAGAATATACAATAAGATTGTTATAAAGAGTTAAATGGAGTCTCAGATGTTTGTTCTGTACACACCTTGATATTGTATTTCTAGTCCTCAAGTCTGTGAGAAAGTTTTGTTGTAGAAGACAATCATTCTGTAGCATTATAGCAAACTTATACTCTCCAGGACTAGTTTACTGAGCTAATAGTGTTTAGAATGATGAAATAAACTGGTTTTTTTATGAGTATAAGTAAAACTAAGTAGGAATTAGATAAAAGCCCAGACCTGTTAAGAGCCCTCATAACTGTGCTGAGCCTAACTGAAATTACTACTACTATCATGTGTTTATGTCATATACTAATGTAAGAGTAGTGTACCCAGTGTAGATAAACTACCACTTTGATGTATGCAGTCAAACTCCAGAGCCCATTACTGATCCAGAGAATATAGACATAATCAGATCAACTTGCTATTGAAAGTGAGTCAGAGGTATATACTGCTACACAGGACAAGGGGTATCCTTGAAAAGAATATTCCAGGTTTGATAGTATAGTTTAGTGGTAGAGTGCTTTGCCTTGCATCTGAGAAAACATGAGGCTCATTTATAAAACCAAAAAAAAGGAGTATTCCAAGATGAAAAAATATCATTTACTCTCCATTCTCCATTTTCTAAATTATAAGCATGAGGAATAATTCAGAAATTCAATTTATGCCAATTTGTGGGTCTAATCATGTTTTATACATCTTGTCTTCATTTAAAAGAAAATTCATTGTATACAATCAGAAGAAAATCATCCAGAAAGAAAGAAGGACTGTACAGGTTGTGTTATGGCTAATCTGCTTTTTCCCTCCAAATTTCATAGTGAAAGCATACGTACATTAATGGTATTTTAAGGTAGGATTTTTGAGAGGTAATGATGGTAACAACATGAAATTGTGAGGGTGGACCCCAGTGATGTCATTAGTGGCCTAATAAAAAAGGTCCCAAATAGGAAGCTTGCTCTGTCTTGTCATGTGAAATCATCTACAGTGCAATAAAAAGGCTCTAACCAAATGCCATGCCTATTGATTTCAAAGTACTAGGCTTTCAGACCATGCAATAGATAAACCTCTGTTCTTTCCACATTAATCAGACTATGGTGGTTAGTTTTAGAGTTCACTTAATAGGAAATGGAATAAGGCAGGCAATAAACAAGAAGCAGGAAAATCAAACCATAGCTCAGAGTTATGGTGTTATGAAGACATGTGTGAGATGTCAGCAAGACCATGGAAAGATTCTGCCTATGATTCTAATTAACAAGAGAAGGAATGGCATAGGAGACTGAGCTTTAGAAATGGAAAACAAAGAAAATGGGATTTTAGGGTTTCACAGAGATAAGTAAACTGACGTGTGCATGTTGTAGTGTTTCAGATCAATCACACACTTGACTTATGCTGTTGCATATATTACAGTTGGTTCTCTTTTCTTTGCACATTGAAGAGTGTATCCTTCCAGAGTCCATGAAAAGTAAATGTGGGGAATTTAAATAACAGCTATAGAAACTCTTGTGTTCGAATCTGAGGGACTATCCAGAGGAGGATTGCTGATTTTCCTTTGTTAGTATTTTGATCTTTACAGCAATAAAACCTAGGATTGGAATACATAAAACACAATGCAAATGGAGACTAACCAGAAACATATACTAAAGTAATTTTTCAAAAGCTAAGAGGGAAAATGTCAATCTTCTTAACTGCTTTTATGTGTTTCTGTGGACAAAAAGAGTGCATCTCTATTAAGTATAAACTGTTTATACATACTGGAAATCCAACTGAGTATCATTCATATTTTAAGTTCACAATATCTTAAATGTTGAGGCACAAGTCTTTTATAAATGAATTCATGTAATTTTTAAATATTTTTGAATATTTTGACTGAATTTTATACAAAAAGTTAATCTTGTTTTATACAATAATATTGTTTTTCTTTATGAATCTTCTATCTGATAGAGAACTCTATGTATGTGTAACTTTGCTGTTGCTAAGTGATACCACATACTCCTTCCTATAAATGGTTGCTTGCTGTCCTGCTCATAGACTTGAGCATAATTAATAACCTTTCTGCACACTAACTCTACGGACACCATCATGGACACTTTACTTGAGCCATATAACTATAATGTATTTGCTGCAATTGCACAGTAAAAATGTTTGGAGTTTTATTGTTTTGTTGTCTTTAATGCCTGAGAAATGTGTGGAACATGAAGCACTGAAGAGGGGAGAGAGGAGAAAGAATAGGAGGGTATGAAAGGATTTTGTCATACTTCTAGGAAGAAAAAGAGAATGTAAGTTGTGTAGGTTTGGCCATTCACGGTAAGGAGCTATCTTTTGAGGAGCTGACTACTTGGTGTGCTTACTACATTCAGAAAATATCTGACTTTGTATGCATCTTTCAACCAATCTCTTGTCAATTTTTCACCTTGAACACTAGTTCCTAATACTTCTATACAATGTATAACATACAAATATCCTCTACTTTTTCTTCACCAAAAATATCACATCAGAAGCAAACTTGAGTCTTTTGGTTAAACTCTTTTCTTGGAGAGCAACAAGGGTAAATCTCCATCCAGACTAAAATGTTAATTTGTTTACCAAGTTGAACTTGAACTGAACCATTTCTTTGTCCTATATGCACTCCATCTGGGATGTTGTTATTATTTACTTTTGTTTTTAGGGAGTTTTAGGTTTGTTTTTTTTGGGGGGGACATCTGTCCAAGAAAAAAACGAAATGATACAAGGACATATTCAATTGTAATGTAGCTGGTAATAACATTGCTGGGTCTCTCTTCCAGGTACCTGAGTTCAGATACCAGCCCCTACACTGTGTGCCTCACAACCACCTGTAACTCCAAATTCAAGGAATTCAACACATGCTTCAGCCCTCTGTGGGTACAGTCCTACTTAGAAGGGGGAACAAAATAATTACAGGAGGTAGAGGATGAGAGGGACTTGGGAGGAAGAGAGGAGGGGAGGGGAAAGGGGGGACAGGATCAGGTTTCAGAGGAGACAGGGGTTGGGGGTGAGAAGTACAAAGGGCCAGGAAATTGAACAGAGGTATGTAGCAATGGGGGATGGGAAACTGGGAGTAGCCACCAGATAGTCCCAGAAACCAGGAAAGCAAGAGGCTCCCAGGACCAAACAGGGATGACATTAGCTGAGATACCCAAGAAAGAAGACAGTAACTGTAGAGACCATACCCAGGGGTTAGGCACAGTCCCTGATTGGGGGGTGGGGCCACCCACCCATCTCCAAAATTTTAACCCATAATTGCTCCTGTCTAAAGGAAATACAGGGACAAAGAGTAGAGCAGAGACTGAAGGAAAGGCCATCCAGAGACTGCCCTACCTGGAGATCCATCCCATATACAGCCACCAAACCCAGACACTATTGCTGATGCCAAGAAGTGCTTGCTGACAGGAGCCTGGTATAGCTGTCCCCTTAGTGGCTCTGCCAGAGCCTGAACAATACAGATGTGGATGCTTGCAGCCAACCATTGGACTGAGCACGGAGAAGAGTTAGGGGAAGGACGAAAGGAGCTGAAGAGGTTTGCAACCTCATAGGAAAAACAACAATATCAACCAACCAGATACCCCAGAGCTCCCAGGGACTAAAGCACCAACCAAAGAATACACATGGAGGGACCCATGGCTCCAGTTGCGTATGTAGCAGAGGAAGGTCTTATCTAGCATCACTGGGAGGGGAGGCCCTTGGTCCTGTGAATGCTCAATGCCCCAGTGTAGGGGGATGCCAGGACAGTGAGGCAGGAGTGAGTGGGTGGGTGGGGGAGCACCCTCATAGAAGCAGGGGGAGGAGAGAAGGATAGGGGGTTTGCGGAGGGGAACCCAAAAGGGGATAACATTCAAAATGTAAATAAATAAAATATCCAATAAAAAATACATAAAAAAAGAAAATACCTACTTACAGACAAATACAGACACACAGACAAAACCAAAAATAACAAAACTAAATCTTTAAAAAAGAAAATTACAGTAGTATGAATGCTAATGTATTCTAACTTCCATTTGTAAATTTGTTCTCTCATGATGACTACTCAAAATAGCAAAATTATTTTACCATTAATTTGTTCACTTTCCATCCCTATCTCAGCCATCCTCTCCACCCAGTCACTTCCTCACATGACCCATCCCACCAATCATCCCCTCCACTTCTGAGAAGAGAGAAGTCCCCCAGTGAGGACAGACCTACCCTGGCACCTCAAGTCACTGCAAGACTGGTACATGTTCTCCCACTGAGGTCATACAAGGAAGCCCTGTTAGTACAGGATCCACAGGCAGGCTACAGAGTCAGGGTAAGCCCCAATTCCAGTTTTTGTAGGACCACATGAAGACCAATGTGAACATTTGCTACATATATGTGGAGCTTAGATCCAGTTCTTTTATGATCATTGCTTAGTAGTTTTGTCTCTAGGAGTCCTCAAGATTCCAGGTTATTTGACTTTGTTGACTTTCCTGTGGAGTCCCTACAGGAGTCCCTGGAGTCCCCTCCTGCTTCCTCAATCTTTCCTCCAACTCTTCCACAAGACTTCTCAAGCTCAGTCTAATGTTTGTCTGTGGGTTTCTGTATGTGTTTTAGTCAACTGCTGGATGGACCCTCTCAAAGGACAGTGAAGCTAGGTCCTGTCTATGAATCCTGGCTGACAGATACAAACAGAGCCTGAGGGTTCAAGGTAACTGAAGGAAGAAGGCAGGCCTGCGGCGTGTCCCTATTGATCCTCAGAGGACAGCTCAGCACATTCCCTCCCAAATTGGCAAGGGTTGCTATTGTATTCATTTATGTTCATCTCAAAGAGAACACCTGTGTATTCAGACCAGCAGTGATAAATATAGCTGTTGGCAGTGTCTTCAAATGTTGTATCATTTTGACAAAGCTTTGGCCAATGAAGAGACACAAAAATCTTACATTGTGTCCCTGTGACTTCACTTACCTGTGCAGTCAGAGTAGTAGTTGTTTCCTCCATCCATACATAGAACTCCATTGAGTCATAGTTGACTGGCACATTCATCAAAGTTGAGTTCACAGTGGTCTCCAAGGAATCCAGGTACATAGTCACAGAAGTAAGCCCCAAGAGCATCCTCACAGTTGACACCATGTACAATCCACTGGGATCCACATTCATCAATTTCCAACTTACATATCACACCAGAATACTCTTGAGGACAGACACATATGTATCTTCCTATCTCACTGAGGCATACAGCCTCATTCATGCAGGAATCAAAAATACATTCATCTACTTCCAAGTCACAATGCCTGCCTTGGTATCCAGTCACACAGAAGCAGAAGTGGCCTTTGATTCCATCCTCTCACATAGCCTCATTATGGCAAGGGCTGGAAACACACTCATTGTGATCTGTCTCACAGAACCTTCCAGCATATTAAGCAGGGCAGATACAGGGAGGGTGCTCAGGGTCATATATACAAGTGGCAATTCCCTGGAAGGGACTGGAGGAGCAAAGGCCTTTTAGATCTTCACGATCTTTGTCCAAAGTATTGACTATGGCTAAGAAACAATTGTCTTCTGGAAAACCCTTGTGCATACAATAGTTTTGGCAAGAATTTAAAAGACACCTTATGGTATTGTTTTTATTGCAAAACAAATTTTGGCAACCTCAAGTCACTGCAGGCACATCCTCTCACACTGAGGCCAGTGAAGACAACCCAGTAAGGGCAGCAGAATCCCCAGTTAGAAAACAGAGTAAGGGTAAATCCACACTCCAGTTGCTGGGGGACCTACATGAAGACCAAGCTATATATGTATATGGGGGCTACATTCAGCCCGTGTTTGCTCTTTGGTTGGTGGTTCAGTCTCTGGAAGCTCCCAAGTGTCCAAGATAGTTGACTCTGTTGGTCTTCCTGTGGTGTCCCTCCAGATCTCTCAATCCTTACTGCACTGCTTTCTTCAGAGTTCCCGAGTTCCTTCTAATGTTAAACTCTTGGTCTATGCATTTATTTTGGTCAGCTGCGGGGTGGAGCCTCTCAGAGGAGAGTTATGCTAGGCTGCTGTCTGCAAGCATAATGGAGTATTATTAATAGCAGGGTTAGGAATTGGTACTTGCTCATGGTATGGCTCTCAAGTTGGGCCAGTTATTGGTTGGCCATTCCCTCAGTTTCTTAAGTCCCTGCACTTTTGATAGGTAGGACAATTTTGGGGTCAAAGGATAGAAAACATAGAAAAGCATTAATTCTTACCTAATTTAATGTACTCTTTCCATTTGTTCAAATTCATCAATGTCAGCCAGACTAAGTTGAAACAGAAAGCAAGAGAACTTACCTGGGGTATATACTAGACTTAAATGCATAATTTGATAAGTTGATTTTGAAAATTGATATAAATAACTTTGGTAAATCACCTCCTTTTCTCTTTACTGCCCTCCTTTCTTTCTGAAAGAACAACACACTGCAGGAAATGCAAATTGGGTTGGTTCTAATAGGAAATGACTATTTAGGTTCTTAGGAGTATTGTTGGGGATTTCAGTAGGTGATATGTCAGAACCTATAGTGAATCCTATGGAAAACCCCACTTTAGGTAACAAAATTTGGAGTCCCTGAACACCTCTCTTAAGATACCTCAGGAATATCTGCATCTAGGCTATCTATTGCTAGCCTTTTTGAGGACCTTCTGCAGAGGACCATGCTTGCAGAATGTACACTAAATCCATGTTAGAAACTCAGATGAAAAGTCCTTAATAGAAAGCCTCAAAGGTACAGCCTATTATCTATATAATTGGCTAACAGTCAAGCAAATCATAATTCAATTCATTTGCTTCTATGTCTATGGGGTCATTGTAATTATCCTCATTGTCATTACTCCTTAACTTTTTATGCACTATTCATCTGTATTTCTGGACTTTAAAACTGTATTTCAGTGTTTGAGAATCCCAATGTCCTTATAATAAAGGATTATCAAATTGGATAGTAAACATCCTGGCATCAATTTTTAGATATTTTTCCTATTTTTTATTAATCATTTCATTCATTTACATCTCAAATGATATCCCACTCCCAGTCACCCCTCCACCAACCCCCCATCCCACATAAGCCCTCCCCCCTCCCCTTTGCCTGTATGAGAGTGCTCACCCACCCACCCACCCTCTCCTACCCTACCCCTCCAGCAGCCCCCTACACTGGGGTATAAAACCTCCTCAGGATCAAGGGCCTCCCCTCTCGTCGCTGTCAGGCAAGGCTATCCTCTGCTACATTTGTATCTGGAGCCATGGATCCCTTCAGGTACACTCCTTGGTTGGTAGTCTAAACTTTGGGGGAACTGGGTGGTCAAGCCAGACTATGTTGTTCTTCCAGTGGGGTTGCAATCCCCCTCCACTCATCCATTTCTTCTGCAAGCTCCCCTACCAGGTTCCCTGAGCTCAGTCTGATGGCTAGATCCAAGCATCCACATCTGCATTGGACAGTTGCTGGCTGGACCTCTCCAGTAACTGCCACATCTGGTTCCTGTCAGCAAACGCCTCTTGACCATGGCAACAATGTTGGGTTTAGTGTCTACAGACAGGATGGATCTTCAGGTGGGGCAGTCCCTGGATGGCCCTTCCTTCAGTCTCTGTTCCATTTTTGTCCCTGTTCTTTCTTTGGACAGGAACATTTCTGGGTTAAAAACTTTGAGATGGGTGAGTGGCCCCATCCCTCGACCAGGGGCTAAGCCTATCTACTGGAGTTGGTATCAACAGGTTGTATCTCCCCCTTCTCTGTGCATTTCATCTAAAGTCATCCCTATTGGTTCCTGGGAGCCTCACGTTTCCCTGGTGTCTGGAACCCTCTAGTGGCTATCCCCAGTTCCTCATCCCCCTGATACATATTTTTGTTTGATTTATTGACCCTCTGTAACTCTCTCACATCTCCTCCAGTTCCTAATACTGTCACCCTTATTTCCTCTCCCCCCACTTGGACACATGCGCTACTATGTTCATAGCAACCTTATTTATAACAGCCAGAAGCTATTATAAACAACCCAGATGTCCCTCAACAGAAGAATGGATACAGAAAATATGGTACATATACATTTTCCTATTTCTTATGTGTCTTTAATAAACTCTGACTCTTACATTTGCATTTAGAACAACAAAATAAACTGCATTGTCATTGTTGAAATTGTCTTAATTAACATGAGAGACACAGTTTCTTTGTTTCTTTCTGTACTCAAGAACCAGGATTTAAGGTACACTTAACGATGCAGACAGAGAACCTATTGATACTCTTGTCTTCTACTCAGTGGTACATATAAAACAAGTGCTTACAAAGTTAAAATATGCAGACTATATAACACCCAAATTCATATTCCTATTTGTTAACCATGTAAAGTCAGTGAGTAATTCATTCATAGTCATTAATCTGGCAAGCCTTTAACATTTGTTTGGTTCAAAATTCTATAATCTCATTTAGTAAAGCTTAAAGCCTGAAATCATTTTGTGCGTGTTATCCCTATGTTTGAATTTATTGCTAAACACATTTGAGTATGAACTATCAGTATAGAGCAGAAAGTTTCTTCCGTGTGATTACAGGGTTTTTCATATCAGTGTTCCAAGATATGCTGGCACAGTGTACTGGGCATTTTGTTATGGTTTTCTGTTTTCTTTAGTGTTCCCAGGAATTAATAAAAGCTCTTCCCCAACAATTTAGATACTGCCATGTTATAGACTACAATCCACATAACAACATCAAAAACCTAGATAACATCATGGTAAAAATTCTATACTGACAATCTTGATAGCACCATGGAAAAACTCTGCAACAATAAACTAGATAATACCGTGGAGAAGCTTTACCATTTATAATACATTGCATTAATTAATGAAAAATTATGTACTTTCGGCAGTTCTGAAATAATACTTTCCAAAAGGACCTCATTTGAAAGACAACACAGTGTCTAATATTGAAATTGCAATGCATACCAAAGTCTTGCCTGACCCTTCATATTGACACCATCACCTTTCAATCAGATATAAAGATGCCCTACCTTTTTGCCTCAGAGTTAAGTATCATTCAATATATTGTTTGACTGTGGATAACATCTGAAGTGCACACAAAGACAAGACAACTAATAAAGTAACTAAGAAGAACAGAATGGAAATGACAAACAGTGAAAAAAATTATATACATTCAAAACTGTTAGAAAGCAGTTTAAAAGTTTTTAGTTCAACTCTATAATTCTATGAAGAAATTTATGTCTCATAGCCTGAATAAGAAAGATAAGTATAAAAACAAACTTCTATTAATCAAGGGGTGTTGGTGAACAACAAAATAATAGTGTGCTCAGTAAGAATTAGTCTAGATAGATGCTAAACTGGAGAGATCCAGTGGCGTCTCCAACAGTTAGTAGATGCAAACACAGAACATCAAACGGAATGCAGGTAATGGTAGATTCGTGTGTCCCATGACAATTACACACCCCAGGAGTAAAAAGGAGGTGACGAGATAATCTTCCTAGAAAAGAGGAGATGTGTTGGAATCCTTACAAATGAAGCTACCCTTCAGGGCAGCCCTTTTCTTTCAAGACTCAGAGATAGACATTGAACTTTACATCTCTTTTCATCCCTTCTATTTTAATTTGCCATATCTCCAGTTATTTTCTTGCCTTTGTGTCCTGTGTACCTTCAATTAATCATCAGCAATTTGTCAACCTCATATTTCGATGACAATATCAAAGATGAGTGTTTAACTTCTTATCCCCTGTTGTTTTCCATGAGCAGCCTAGACCTACTACGGCACCACAGAACACGGATCCATAGTGGGAAAATCAAAAATCCACATAGGTGAGTTACTTATCAGTTCAATCCACTGAATTATAGGCTGTTTGTTAAGTATGACTATGACAATAATTGACTAATATATTTAAAAAGGAAAATTATAGGAGTAAGAATATAGTCAACATGTGGAAATGGACAACAAAGAAATGGCAAAAGTCAGAAATGCAACAAATTTCACAGAGGCTAGGAAAAGCAACTTCACATAATTCTAAGTAGTAATAACTTTAGTAGAATTAACATAAATAATAAAATACATTTTGAATGTAATTTAAATTGAATTTAGAGAACAAGAGTTTTAGGCAAAAAATTGACAGTAGTCACTAGGCTATTCTTTTCTATATATGAGTATGTGTCACAAGAAATGAGAGAACAAAAGGGGGAGAAGCAATGGAGAAGAAGGATGTGTGTGTGTGTGTGTGTGTGTGTGTATGTGAGTGTGTGTGTGTGTTAAAGAGTGAAAGACAACCGATAGGCAAACCAAAGGAAATATGAAGAGGGTGCAGAACTACTAGCCCATAAAATAGACTGTGACATTCTTCTCTAATTTTCTTATTATTTCCTGCCATCTACAGAATTTTGAATGGTTTCTCCTTATTTTTTCGAATTTTTAAATATATCACCAAATCATTTAGCTATGCCTATAATGATTCCTTTCTTATTTTCTTTACTGTTTGCATTTTATTTTTCTTTCTGTTTATTTTTTAAATAGATTTTTTTCTATTCAATATACTCTGATTACAGTTTCCCTTCCTAGATTCCTCTCAGTTCCTCCCCACCTTAACTCCCCTCCAGATCTCATTAGAAAAGAGATGGCTTCTAAGAGATAAAAACCAAACATGACAAAACAAAATATGATAAAATAAAGCAAAAACCATCTAATCAGGGTTAGACAAGGCAACCAAACAGAAGGAAAAGATCCAAAAAAAGGGCACAAAAATCAGATACTCACCTGTTCACACACTAAAGAGTCCTATAAAAACAATAAGCTGCAAACTAAAATATATACACAGAAGACCTGGCACAAACATATGTATGCTCAGTTCTTACTGATTGAGTCTCTGAGTCTCTGGGAGTTCATATGAGCCTTGTTCAGTTGTTCTGCTGGTGTCCTCCATCCCCTCTGGTTCTTACACTCTTTCCACCTCTTCTTCTTCTTCTTCTTCTTCTTCTTCTTCTTCTTCTTCTTCTTCTTCTTCTTCTTCTTCTTCTTCTTCTTCTTCTTCTTCTTCTTCTGCTTCTTCTTCTTCTTTTTTTTTTTTTTGGTTTTTTGAGACAGGGTTTCTCTGTGTAGCCCTGACTGTCATGGAACTCACTCTGTAGACCAGGCTGACCTTGAACTCAGAAATCCGCCTGCCTCTGCCTCCCAAGTGCTGGGATTAAAGACATGCGCCATCACTGCCCTGCCCACTTCTTCTTTCTATGGAGTTTTCTCAGCTCTGAGGGAAGGAATTTGATGGAGACAGCCCACTCAGGGTTGTGTGTTCTGAGCTCTCTCTCTCTCTCTCTCTCTCTCTCTCTCTCTCTCTCTCTCTCTCTCTCTCTCTAATTTTTCAAGTGGTGTGTCTCTGCACCTGTTCTTGTCTGCTGTAGGAGGAAGCTTCTCAGATAATAAGTCACTGAATAAGTCACTAATCTATGAGTATAACACAATATCACTAGGAGTCATTTTATGATTTTTTTTTAGACAGTAGTGTTTGGTTTACCTATGGTCTCTGTGCTATTGAGTCTCTGGTTCTTGATTACACAGGCAGTCTTAGGTATAGATTCTGTCTTATGGATTGGGTCTTAAGTCAAATCAGACATTGGTTGGCTACTTCCACAAGTTCTCTGCTACAATTTCCCTATCATATCTTGTAGATAGTAGAGAGTGTATGCCAAAGGTTTTGTGGTTGGGTTGGTATTTATGGTTCTCTTTTGGTGGTCTGGAGAGTACCTTCCAGCACCAAACACACTTCACTGTAGTGAAGATCTTTATCTTTTGGGCTCTGGGATACAGCACTCATGATAATTTTTTCCAAGTTTTATCCCTCTATCTGCAAATTTCATGATGTTATTGTTTTTAACAGTTGAGTAGAACCCCATTGTGTAAATGTACCACATTTTCTTTATTCATTCTTCTGTTGAAAGACACCTTTAGTTTCCTGTTATTATGAATAGAGCAGCAATGAGCATGGTTGAGCAAGTGTCCTTATGGTAGGATTAAGTGTTCTTTGGGTATATACAGAAGAGTGATATAGATGCATACCCAATTTTCTGAGAAATTGAGATATTGATATCCATGGTGGCTATAAAAATTTGTACTCCCAACAGCAATGGATGAGTATTCACTTTATTCTACATTCTTGACACTATGAAAGGTCACTTGTGTTATTAATCTTAGCCATTCTGACAGGTGTAAAATGGAATTTCAAAGTAATTTTGATTTACATTTCCTTTGATTGCTAAGAATATTGAACTTTTCCTTAAGCATATCTCAGGTATTTGAATTTTCTCTATTGAAAATTCCCTATTTAGAATTCTTTGGCTTCGTTGGAATGTCAGGCAATGCAGTAAACACTGCTTTGGATGACAAAATGGGGGAAGAGGGTGGGCTACTGTAGACGGGGAAGAACCCAAGTCAGAGCCAGAGACCAAAAAATGTAAGGAGGCAGCAAAGAAAAATGAGGAGGCTGTAGGAGTGGTTCTGTCCTGTATGAGGACCCTTCAGATTAGAAAACCTCATCCAGTGGCAAATCTGCCACACTTAAGATATACTCCTGGAATGTGGATGGGCTTCAAACCTGGATTAAAAAGAAAGACTTTGTTTGGGTAAAGGATACAGTGTGCCTCCAAGAGCAAACTCTTGACTGAACTTCAAGAGATGCCTGGGCGCATCCATCAGTACTGGTCAGCTCCATCAGACAAGGATATTTTCCCACCAGTGCCCACTCAAAGTCTCTTATGGCATTGGTGAAGAAGAACACAATGAAGAAGGTGAGGTGGTTGTGACTGAATTTGATTTCTTTGCTCTGGTAACAGCCTATATTCCCAATCTGATAAGACTGGAATACCAGCAGCGTTGGGATGAAGCTTTTCAAAAGTTTCTAAAGCACTTGGCTTCCCAAAAGCCTTTTGTGCTGTTGGGGATCTCAATGTGACTCATGAAGTAATTGAACTTTGTACCCCAAAAGACAACAAAAAGAATGCTGGCTTTACTCCCCAGGAGCTTCCAGGCTTTAGGAAATTGCTACAGGCTGTACCACTGGCTGACAGCTTCTGGCATCTCTACACCAACACCACCTACACTTATGCTTTCTAGACTTACATGATGAATGCCCACTCTAAGAATGTTGGTTGGCGCCCTGATTACTTTTTGCTTTCCCACTTTTTTTTACCTGCATTGTGTGACAGCAAGATCTTTTCCAAGGCTGTCCCATCACCCTTTACTGAGCACTGTGACACCCTCTTGAAGTAGCTTCATGCTTGGGAATTAGCCTCCTCTTCCCCAGAGAAGTCCAGTATATTATCTGCTCTTCAGGTTTTTGGTTTTGTATGTCCTCTCCTCTATTTTAAATATTAAACCAAACTTCTGGCTTCCTTTAAACAATCCAAGTGAAATAAATGGCCCTACTTTCAACTATAAAAAAAATTCTCTCTACCCCATTTTTTGGTTAGAGCATTTGGGTTTTTGATATCTATATTTTTTTTAATATTAATCTTCTATCAGATGAAGAATTGCTAAAAATCTGCCGAATGATGGTGTCCTTTATCTTACAGAAATTTTCAGTTTCATGAGGTACCATTTATGAATTGATCATAGTGACTGTGCTATCAGTGTTCTGTTCATAATGTTTTGTTCTGGGTCAATGTGTCCAATGTTATTCCCCATTTTCTTTTTAGTCAGGTTTAGGTTACCTGATTTTATGTTACAGACTGATATATAGAGAGCAGAGTTTTGTGCAGTGCAATTATCAAAATCAAAAATCAAGTGTCTATAGGAGTATGGATTTATATCTATGTCTTCAATTCAATTCCATAATGCAACATGTCTATATCTATGCTAATACAATGCAGATTTTATTACCATAGCCTTTTGATATAACTTGATAACAGGAACAATGAGACCTCTACAGAGCTGGTATTACTCGCAATTGTTTTAGGTATCCTGGGTTGTTTTGTTATATGAAGTTGAGAATTGTCCTTTCAAAGTTTATAAAGAATTCTTTTATTAATTTGGATATTCTTTCTCTGCCTTTTCCTTAGTTTGGATACGGGTTTGTCTATCTTGTCTATGTTTTCAAAGAACAAACTCATTTCATTGATCCTTTTTATTGCTCTTTTTGTCTCTCTTTTATTGATGATTTCAGCTCGGAATTAGATTGTTTCTCCTTGTCTACTCCTCTTGGATTTGATTACCGTTCTGTTGATTTTGAGCTTTCAGGTAATGCTATTAAGTTGCTACTATGTGATCTCTCAAATTTTTGTTGTTGTTATTTGTTTGTTTGTTTGCTTGTGTAAACTGTTACTGCTATGAACTACGTTCATTGTGTTCCATAAGTTTAGATATGCTGTGTATTCAGTTTCATTGGATTCTTGAAAGTCTTTGATTTCTTTCTTATTTGTGTCAGAAGAGATTTATTTCATTTCCATGAGTTTGTAAGTTTTCTGTTGTTATCTGGCTTTACTGATGGTGGTCTGATAGGATCCATGGCATTTTTCTAGTGAGACTTGCTTTGTATGCAAGTATGTGATCAGTTTTACAGAAAGTTTTATGAGGCACAGAGAATGTATATTCTTTTGTGTTTGGGTGAAATGTTAAGTCAGTAGTTCTCAACCTGTGGGTCATGACTACTTTAGGAGGTCAAATGACCCTTTCACAAGGGTCACCAAAAACTATTAGAATACACAGATATTTATATTATAATTTATAGCAGTAACAAAATTAAAGTTATGAAGCAGCAATGAAAGCAATTTTATGGTTAGGGTGGGTTATCACAATGATAATATTAAAGAGTCTCAGGATTGGGAAAGTTGAAACCCACTGTGTTAGGTCCATTTGGTTTAGTTAACATTTAGCTTATTTAACATTAACTCCAGCATTTTTCAGGTTATTTTTGGTTGATATAACCTGTCTATTGATGAGAGCGAAGTATTGAAGTTTTTCACTAACTGTTTCAGTATGTGATTTAAGCTGTAGTAATGTTTCTTTTACAAACATGGGTTCCCTTGTTTTGGGTACATAGATGTTAAGAATTAAAATGTTGGGGAGGGAGAGATGGTTCAGTAATCAAGAGCACTGGCTTCTCTTCCAGATTACCTGAGTTCAATTTTCAGAACGTACATAGCAGCTCACAACTGTTTGTAACTTCAGGCCCAGGAGATCTGACACCCACACATAGACATGAATGCTGTCAAAAGACCAATGGGAAAAAAATTAAATTAAAAAGAAGAATTGAAATGTCATTTTTGTGACTTTTCTGATGAGTACATAGTGTCCTTATCTATTTCTTTGATTAGTTTTGTTTTGGAGTCTATTTTGTTAGATATTAGAATAGCTATATCATCTTGCTTCTTAGATTAATTTTTTTAAAATATATTTTTCAATCCTTAACTCTGAGGTAATGTCTACCCATGCTAATGAGGTATGTTTCTTGGATTCAGAAAAAAAAATGGATTCTGTCTTCACATTGATTCTATTAGTCTATGTCTTTTTATTGGGAAATTATACAATCATTGATATTAAGAAATATCAATGACTAATGATTGATGATTCTTCTTATTTTGTTGTTGTTATTGTTGCTAGTAGTGGTGGTGGCAGCAGTGGTGGTAGTGGCGGTGGTGGTGGTGGTGGTGGTGTGTGTTTCCCTCTTGATATTGCTGGTGGGAAATTTTTAGTCCCTGTGTTTACATGGGTGTAGTTAACCTCAGGTTGGAGTTTTCCTTCTACCACTTTCTGTAGAGCTGGATTCGTACATAAATATTGTTTAAATTTGATTTTACCATGGAATATTTTATTTTTTCCATCTTTGGTGACTGAATGTTATGCTGGGAATAGTAGTCTGGGTTGAAATTTGTGATCTCTTAGAGTCTGCATTAGTTCTGTCTGAGCCCTCTGGTTTTTAGAGTCTCCATTGAGAAGTGAAATGTAATCCTAATAGGTCTGCCTTTATATGTTACTTGGTCTTTTCCCCTTGCAGCCTTTAATATTTTTTCTTTGTTCTGTACATCTAGTGCTTTGATTATTATGTCTGAGGTGATTTTCTTTACTTGTCCAATCTATTTGGTGTTCTAGATTTTTCTTGAGCCTTCATAGTATCTCTTTAGGTTAGAATTTTTTTTCTTCTATGATCATGAAGAAAAAAAGAATTTGGCCCTTTGACCTGGGATTCTTCTCCTTCCTCTATCCCTATTATTCTAAGATTTGATCTTTTCATAGTGTCCCAGATAATCTGGATGATTTATGTTAGGGTTTTTTTTCAATTCCTGAGATTCTCACTTACATCTCCTGAATTATGTTCTTAAAGCTTACCTCTAGTTTCTGTTCAAATTTCTAAGTTTTTCATTTGTAGAATTCCCTTACTTTGTGTTTTTCTTTATTATTTCTATGTCTATTTTCAAGTCTTAAACAATTTTATTCATTTCCTTCTACCCTTTGTGTTTTCATGGATTTTTTTATTTATTTATTTTATTTTTTTAATTTACATTCCAAATCACTTCCCCTTTCCCGTTTCCTCCCTCCCCGAAAGTCCCATAAGCCCCATTCTCTCCCTCTTTTCTCCATTCAACCCCCTCTCGTTACTCTGTCCTGGCGTTCCCCTACATCCAGTCTTTCCAGGACCAGGGGTCTCTCCTTCTATCTTTTTAGAAATCTATTGATATGCGGATTGTGTCTAGGGTATTCCGAGATTCTGGGTCAATATCCCCTTATCAGTGACTGCATACCATGTGTGTTCTTTTGTGATTGGGTTACCTCACTAAGGATGATATTTTCAAGATCTGACCATTTGCCTAGGAATTTCGTGAATTCATTGTTTTTAATTGCAGAGTAGTATTCCATTGTGTAGATATACCACATCTTCTGAATCCATTCCTCCGTTGAGGGACATCTGGGTTCTTTCCAGCTTCTGGCTATTATAAATAAGGCTGCTATGAACATAGTGAAGCGTGTGTCCTTATTACATGCAGGTAAAGTCTCTGGGTATATGCCCAGGAGTGGTATAGCTGGATCCTCCGGGAGTGTCATGCCCAGTTTTCTGAGGAACCGCCAGACTGCTTTCCAGAGTGGTTGTACCAGCCTGCAATTCCACCAGCAGTGGAGGAGTGTTCCTCTTTCTCCACATCCTCGCCAACAACTGCTGTCTCCTGTGTTTTTGATCTTAGCCATCCTGACTGGTGTGAGATGGAATCTCAGGGTTGTTTTGATTTGCATTTCCCTAATGACTAAGGATGATGAACATCTCTTTAGGTGCTTCTCAGCCATTAGATATTCTTCAGGTGAGAACTCTTTGTTTAGCTCTGTACCCCATTTTTTAATAGGGTTACTTGCCTCTCTGGAGTTTAACTTCTTGAGTTCTTTGTATATCTTGGATATTAGCCCTCTGTCGGATGTAAGGTTGGTAAAGATCATTTCCCAGTTAGTTGGTTGCCGCTTTGTCTTTTTGACAGTGTCTTTTGCCTTGCAAAAACTTTGTAATTTAATGAGGTCCCATTTGTCTATTCTTGATCTTAGAGCATAAGCTATTGGAGTTCTGTTCAGGAAATTCTCCCCTGTGCCCATATGTTCAAGGTTCTTCCCTAGTTTCCCTTCTATTAGTTTCAGTGTGTCTGGTTTTATGTGGAGATCTTTGATCCACTTAGAATTGAGCTTAGTGCAAGGAGATAAGGATGGGTCAATTTGCATTCTTCTGCATGTTGACCTCCAGCTGAGCCAGCACCATTTGTTGAAAAGGCTATCTTTTTTCCACTGGATGGTTTTAGCTCCTTTGTCAAAGATCAAGTGACCATAGGAGTGTGGATTCATTTCTGGGTCTTCAATTCTGTTCCATTGATCTATATGTCTGTTACTGTACCAATACCATGCAGTTTTTAACACTATTGCTCTGTAGTACAGCTTGAGGTCCGGGATACTGATTCACCCAGAGGTTCTTTTACTCTTGAGAATAGTTTTAGCTATTCTGGGTTTTCTGTTATTCCAGATGAATTTTTGAATTGCTCTTTCTAACTCTATGAAGAATTGAGTTGGGATTTTGATGAGGATTGCATTGAATCTGTGTATTACTTTTGGTAAGATGCTCATTTTTACTATATTAATCCTGCCAATCCATGAGCATGGAAGATTTTTCCATCTTCTGAGGTCTTCTTCAATTTCTTTGTTCAGAGACTTGAAGTTCTTGTCATACAGATCTTTCACTTGTTTGGTTAGAGTCACGCCAAGATACTTTATATGGTTTGTGGCTATCGTGAAGGGTATCATTTCTCTTACTTCTTTCTCAGCCTGCTTATCCTTTGAGTATAGGAAGGCTACTGACTTGCTTGAGTTGATTTTATATCCGGCCACTTTGCTGAAGTCGTTTATCAGCTGTAGGAGTTCTCTGGTGGAGTTCTTTGGGTCGCTTATGTATACTATCATATCGTCTGCAAATAGTGATAGTTTGATTTCTTCCTTTCCAATTTGTATCCTTTTGACCTCTTTTTGTTGTCTAATTGCTCTAGCTAGAACTTCAAGTACTATATTGAAAAGATATGGAGAGAGAGGGCAGCCTTGTCTAGTCCCTGATTTTAGTGGGATTGCTTCAAGTTTCTCTCCATTTAGATTGATGCTGGCTACCGGTTTGCTGTAAATTGCTTTTACTATGTTTAGATATGGGCCTTGAATTCCTGATCTTTCCAAGACCTTTAGCATGAAAGGATGCTGAATTTTGTCAAATGCTTTCTCAGCATCTAATGAGATGACCGTGTGGTTTTTTTCTTTGAGATTGTTTATGTAGTGGATTACATTGATGGATTTCCTTATATTGAACCATCCCTGCATCCCTGGGATGAAGCCTACTTGATCGTGGTGAATGATCGTTTTGATGTGTTCTTGGATTCGGTTGGCAAGAATTTTATTGAGTATTTTTGCATCGATATTCATAAGAGAGATTGGCCTGAGATTCTCTTTCTTTGTCGGATCTTTGTGTGCTTTTGGTATTAGTGTAATTGTGGCTTCATAGAACGAGTTGGGTACTGTTCCTTCTGTTTCTATTTTGTGGAACAGTTTGAAGAGTATTGGTGTTAGGTCTTCTTTGAAGGTCTGATAGAATTCTGCACTAAAACCATCTGGACCTGTGCTTTTTTTGCTTGGAAGACTTCCAATGACAACTTCTATTTCTTCAGGGGTTATAGGACGGTTTAGATGGTCTATTTGATCCTGATTTAATTTTGGTACTTGGTATCTGTCAAGGAAATTGTCCATTTCCTCAAGATTTTCTAGTTGTGTTGAATACAGGTTTTTGTAGTAGGATCTGATGATTTTTTGAATTTCCTCAGTTGCTGTTGTTATCTCTCCCTTTTCGTTTCTGATTTTATTAATTTGGATACTATCTCTGTGCTCTCTGGTTAGTCTGGCTAAGGGCTTATCTATCTTGTTGATTTTCTCAAAGAACCAAATCCTCGTTTTGTTGATTCTTTGTATGGTTCTATTTGTTTCTACTTGATTGATTTCAGCCCTGAGTTTGATGATTTCCTGCCTTCTACTCCTCTTTGGTGTATTTGCTTCTTTTTGTTCCAGGGCTTTCAGGTGTGCCATTAAGCTGTTAGTGTATGCTGTCTCCCGTTTCTTTTTGGCGGGACTCAGGGCTATGAATTTTCCTCTTAGCACTGCTTTCATTGTGTCCCATAAATTAGGGTATGTTGTGCCTTCATTTTCATTAACTTTCAAAAAGTCTTTGATTTCTTTCTTTATTTCCACCTTGACCAAGTTATCATTGAGTAGAGCATTGTTCAGCCTCCATGTGTACATGGGTTTTCTTTTGTTTTTGTTGCCATTGAAGACCACCCTTATTCCATAGTGATCTGATAGGAGGCATGGGATTATTTCTATCTTCTTGTATCTGTTGAGGTCTGATTTGTGACCAATTATATGGTCAATTTTGGAGAAGGTACCATGAGGAGCTGAGAAGAAGGTGTATTCTTTAGCTCTATGATGAATTGTTCTATATATATCTGTTAGTTCCATTTGGTCCAAGGCTTCAATTAGATTCACTGTGTCCCTGTTTAGTTTCTGCTTTCTTGAACGATCCATTTCAGAGAGCAGGGTGTTGAAGTCACCCACTATTATTGTGTGCAGTGCGATGTGTGCTTTGAGTTTTAGTAAAGTTTCTTTTACGAATGAGGGTGCCCTTGCATTTGGAGCGTAGATATTCAGAATTGAGAGTTCTTGATGGTGGATTTTTCCCTTGATCAGTATGTAGTGTCCTTCTGTGTCTTTTTTGATGACTTTAGGTTGAAAATCAATTTTATCTGATATTAGGATGGCTACTCCACCTCGTTTCTTGGAACCATTTGCTTGCAAAATTGTTTTCCAGCCTTTTACTCTGAGGTAGTGTTTGTCTTTGACACTGAGGTGCATTTCCTGCATGCAGCAAAATGCTGGGTCCTGTTTACGTATCCAGTCTGCTAGTCTATGTCTTTTAATTGGGGAATTGAGGCCATTGATATTAAGAGAGATTAAGGCATAGTGATTATTGCCATCTGCCATTCTTGACGCTATCTTTATGTTTGAGTGGTTATCTACTTTTGGGTTTGATTCAAGAAAGTTATTATCTCACTTTTTCCTGGGTGTTGTTTCTCTCCCTGTATTGGAGGTTTCCACCTATTATCTGTTGCAGGGCTGGATTTGTGGAAAGATATTGTGAAAATTTGGTTTTATCATGGAATATCTTGGTCTCTCCATCTATGGTGATTGAGAGTTTTGCTGGGTATAGTAGTCTAGGCTGGCATTTGTGCTCTCTTAGTGTCTGCATGAGATCTGCCCAGGATCTTCTGGCTTTCATAGTCTCTGGTGAGAAGTCTGATGTGATTCGGATAGGTCTTCCTTTGTATGTTACTTGGCCCTTTTCTCTTACTGCTTTTAGTATTCTTTCTTTGTTTAGAACATTCAGTGTTTTGATTATTATGTGACGGGAGGTATTTCTGTTCTGGTCCAGTCTGTTTGGAGTTCTGTAGGCTTCTTGTACGTTCATCGGCATCTCTCTCTTTAAGTTAGGGAAGTTTTCCTCCATAATTTTGTTGAAGATGTTTACTGGCCCTTTAAGTTGCAAATCTTCACTCTCATCTATACCTATAATCCTTAGGTTTGGTCTTCTCATTGTGTCCTGGATTTCCTGGATGTTTTGGGTTACGCGTTTTTTGCATTTTGCATTTTCTTTGACTGTTGAGTCGATGCTTTCTATGGAATCTTCAGCACCTGAGATTCTTTCTTCTATCTCTTGTATTCTATTGTTGATGTTTGCATCTATGACTCCTGATTTCTTCCCAAGGTTTTCTATCTCCAAAGTTGTCTCCCTTTGTGATTTCTTAGTTGTTTCTACTTCCTTTTTTAGTTCCTGGATGGATTTGCTGAGATCCTTCACTTGTTTGTTTGTATTTTCCTGTATTTCTTTAAGGTATTTTTGCATTGCCTCTTTCAGGATTTCTTCCTGATGACCCACGTTCTCCTGCATTTCTCTGAGTGATTTTTGTGTTTCCTCCTCATGGGAATCCATCTGTTGATCCATTGTCTCCTGCATTTCTTTAAGCAGTTCTCGTGTTTCCTTTGTAAGGGCATCTAACCGTTGATTCATTTCTTTAAGCAATTTTTGTGTTGCCTCCTTATGGGCATCTGTCTGTTGACCCATATTCTTCTTCATTTCTTTATGCCAATTTTGTGATTCCTTTGTGAGTGCATCTACCCGTTGATTCATCTCGTTAAGCGATTTTTGTGTTGTCTCCTTGTGCGCCTCCATCTTTTGATCCATGTTCTCCCGCATTTCTCTAAGCGATTTTTGTGTTTCCTTTGTAAGGGCTTCTAACCGTTGATTCATGGTCTCCTGTAACTCTTTATGAGATTTATTTGTGTCCTTCTTGTGATCCTCTAATAGCATCATGAGAAGTGATTTTAAATCCAGATCTTGTCTTTCGGGTGTCGTGGGGTATCCAGGATTTGCTGCTGTTGGAGAGTTGGGTTCGGATGGTCCCACATTACTTTGATTTCTGTTAGTAACATTCCTACGTTTGCCTTTTGCCATCTGGATACCTCTGATGTTAGTTGGTCCTGCTGCCACTGGCTGTTGGTTGGACCTCCTGTGAGCCTGCAAAGCTATTTCTGCCCCCCCCTGGATTACCAGGATTCCCCTGGCACCCATTTCTGGGGCCTGCCTGCTCCTGAGTGACTTTGGAGCCCTAATGTGCCTTGCCCCAAGTGATCTTATATTGGGGAGGCCTTGTACATCTAAAGGCTCAGCCTAGTGGATTCCTGGAGCAGAGGTCGCCAAAGGGAGGCTGGTAGGCTCCTGCCCTGTGCAGGGGTGTGTGGTCTCTCCTGGGGGGGTGGAGGGGGCGTCCCTCTGCCAGGCAGAAGTCCCACAGCAGAGCTGGCGCGCTGGTTACTGCAGATCAGCCCCGCACTTGGGAGCCGCATACACACAAGCCGCCCAAGACCCAAGTGATATTATGCCTGTCTGTCTCAGAACCTGGCTGTCCCAACTTCCCAGTCACTGGAGCAAAGATGGCGGAGGGCACTCTGCACACTCTCCGTGGTACCGCTCACCCTGCAGACGCGATGGCCTGCCGATCTGGCACCCAGATGACCACAGCGCTGACCCGTTCTTGGCCACAGATGGAAGCCCCAACAGGCCATGACCCAAGTGATGTTATATTGGGGATAGAGAGCTTGGGGTACCTGTCTCTTCAGCGCAGTCTGCGGGAACAGAGGTCGCGGAAGGAAAGCTGGTAGGCTCCCGCCCAGTGCGGGGTCCCTCTGCCAGGCAGAAGTCCCACAGCAGAGCTGGCGCGCTGGTTACTGCAGATCAGCCCCGCACTTGGGAGCCGCATACACACAAGCCGCCCAAGACCCAAGCAATATTATACCTGTCTGTCTCAGAACCTGGCTGTCCCAACTTCCCAGTCACTGGAGCAAAGATCGTTTTCATGGATTTTAAAAAAGGATTTATTAATTTCCTGTTTCAGAGACTTTGTCATGTTTATACTAGCAATTTTACAATCTTTTTCTTGTGCTTAAGCTATGTTTCAATATTTCATGTCTGCTGTGGTAAAATATCTTATGGAAACCTATTGCCTTCTCTGTTATTGATGCTATTTTTAAGCCAATGTGTAAGCATCTGGGATTAGAATGATTATAAGCCTAGGTACTGGTTTGATTTCTGGATGAGGTCAGAGAAGAAAGGGAACTTGCTGCAGGTTTTGGTTTTCTTGCTATAGAGCTTGGAATAAGACTGATGAATTTGGATGTGAAGGAGCAAAAGAACAGTTGTGGATCTGCTACCAGCCTGCTTACTATCCTAACAGGAGTGGCCATTGGATTAGTAGGGGATGCTTGTGGGGTTGGAGGTTGTGAAGAGTTACAGGAATGAAAGGAGGTTAAAAGAAGATATGTGGGATCCACAGAAGATGGGAAAAGGAGGCAGGAAAGACTGTCAGAAGTATTCTACTACAGACCTGAGGATGAGACTAAGGGGTTAGATCTTGGGGAAAAGAAGAAGAAAACAATCTGCCAACAGATTTATGGTCTCTTGTGTCATCAAAGAAGATTTTTGTTGCAGTGATATAGACCATTACAGACCATCACAACTGGTTACACACAGAGATCAACTGAATTTGGAATGTCAAGCCACAATGGAGACATTTACAATCAATCTGTTGCACCTAAAGCTCAGGGAACAGTTCAAAAGAAGAGACAAAAATACTGTAAAAGCAAAAGGGAAATATGCTCCAAGACTGTGGTACAGAATGGTAGAGAAACTATACTCATGATAACTCAATAATATGGCTGACTAAACAAGACCTGAACAAGAACAAAACCTATAGGCATGCTACCTCAGAAGCAGAGAATCTCAGAGAGTCTCAGACCTAGACAAAGAGTTATAGACAATAACTGCTGACTAAATGAAAATTAGTCTCTTTCAGGGATTAGCCACTAATAATTGGATCTCCAATCCAAAATGATTAGTCCATACACTCCTCCATCTTTGATCTAGCAACAGAGCAGTTGGGACCTCCAGGCCCTGAGATAACCGAGCATAACATTGCTTGGGACTCAGCCAGCTTGTGTGCTCCCTGCACCCAAAAGCTGGGCAGTTCTGTGGTCACCTATGCGCCAGTCATGCTGTGGGACATCTGCCCTTCAGAGGGACCCGCACAGGGAGAGAGCGCACCCACACCAGGAGAGAGCATACCAGCCTCCCCTTAGCGACCTCTGCTCCAGGGATTGACTACACTGAGCTTTCAGGTATGCAGGGATTCCCCAATATAACATCACTTGGGACACAGCCTGCTAGGTTTCCATCTGCGCCCAAGAGCGAGACAGCTCTGTGGTCATCTGGGCACCAGCTCTACTGTGGGCCATCTGCCCTGCAGAGTGATCTGCGCGGAGAGGGTACACAGTACACTCCGCCATCTTTGATCCGGCAACAGAGCAGTTGGAACCTCCAGGTGCAGGGATAACCGAGCATAACATTGCTTGGGACTCAGCCAGCTTGTGTGTTCCCTGCACCCAAGAGCTGGGAAGTTCTGTGGTCACCTACGCACCAGCTCTGCTGTGGGACATTTGCCCTGTAGAAGGACCCACACCGCCAGAGAGCACACCAGGAGAGAGCGCACCACCCTCCCTTTAGCCACCTCTGCTCCAGGGACTGACTACTCTGAGTCTCCAGGTACACAGGGATTCCCCAAGTACAACATCACTTGGGGAAAGGCACATTAGGACTCCAAAGTCACTCAGGAACAGGGTAGCCCCTCAGCAATCGGTGCCAGGGGAATCGCGGTAATCCGAGGAGGGGGGCAGAAATAGCCTTGCAGGCTCACAGGAGGTACAGTGACCAACTAACACAAGAGATAACAAGATGGCAAAAGGCAAATGTAGGAACATTACTAACAGAAATCAAGGCAATACAGCACCATCCGAACCCAACGCTCGGACAGCAACAAGTCCTGGATACTCCATCTCACCCAAAAGGCAAGATCTCGATTTAAATTCACTTCTCATGATGCTATTAGAGGATTTCAAGAAGGACATAAATAAATCTCATAAAGAAATACAGGAGACCATGAATCAAAGGGTAGAAGCCTTTACAAAGGAAACACAAAAATCGCTTAAAGAAACGCAGGAGAATATGGGTCAACAGATGGAGGACCATAAGGAGGCAACACAAAAATCACTTCAAGAAATACAGGAGAACATGAATCAATAGGTAGATGCCCTTAAATAGGAAACACAAAAATCGCTTAAAGAAATGGAGGAGAATATGGATCAACAGATGGAAGCCCATAAGGAAGAAACAGAAAAATCGCTGAAAGAAATACAGGAAAACTTGGGTCAACAGGCAGAAATCCTGAAAAAGGAAATGCAAAAATATCTTAAAGAAATACAGGAAAACACAAACAAATAAGTGAAGGATCTGAGCAAATCCATACAGGATCTAAAAAAGGAAGTAGAAACAACTAAGAAATCACAAAGGGAGACAACTTTGGAGATAGAAAACCTTGGGAAGAAATCAGGAGTCATAGATGCAAACATCAACAATAAAATACAAGAGATGGAAGAAAGAATCTCAGGTGCTGAAGATACCATAGAAAACATCGACTCAACAGTCAAAGAAAATGCAAAATGCAAAAAATGTGTAACCCAAAACATCTAGGAAATCCAGGACACAATGAGAAGACCAAACCTAAGGATTGTAGGTATAGAAGAGAGTGAAGATTTGCAACTTAAAGGGATAGTAAATATCTTCAACAAAGTTATGGAGGAAAACTTCCCTAACCTAAAGAGAGAGATGCTGATGAACGTACAAGAAGCCTACAGAATTCCAAACAGACTGGACCAGAACAGAAATACCTCCTGTCACATAATAATCAAAACACCAAATGTACTAAACAAAGAAAGAATATTAAAAGCAGTAAGAGAAAAAGGCCAAGTAACATATAAAGGAAGACACATCCAAATTACATCAGACTTCTCACCAGAGACTATGAAAGCCAGAAGATCCTGGGCAGATCTCATGCAGACACTAAGAGAGCACAAATGCCAGCCTAGACTACTATACCCAGCAAAACTCTCAATCACCATAGATGGAGAGACCAAGATATTCCATGATAAAACCAAATTTACACAATATCTTTCCACAAACCCAGTCCTCCAAAGGATAATAGGTGGAAATCGCCAATACAAGGAGAGAAACTACACCCTGAAAAAAACGAGACAGTAACTTTCTTTCATCAAACCCAAAAGTAGATAACCACTCAAACATAAAGATAGTGACAAGAATAGCAGGTGGCAATAAACACTATTCCTTAATCTCTCTTAATATCAATGGTCTCAATTTCCCAATAAAAAGACATAGACCAACAGACTGAATACATAAACAGGAACCAGCATTTTGCTGCATGCAGGAAACGCATCTCAGTGTCAAAGACAAACACAACCTCAGAGTAAAGGCTGGAAAACAACTTTACAAACAAATGGTCCCAGGAAACGAGCCAAAGTAGCCATCCTAATATCAGATAAAATTGACATTCAACCTAAAGTCATCAAAAAATGCACAGAAGTACACTAAAAATTGGTCAAAGGAAAAAATCTACCAAGAAGAACTCTCAATTCTGAACATCTATGCTCCAAATGCAAGGGCACCCTCATTCATCAAAGAAACTTACTAAAGCTCAAAGCACGCATCACACCTCACACAATAATATTGGGTGACATCAACACCCCACTCTCTAAAATGGATCATTCAGGAAAGCAGAAACTAAAAAGAGACACAGTGAAATGAATTGTAGCTTTGGACCAAATGGAACTAACAGATATATATAGAACATTTCATCCTAAAGCAAAAGAATATACCTTCTTCTCACCACCTCATGGTACCTTCTCCAAAATCGACCATATAATTGGTCACAAAACAGACCTCAACAGATGTAATAAAATCAAACTAATCCCATGCCTCCTATCAGATCACTATGGTATAAGGGTGGTCTTCAATAGCAACAAAAACAACAGAAAGCCCACTTACACATGGAAGCTGAACAATTCTCTACTCAATGATGACTTGGTCAAGGAGGAAATAAAGAAAGAAATCAAAGACTTTTTAAAATTTAATGAAAATGAAGGCACAACATACCCTGATTTATGGGACACAATAAAAGTGGTGCTAAGAGGAAAATTCATAGCCCTGAGTGCCGCCAAAAAGAAACAGGAGAGAGCATACACTAGCAGCTTAATGGCACACCTGAAAACCCTGGAACAAAAAGAAGCAAATACACCAAAGAGGAGTAGAAGGCAGAAAATCATCAAATTCAGGACTGAAATGAATCAAGTAGAAACAAATAAAACCATACAGCAAAACTAGGAGATGGTTCTTTGAGAAAATCAACAAGATAGATAAGCCCTTAGCCAGACTAGCCAGAGGGCATAGAGACAGTATCCAAATTAACAAAATCAGAAAAGAAAAGGGAGAGATAACAGAAACTGAGGAAATTCAAAAAATCATCAGATCATACAACAAAAGCTTGTATGCAACACAACTAGAAAATCTTGAGGAAATGGACAATTTCCTAGACAGATACCAAATACCAAAATTAAATCAGGATCAAATAGACCATCTAAACAGTCCTATAACCCCTGAAGAAATAGAAGTGATCATTGGAAGTCTTCCAACCAAAAAAAGCACAGGTCCAGACAGTTTTAGTGCAGAATTCTATCAGACCTTCAAAGAAGACCTAACACCAATACTCTTCAAACTGTTCCACAAAATAGAAACTGAAGAAACACTACCCAACTCGTTCTATGAAGCCACAATTATGCTAATACCAAAATCACACAAAGATCCGACAAAGAAAGAGAATCTCATTCCAATTTCTCTTATGATATCGATGCAAAAATACTCAATAAAATTCTTGCCGACTGAATGCAAGAATACATCAAAATGATCATTCACCATGATCACGTAGGCCTCATCCCAGGGATGCAAGGATGGTTCAATATAAGGAAGTCCATCAATAATCCACTATATAAACAATCTCAAAGAAAAAAACCACATGGTCATTTCATTAGATATTGAGAAAGCATTGGACAAAATTCAGCATCCTTTCATGTTAAAGGTCTTAGAAAGATCAGGAATTCGAGGCTTATATCTTAACATAGTAAAAGCAATTTACAGCAAACTGGTAGCCAATATCACTCTAAATGGAGAGAAACTTGAAGCAATCCCACTAAAATCAGGGACTAGAAAAGGCTGCCCTCTCTCTCCATATCTTTTCTATATAGTACTTGAAAATCTAGCTAGAGCAACGAGACAACAAAAGGAGGTCAAAGGGATACAAATTGGAAAGGAAGAAGTCAAACTATCACTATTTGCAGACGATATGATCGTATACTTAAGTGACCCAAAGAACTCCACCAGAGAACTCCTAGAGCTGATAAATAACTTCAGCAAAGTGGCCAGATATAAAATCAACTCAAGCAAATCAGTAGCCTTCCTATACTCAAAGGATAAGCAGGCTGAGAAAGAAATAAGAGAAATGATACCCTTCATGATAGCCACAAACAATATAAAGTATCTTGGTGTGACTCTAACCAAACAATGAAAGATCTGTATGACAAGAACTTCAAGTCTCTGAAGAAGGAAATTGAAGAAGACCTCAGAAGATGGAAAAATCTGTCATGCTTATGGATTGGCAGGATTAATACAGTAAAAATGACCATCTTGCCAAAAGCAATATACAGATTCAATGCAATCCCCATCAAAATCCCAACTCAACTCTTCATAGAGTTAGAAAGAGCAATTCAAAAATTCATCTGGAATAATAGAAAACCCAGGATAGCTAAAACTATTCTCAAGAGTAAAAGAACCTCTGGGGGAATCAGTATCCCGGACCTCAAGTTGTACTACAGAGCAATAGTGTTAAAAACTGCATGGTACTGGTACAGTGACAAGCATGTATATCAGTGGAACAGAATTGAAGACCCAGAAATGAATCCACACTCCCATGGTGACTTGATCTTTGACAAAGGAGCTAAAACCATACAGTGGGAAAAAGATAGCCTTTTCAACAAATGGTGCTGGTTCAACTGGAGGTCAACATGCAAAAGAATGCAAATCGATCCATTCTTATCTCCTTGCACTAAGCTCAATTCCAAGTGGATCAAGGACCTCCACTTAAAACCAGACACACTGAAACTAATAGAAAGGAAACTAGGGAAGAGCCTTGAACACATGGGCACAGGGCAAAATTTGCTGAACAGAACACTAATAACACTTATGCTCTAATGTCCAAAATTGACAAATGGAACCTAATAAAATTACAAAGTTTCTGTAAGACAAAGGATACTGTCAAAAGGACAAAGCAGCAACCAACAAACTGGGAAAAGATCTTTACCAATCCTATATATGACAGAGGGTTAATATCCAGTATATACAAATAACTCAAGAAGTTAGACTCCAGAGAGCAAATAACCCTATTTAAAAAATGGGGTACAGAGCTAAACAAAGAGTTCTCACCTGAAGAATATCTAATGGCTGAGAAGCACCTAAAGAAATATTCAACATCTTAGTCATTAGGGAAATGCAAATCAAAACAACCCTGAGATTCCACCTCACACCAGTCAGAATGGCTAAGATCAAGAACTCAGGAGACAGCAGTTGTTGGAGATGTAAAGAAAGAGGAACACTCCTCCACTGCTGGTGGAATTGCAAGCTGTACAACCACTCTGGAAAGCAGTCTGGCGGTTCCTCAGGAAACTGGGCATGACACTCCCAGAGGATCCTGTTATACCACTCCTGGGCATATACCCAGAGGATTCCCCTGCATGCAATAAGGACACATGCTCCACTATGTTCATAGCAGCCTTATTTATAATAGCCAGAAGCTGGAAAGAACCCAGATGTCCCTCAATGGAGGAATGGATTCAGAAGATGTGGTATATTTACACAATGGAATACTATTCTGCAATTAAAAACAATGAATTCACGAAATTCCTAGGCAAATGGTCAGAACTTGAAAATACCATCCTTAGTGAGGTAACTCAATCACGAAAGAACACACATGGTATGCAGTCACTGATAAGGGGATATTAACCCAGAAACTCGGAATACCCAAGACACAAATCACATATCAATAGATTTGTAAGAAGATGGAAGGAGAGACCCCTGGTCCTGGAAAGACTGATGTAGGGGAACGCCAGGACAGAGAAGCGAGAGGGGGTTGAATGGGGTACAGGGGGAGGGAAGATGGCTTATGGGACTTTCAGGGAGGGAAGAACCGGGAAAGAGGAAATCAATCATTCAGAATGTAAATAAAAAATAGAAAAAATGATGATAATGATGATGATGATGATAGTAATAATAATAATAATAATAATAGAAATGGAGTCATAAATTTGAGAGAGAGTGAGAGTTATGAAAATGGAAGGAGTAGAGTGAGAGTCCTTGGAAGGGTTAGTGGGATGAAATGGAGAAGAGAAGTGATGTAATTATATTTTAACTAAACATAAATTAAAAAATAAACTATGCTTCAGTGTGTCAAGCTCAGGCACTCAAACCGAGATTTTTGTGTTGAAAATGCATTAAAGTAACCTCAAAGGTAACATCAAAATGTGTTTACATCGGGCGGTGGTGGCGCACGCCTTTAATCCTAGCACTTGGGAGGCAGAGGCAGGCGGATTTCTGAGTTCGAGGCCAGCCTGGTCTACAGAGCGAGTTCCAGGACAGCCAGGGCTATACAGAGAAACCCTGTCTCGAAAAACATACAAACAAAAAAAAATTTTAAAAAAAATGTGTTTACATTTCTATAAGGAATAAAATAAAGAAACTTTCTCTTGGTATAGTTTACTAAGAGCAAGCCTAAACTTGATTTTTCCAATTCTTTTCCTGTGACTTCCATCTATTTGTATTTGTGGGCTGTGTCCTCTCTGACTGTTGTATCTGTCTTATCTGTCTATCCACGTTGCCTGACTGTGTTGCCTGTTTGTTGTCTCTATCTATTGTTTGTCCCTAACACAAGGCTTTGCTTGATACATGTAGATGTTGGTAATGAACTTCAACATGTTTCCAACATTTATGAGACATTTGTTTTAATGAAGATTGCTTTTAACTTGTTGACCGTTTTCAGCAAATGAACACTGCACATACAGAGGTATACATTAATTTAGATCAGGAGCATGGACAAATACATAGCTTAAGATTAAAGCTCTGCGGTCATCTTAGGTTAGCTGTAACAGCAGATTAAGCATAATATAGTTGCTTACCTTGCTGTTTTAAAAGGAGATTAAACTTAAGTAAGTCTACAGCAAAAGGGCAGTTTGGCTACCTATTTTTCAGTGATCCCAAGGCATATTATTAACTTGGTTGCATGATCTTGAAAATGTTCCATCTGCATTAATGAAAGAAGTATCTTCAGAAAAATTGTAGCATGTAATTTTAAAAATAACTCCTGCAACAGTGATCTCACCCAGCTAGCTCCAAGTGGCCATCTGGCCCTGGTTCCTGTGGATGGCTTGCTAAAGTGACCAAACAAGTTTTTCCTGAAAATGCCTAGAGCTACCCCTTGAGTTCCTCAAGATATCCACCCCTGTGGCTGGTCTACAGAATGCCAACAACCACTCTGGTCCTACTCAGCTCCCTCTAGCCCCATGAAAGAAAAACACTAGAGACTTTGTATTTATACCAGCCATATTTGTATTGGTAAATCTCCAACCCCAATATGCCCATGAAAATAACACACAATTCAGTTAATGTATTTACAAGCTGCATGCCTAGATTTGGCAGATATAAACTACATTACTCTATTGCCCAGCTATGAAATCCCTAGCTACCTGCAGCTCCTCCAGGCCATGTGAGTCTGCTCCATCTTCTACCTCTTCTTTCTCCATCTTCTCCCTCCATCCTCTGTCTCATCTTCCTCGTCTTCCTTCCTCTTTCCCTTCTCTAAAACTTCCAGCCCCGCCTTTCCCTCCCACTGCCCAATCACAGGCTCTATCCTTTATTTGACCAGTTAAATTGGGCAGCAGGTTCACATGGAATCACCTGAGTACTTGATTCGCTCCTCATGGGAGACAAGATTACCATTAAAATACAAATAGCACCAAGGCAAACCACAACAACAACCAAAAAAAAAAATCTATTACTGCAGAATTTACTTTAAGGAAAATCAAGATTATGAAGACTATTCTTGATTGTCAACTCAACTACAACTGGAAAGAACTAAAAATAAAAAAAAAATAAAAAGGTCTGGACACACCTATTAGGACTGTTTCTTTTTTCTTTTTTTTCTTAGATATATTCTTTATTTACATTTCAAATGATTTACCCTTTCATTGTTCCCCCCTCCCCAAAAGTCCCATAAGCCCTCTCCCATCCCCCTGTTCCCCAATCAACCCCCTCCTGCTTCACTGTCCTGGTATTCCCCTATACTGCTGCATTGAGCCTTTTGAAGACCAGGGGCCTGTCCTTCCTTCTTCTTGGGTATCATTTTATATGTGAATTGTAGGACTGTTTCTTAATTAAGTAATTTGGAGTGAGAAGACACACTTCTTATCAAGATCTTTGAAGTGGGAAGATGACTTTTAATTAAGATATTGTTGAGGTAGGAAAATCCATCTTTAACTTGGACCATGCTTTCTATTTGACAATCTAAAGGGAACTGAAGAATGAAGTTTGCTCTCTTTTTGTCTGTTTGTTCTTTCTCACACTAGCCATTCCTTCACTGCATTAGAACCTACTTCTTTTTTTATTCAAGCATATACTGAAGACCAGCTGAGACATCTAGCCTCATGGACTGAACAACTACTGGGTTCTTGGACCTTCCATTAATAGACAGTCATTGTTGAGCTAGCTGGGCCACCACCTATAAGCCATACTAATCCATCCCCTTCATAAATCCATATCCACCTACATATATACATACACATACACTTATTCTACACCTCTGTTCCTTTAGAGAACCCTGACTAATACAGAAACAAAAGCAAGAGTAAGACTGGAGATGATGAAACTGATTTGGTCAAATTTGTTTTGGTAGGAAAAGGTAGTTCTGGACTCTTGGGAATATAGTCCCCTAGAACTTTAAATTGAAACATCGATGGGAATAATGTGTTAAATAGATATAAAAGATGAAATTATGTCCAAACAGTATATATTTAAATATTTTCCAAAGATTAGAAATCAAAAATTAATTATGTGGGGGGTTGACTTCAAGTAAGTAACATTGAAAACAATTGTTCACATATAACCATAGAGAAGTATGTAATATAAAAAAAACTTTTAAAAGTCTGAAAAAAGTAGTTATGTTGTAATAATTTATGGTGACCTAAATAAAGTATAGTAAGTTTTCTATAATGTTCAAGGAGTCATATATTCTGTTTTAAATGCATTTATCTCCATGGAGGAATTAAAAGGCAATTTCATTTATACTACTATGGAAGATATTGTCTCTGGATAGTTCTGAGAACCCCAGATGACAAATTTGTGCTGAATTGTGAAGATGAGGGATGCCAGTGAAGGGTATTTAGAGATGCTAAGATAATAGAAATGGACTACTGGCAACTGCCCAACTTCCCATAGTGATTATGTGTTCCCAAGCATCTGTATAACTGAGGATGAAGCCTCCACTGTCTTTGTACCCTCATAAAACAAAGAACAAGTACAAAATTAAATGTGCATATAACTAGAAAACACTTCATGGTGAAATATTTCTATTTCCCTTCCAAATTACTGCTAAGTCTAAAATTCTTTAGTAGCTGTCACCTGAGAAATAAAGATATTTCTCTGATTTTAAAATACCAAGAACAAATCAGATTGATAGTAGCAAATACAAGATCCTAAAAGTTTAGTGTTTTCTGGTTTTTGCTTTGTAGAGATAAGTTTGAATCCTCACAATGAAGATTAAATGATACTCCCAGAGAGTTGTGCTTGATATACTCAAAGTGTTTGTCATAAAAATTATCATAGACACTATCTAACTAGTAATAATCTAGCCTTTTATGTTTTTGTACATTTAGAGTTTATGCATGATCAAGAGAAAATATTTAACAAAGATACAAAATCCTCATATCCCTTAATCCCAAAGAATATGTCTAATTTCCTCATTAGTTTGTTTAAGAGTCAAATATAACTTTATGTTCCACAGAGACAGGAAATTCAAGTTAGACAAATTTCAAGTCTCCCTAATCTTAGATTTTGAGGCTGAGTCTAACAATGTATGTTTAAAATGTTTCAAATAGAGATGAATGCTACAAAAGATATTGAAAGGCTCTATGATAGTTTCCTGTGCTGGAGAAAGTGACAGCATTATGGTATTTAGGAAAGTGTTTCTGAGTCAGTAGGATCACTGGATGTACCTGTTGGGCAGTACTAGTTTCTGCTTTGAAAAGGTGATATAGAGTAGTCAAATTGCTGGAGCCTGTGAGAGACTACCAAAAATTAGTCAAAGAGACAGGAAGCAGCACGACCCAGTAAGACTGAGCAAACTGGGAAGCAGCTGTCTTTTATAAAGAACACAATGTATTATTTTAGGCACTTACATGTTTTTAAATGCTAAGATAATGTTACTAATATGCTTTTCAATGTTGATGTATTGTTCAAAATGTGCATTCCTATTTGCAAGCCTAATTCTTTCATCATAAGCCCTTTTGTTTTTTATTTCAACATAAGGCCTTCCTTAATGCCCAAGTTGTATTTTTGTTTAAAATAGCATCCTTAATATGCAAACTACTTCCTATAATCAGACTAACAAAATTAAAGTTAATTACCTTCTTTATAACTGAAGACTGTATACCATTAAAAAGAGAAACCTCTGGGTGGGTGAGGGGAACCTCTAGAAAGTCCAGAGACCTGGAATGCGAGAGGATCCCAGGACTCAATGTGGGTGACCTTAGCCAAAATACCCAACAGTGGGAAGATGGAACCTGAAGAGTCCACCTCCAGTAGTTAGACATGGCCTCCAGTGGTGGGATGGGGGCATCAACCCACCTTCAAAATTTTTGATCCAAACTTGCTCCTGTCTAAAATAAATGCAGGCACCAAAATGGAGCAGAGACTGAAGGAATGGCTGACCAGTGATTGGCCCAACTTGGGAACCATCCCATGGGTGGGCACCAAACCCTGGCACTATTACTGATGCTACACTGTGACTGTAGACAGTAGTCTAGTATGTCTGTCTTCTGAGAGGCTCTACCAACAGCTAACTGAGACATTTTAGCCAACCATTTGACTGAAGTCAGGAACCCCTATGGAAGTTACGGGAAGGATTGAAGAAACTGAAGGGGATGGTAACCCATAGGAAAACTAACCACGTCAACTAACCTGGATGCCCGAGAGCTCCCAGAGACTAAGCCACCAACCAATGAGCATACATGGGCTGGTCCAAGGCCCCCAGCACATACGTTGCAGAGGATTGCCTTGTCTGGCCTCAGTTGGAAAGGATGCACCTAGCTGTAGAGACTTGGTGCCCCAGGGAATCTAACACTACACTAACTTATTCCCCAGCTTTATAAACCTTTGTTACTTGAAGTTTCTCCTGGCCACGTGATCCCAGTCCATCGCTGCTTCTTCCTTCTCTTCCTCCAACCTCTCCTCTCTCCTTCCCCTTTCATTTTCCTCCACCTCTCTACCTGCCCCCACTCTTGATCCTCCACTCCCACCTTCCCGCTCCACTGTCCAAACACAGGCTCTAGCCTTTATTGACCAATTAAAATGGGGAGAAGATTCACATGAGATCACCTGAGTATGTAATGGACTGCTTGTCGGGGACAACCCCTCTTGTGATGGACTGCTCTTAGAGGGCAACCCCTCTTAAAGAAGCAGAATTAGGCCGGGCGGTGGTGGCGCACGCCTTTAATCCTAGCACTTGGGAGGCAGAGGCAGGCGGATTTCTGAGTTCGAGGCCAGCCTGGTCTACAGAGCGAGTTCCAGGACAGCCAGGGCTAAACAGAGAAACCCTGTCTCGAAAAACCAAAATGAATAAATAAATAAATAAATAAAGAAGCAGAATTAACATCAGAATACAAACAGCATGAGGGCAACCCACATTTCCCCCTATCTGTCCAATTAAAAGGGCTCTTTCTCTTATAGTAACAAACAATACATTGTAGGAGTTATTTTTAAACAATTATTAAAATTATTAAGTATGAATTACACTTATAATGTCCAATCTATTATACTTAGCAATCTCCTATCCAAAAAAAAAAAAAAGAGTTTGCAGATACATAGGGAAAACATCCTCTCAGAGGTCAAGGAGAGGGGGAACGGAGGAAAAGACTCTGGGAGAGGAACCAAGAGGGGGGCAACATTTGAGATATAAAATAAATAAAATAATTAATTAATTAATTTAGAAAAAGAGAGAAACATCCATATATTTTCATATATCTTGTCATGTATATTTATGGCAATTAATCATTAATCATAGCTTCATATGTGGTGCTAGATAAATGATTATGATGAAATACTTATTATTTCATAAGCATCACTTACAGAATGTGGGCACTTTGCTTACTTTTTCCTAGGGAGAAGCTCCATCTGATTTTGTGTTTCTTGGGGATTAGATATCTGGGACTCACCTGGAGATTTCTGCTCTGAATGGAGCTATCACAAGAGAATTAATGTATAGTCATATTTAATTGTGTTGCTAAGGTTATGTTTTACATGGAATACAAGATCTAGGAAATGCATTCCTATTTATAGTAAGGAGAGATTTTTCTCAAAGCATTCATCTGTGAAAATTAAATGTTAATAAGCACAAATTTTATTTGCTAATGATTGAATCAAGATCTGTGTACTATTTTCTATTTAAAGACAGAACTTTCCCTCACCTAGGTACTGTTAACTTTTTTTTTCATATAACATATTTCAAGATACCATGAAAACATTAGGCCTTAAAGAAAGCTACCCCAAATGTGGTGCAACATTAGGAAATAGATTGGTGTCATTTAGTTAAATATACAGGTGATTCTTGAATCTATGATCAAACCACTCTAAGTCAGACTACATTGTAAATGTATCTGCATTATATCAGAATACCAAAGACAGTCACCATAACAGCAGTGTGCTGTGCCATATTTACTACAGAGTTGAGAGTATGGAAGGACTTTACTAATTGTTAAATATTCTGCACCCCATTCTCATCTGCTATCATCCCTTAATTGAACCACAGGTAGAACATAAACCATTATACTATCTGTCTTACACACTGATATTTGGGCCACATTAAATTAATCTGCTCAGATTGGGGACCTAAGTTTGGCAGGCTCATGCTGATTCTGAAAATAGACACTGATCTAAAGAATGACACAGAAATGTGTGTACTGAAAAGTGTGTAAAAAGCCCTGTGAAAGAAAAATGAGGCACAGCTTCAGAGACATTCAGACTCAAGAGATTTAGGACTCTGGAGAAAATGAACTTCATGTTACTTATTTCAGTGTTTGTAAAAGTGACAGATTAGATAGATAGATAGATAGATAGATAGATAGATAGATAGATAGATAGATAGATAGATAGATCTATTTAAAATATAAAGATCTTTATAGAGACACATGTTATTGTACTGCTTCATACATCATAGAGTCTATGTGTAGATGTGAGGGAGTAAATATTAGACAAAATAAATGTAAAAATACTTCTTAAATATAATATTTGTCTCTCTCAAGAATATTACAAATTTAAATAAATATTACCTACCACTCTGTAAAAGATTCCACTATTTTTTTTACATAAAACAGCATTTGAACTAAAGCAATTTTCTATTTGAACAGATTCTTACTGTTGGTTTGAGCCATTCAATCCATTAGTATCTTAAACTAATTGAACCTCTCTGTAAGAGTATCTTAAGCCAGGCAGCCAGAGTATTCAAAGTGGTTCATCATGGATCTCAAAGCAGGAATACCCATGGTCAAGACATTGTCAGATTGCATACCTGGTGAACTCCTTCTCTATAGTAAGTGGACAGTCATTTCTATTCAACCCCTAATGAATAAAGGGCAGGGATGGCCTCTTTTAAATAAACTCTAGCTACACATCTAAGATCCCATTCCCATGACCTTCTAACACCACCCTTTGGTATGTGTTACAATGTATGTGTTTGAGAGAGTGTAGATATCCAGACTACAGACTTTATAGAACATATCAAAGGCTGTAAATCTGATTCAGACAATGTGCCACTCAGGACAAGGCCATCAAAGACAAGATTAAGTATTCATGAGACAGAATTATTTGGATTTCTATAGGGAAAGTTGCATGAATTATGGACAACTCATTTCTGTTCTGAATTGAGGATAATGAACAAGCCAGTTCTTCCCTCTGACCAGAAATTGCTTCCTGACAAAAGTTTGGATTTGCCTGTGATTACAGAGAAAGGAAAGAGAAGTTATTGCACTTCAATTGTAGACAAATATATGTAAATTTCCTGTGGAGAGAGAGAATTTCCCAAACAATACCCAGACCTAAAATATCTGAGGAAACCTAAGCCACAGCTTTCTTGGTAGAGTGTGAAATTACAAAAAATTACAAAAAAACCTACACGAGATTTATTACCAACTGCTAAGACTTTGAGAGTTAGTCAGAATATCTTCAGATCACAGGGAAATAGAATCTCATGGAGAAGTAGGATATCATAGTTAATGGTATCATGCAAGAAACTCAGGAGAATATATAGGTCCTATAAACCTTTGACACAGGAGATATATTCATGTCAAGTAAGAAAATTCTGCATCTTTGTTATTTTTGTGTCTATGCTGTCTGGGGCAAAGACAATAGTGTAAGTGTAAAAGAAGGAACAGAAAAAAAAATAAAGAGAACCTGGCCATACTCCCATCTCTCTCTAGAGACTTCATTGGTTAAATTAAGTTCAATTGTTTGCCTTTAAATTGAATGTGATATAAGTTCTTATTTACATCAGAGTTATCAGCTCATAATAGCAATGAAAATGGCAGGAGTAATTTTGATTATGACCTACTATCACTCAAGATTATGGAAGACAAAACAAAAGTAGCCAGTACAAGGGAAAAAAAATGGAGGCATTAAAGTACTTTCCAGATTTCATCTTAGAAAATCTAGATTATTCTCTAAATTTGTTGAAGCATTCTGGGCATGTTTTCTAGAAAGGTACCCATATAAAATATAGGGGCATGGAAATATTCAGCATACCATGTATCTTGGTTATTGTTTGGTTGCTGTGAAAGTACACCATGACCAAGGCAGCTCAAAAAGGAAAGCATATAATTGGGGGCTTGCTTAGAGTTTCAGAGGACTAATCCAGCAGGGAGCATAGTGGCACACATGAGCAATAACTGAGAGCTGTATCCTGGTCTACAGGCTGCAGATAGAGATTTGGCCTGACATGGTCTTTTTAAACCTCAAAGCCTACCACTACTGATATACTTCCTCCAACAAAGCCACACCTACCTAGATGTCACATCTCCTAATCCTTCTAATCCTATCAGATGAATTCCACTCCTTGGTGAGGAAGCATTCAAATAAATGAGCCTATAGGGGCCTTTCTTATTCAAACTACCACACTATGGATACCATGGTGAGGTCTAATTGCAATAGCGGATAGAATCAGAGGGGAACTTTGTATCAGTAAATTATGCTTCTATTCTGCTAACTCCTTGAACAATGGTCACTGCTACCATTTTCTATCACCTTATATCTCAACAAAGATGGAATAAAAGTCAAAATCTCTCTAATTTATTACATCATAAACTGTTTTAGAATACATGTGACAATTGATATTGGTAAACAAGATAGGTGATTACAAAACCATATTCACCTGAAAATTTGAGTCCATTTTGAAGGAAATTAGTTCCTCACTATGTTCTCAGATCTTATTTTTTCCTTCTTTAGGTAAAGCATACTGTAAAATGATAATTTATTATTTTCTCTTTGAAAATAATAGACACCAGACACCAGACGATGTGGGTTATGGATCCAGTGGAAACAACAGATGCAATGTGGTTAGTGATAATATTTCAGGACAAAATGGAGAAGTGAACATAAGGGTTTGGTCTTTTACTACTATTTTTGAAAACATAAATAAGTGGCACATCAAATAGCCTCTTCAAAATTCCCTTTAGTAACATTATTCCATAGGTTTACCTGTACTTGTGACAGATTAGCTGATACAATGCCCATCATTTCTATTTATCACATATTGCAGACTTCTTGCCTGGCCCTTTCTGAATAGGTTAACTAACATAGCACAGAATCAGACCTGTCAGTTTCAAGCAACATTCATCTTTATTCATCTCCATTGCAAATGTTCGCTACTCTTCTCATGCAAACCTCATTAAGCAAAGGAAAGGTTAGAGTGAAGATATGTATTTTTCTTTCTAGAAAAAAAAATAAGATTTGTGAATATGAATTCTTTGAAAAAGCAAAATAAATGGAACTATCTAGTATCATGTTCTTTCCTCTTAATTTTAAATACCTGTTACCTCTTAATATCAACATTTATTCTTTGGCCAGTGAAATTCAATGTTTGAGAAGTGCTTGAATTTAAATCAAAATCAAGTTTAATAATAATTATTATTAAAAATATTCTTTATTTTTCTTTTTACTTTACTGTTTTATTGCACTGCAGAGAAGAAATCCGATCTCAGGCTAGCTATATCATCAGCACTCAGAACGTTTTTCTCAATTTTCATAACAAAACAATAGACGGAGTCATGTGAGATGATCAAAATACGACAACCTATATGGAGTGGCCATCACACTAAGGTAATGTCCCTGAAGAAAATTAAAAAATTAATTTTCTAAGAATTACATTTTCAATGGAAATACAAGGGAGAGTAAATGTTTTAAACACTAAAATGTGTAGAGACTTTTATCTTTTAAATAACGAGTTTTTTCCGAGATTCTGGGTCAATATCCCCTTATCAGTGACTGCATACCGTGTGTGTTCTTTTGTGATTGGGTTACCTCACTAAGGATGATATTTTCAAGAATCTCGGAATACCCTAGACACAATCCGCATATCAATAGATTTCTAAGAAGATGGAAGGAGAGACCCCTGGTCCTGGAAAGACTGGATGTAGGGGAACGCCAGGACAGAGAAACGAGAGGGGGTTGAAAGGAGAAAAGAGGAGGGAAGGGGGCTTATGGGACTTTCGGAGAGGGAGGAAACGGGAAAGGGGAAATGATTTGGAATGTAAATTAAAAAAAAATAAAATAAATAATAAAAAAAAATAATGAGTTTTTTTTAATCAGATTGAAGCTTGCTCCTCTGCAATGTTCTCCAATTTTCCAAGGTGACTATGTCTCAGAGATTGTTAGCTCCTCTGTTTCCTATGTTGCTGGTTGCTACAAAACTACAGCCATAGCTATGGATATTTGAATCAAGAGTATATGAAGGAAATGTTCAGGAGAAGTAGGCTTATAAACTAATGACACATTAAAACTAATTAAACATGAATGATGACTTTTTATGTTTTTGAGACAGGTTTCTCTGTGTAGTCTTGGCTGTCCTGGAACTCTCTTTATAGACCAGGCTGGCCTCAAACTCAAAGAAGCACCTGCCTCTGCTTCTTGAGTGCTGGGATTAAAGTCATGTTACACCACGCCCAGCTTGAATGATGGGTTATTATGAAATCATTCTGACACTCTAGGAGTTAGATTGAGAAGAGTTTCATCCTTGCCCAGTAGGTGAATGGAAGTAAAAGAATGGCTTGATGTTTGAACAAAGAACTGCTGATTAGCAGATTCTATTGGAACAGCACCTACAATCTTGCATTCCCTGCTGCTGGCTTTGCCTTGGGTTCTTGGTTGCTTTCAGGACCTAGATAAAAGAAAACACAAGATGTACAGGCTCGTGTTCACCAGAAAAAAAAAAAAAACCCTACTTAAAGCCCTGTTGATTTTTGTGATTATGTCTGGGCAATGAGTAACAAATAAAAGATGGCCTGAACGTTACACCACGTTCTATGCTACTTTTCCTGTCTGCTTTACTTAACAATTGTGGGAAACAACATAGTAATTGATATCAGTAGCCAGCAAGAGACAAAGAACTTTATAGCCTGACTCTAACCCAGTTTTTTTTCTTTCACAAGGACTACAAAAATTGAAACAATTAACTCTCTGTGTATTCTTTTTGTGTGTGTGTGTGTGTGTGTGTGTTTTTATTTTCTAAGTTTTTTTTTTATTTACATTCCAAATCATTTCCCCTTTCCCGTTTCCTCCCTCCCCGAAAGTCCCATAAGCCCCCTTCCCTCCCTCTTTTCTCCATTCAACCCCCTCTCCTTTCTCTGTCCTGGCGTTCCCTTACATCCAGTCTTTCCAGGACCAGGGGTCTCTCCTTCCATCTTCTTAGAAATCTATTGATATGCGAATTGTGCCTAGGGTATTCCGAGATTCTGGGTTAATATCCCATTATCAGTGACTGCATACCTTGTGTATTCTTAAATATCATATTCTCACCAAAAGTTTTTCTTGAGGAGCTGTCTTTATTTAGCCACTAATCAATCAATCAACAAATAAAAAACAAAAACAAAAACCAGTTGTCTCATTTTATTAGAAGAAAACCTTTTATGTCCAAAACCTTCAGTTTTTCCTTATCAGAATAAGTTCAAAGACTTGGTTATCCTAGAATCCTTTTACCTTTGGTGCATTTGTGTTTCCAGTTTGTTTTGAAACAGAAACACTGTAATCAGAGATGTTCATAGCAAATAAGATCAGGTGAAACCTACAGAAGGCCAGTTATAATAGGCCCTGTATATACTATATAGCAGGTCCTGTATAGACTATATAGCAGGCCCTGTAATATCAGGGTTGGTCTGAATGTTGTGTTATCTGCATGTTCCTACCGGAAACATCTGAAAACAATTTGCTTATGGGAGTTACATGTCTCCTCTGAAAACAGATTTGGAAATTAAGATAAGAATTGGGCAAATAACACACACACACACACACACACACACACACAAAATCAGCCATAAATCAGACAATACCACAGATGATAAGGCAGACAGAATGTAAGAGCCAGAGGAGATGAAGGATATGAGGAAAGGTCATACTGTCAAAGTAAAACAGCATGTACAGGGACCATATAGGTTTGGACCAGGTCCTCTGTGTTTATATTATGGCTTCCAGTTTAGCATTTTTTGTAACTCCTGGGTCTATGAACAAGTGTGTCTCTTATCCTTCTGTTTTTTCACCAGCTCTTTTCCTTCTATTGTTTTGTCTTATCAAACTTTGCTGTGATAGTTTTTGTTTCATCTTATTACATATTTGTTATATTTTTAAAAATTGAATGAGTAAAAAAAATAGCCACTAAGGTAAAATCTAACAACTAAATTGTCATTTGTAATTGCTGTAAGAGGGAAAATCAGATTTTTTTCCAATAAAATAACACTGGACTTATCAACTACTCCAAAATAGACCTCACATTCAGAAGTAATTGACCAACATAAAATGGACTCCACACTTGTGTGTGTGTGTGTGTGTGTGTTTGTAGTTAGTTGTTTGTTCTTTCTTTCTTTCATTCTTTTTTGGAATTGTTTATTTGTTTTCCTGGCTTTGAGGGTTTGTTGTTGCATTGGGTTTTTGTTTGTCTTTGAAAAAGAACTTAAAATTAGGTGGGGAGGAAGAGGAAGATGATCTGGAAAGATTTGAACAGGAGAAGAATACGATCAAAAATATATTTAAATTTAGAATAAGTGTTAATAATAAAAACTTTTCTCACAAATAAAAAATATGTGATTTTATATCATGAATTTTATTATTTTAGTCATTAAGAAAACTCTGTTTAAGTGGCTCATCTTATTTGCATGCCTATTGAATGAGATGTTTAAAAATAAAAACACACATGAAGATTTTCTTGCCTTCCAGTTTCCATTCGAACCCAGAGCTGATCGGCCACAACGCTGCATACACAAATACCGCCAGGAAAGAACTGGTCTCCCAGTAGTGCAGACATACCTGTGAGTAGAGGTAAGACATCTTCTCTGAAGGACCTGTCTGGAAAACTCAGGACACAGGAACCAGGGAGTGGCCAGGGAGAGGATCCTACCAGTCTCAGTATGCACCTAGAGCTCATCCTATGCCACAGCACTCCATACCCAAACACCACCGAGAGAGAGCTTGTCTCCCAGGAGTGCTGGCACACCTGTGAGCACAGGAAACACAACCAATTCTGCTCAAATTCCTGTCTGGTCCCAGAGGGACTAGCCTAAAGTCATCAGGACACAGGAACAAAGGAAAAGCCAGACACAAGATGCTTCAGGTTTTCAGATGCTCCCTGGAGCTAACCCTGTGCCACAGCTCTCCATACCCAAATTCATTCTGAATAGAACTGGTCTTCCACACACAGGATTGCAGGAGGGACAATCCACAGAGACAGCAAGACCAGCTAACACCAGAGATATCTAGATGGCAAAAGGCAAGTGCAAGAACATAAGCAACAGAAACCAAGGATACTTGTCATCAACAGAAACCAGTTCTCCACCAAAGTGAGCCCTGGATACCCTCAATACACCAGAAAAGCAAGACTCTGATTTAAAGTCACATCTCATTTTGATGATAGAGGACTTCAGGAATGACATAAATAACTCTCTTAAGAAATACAGTTAAACAGCTAGAAGCTTTTAAAGAGGAAACAAAAAAGGCCATTAAGGAATTATCAGAAAAGACCCCTTCCAGTCGCCATTTGCAGCAGGGAACCTGGCAGCTCCACAGCCTTCTGTGCTTAGCCCACCAGGAGAGAATGATCTCCCAGCAGCGATTTCACTTCTGAGCCAGGAGGCGAGATCTCCACCTTCTCTCTGGAGGGGTACAGCTAGGAGGACACAAGGCATATGATCATTGGAACAGCTGGGACAGGAGTCTTCCCTTCCATTCACCATTTGCAGCAGAGAACCAGACAGCTCCACAGCCTTCTGCGCACAGACCCTACCAGAAGAGACTTGGTCTCCCAGGAGTAAAGACACAGGTTTACAGCTCCATAGGAGGGGCAATCTCCAGCCAGAGACAACAAAACCAACTAACACCAGAGATAACCAGATGGCAAAAGGCAAGCGTAAGAACCCTACCAACAGAAACCAAGGCTACTTGGCAACATCAGAGCCCAGTTCTCCCACCACAGCAAGTCCCGGATGCCCCAGGACACCGGAAAAGCAAGAGTTGGATTTAAAGTCTCTTCTCACTATGCTGTTAGAGGACATCAAGAAGGACATAAATAACTCCCTTAAAGAAATACAGGAGAACATGGGTCAAATGATAAAGGCCCTTAAAAAGGAAACACAAAAATTCCTGAAAGAAATACAGGGGAGCTTGGGTGAACAGGTAGAGTCCCTTAAAGAGGAAACACAAAAATCCCTGAAAGAATTATAGGAGAACACAAACAAACAAGTAAAGGAACTGAAAAAAAAACCATCCAGGATCTAAAAATGGAAGTAGAAACAATAAAGAAATCAGAAAGTGAGACATCTCTGGAGATAGAAAATCTTGGAAAGAATTCAGGAGTCATAGATGCAAGCATCAGCAACAGAACACAAGAGATAGAAGAAAGAATCTCAGGGGCTGAAGATTCCATAGAAAACACTGACTCAACAGTTAAAGAAAATGCAAAATGCCAAAAGCTCCTGAGTGAAAACATCCAGGAAATCCAGGACACAATGAGAAGACCAAACCTAAGGATTATAGGTATAGAAGAGAGAGAAGATTTCCAATTTAAAGGGCCAGTAAATATCTTCAACAAAATTATAGAAGAAAACTTCCCTAACCTAAAGAAAGAGATGTTCATGAACATACAAGAAGCCTATAGAACTCCAAACAGACTGGACCAGAACAGAAATTCCTTCTATCACATAATAATCAAAACACCAAATGCACTAAACAAAGAAAGAATATTAAAAGCAGTAAGGGAAAAAGATCAAGCAACCTATAAAGGCAGGCCTATCAGAATTCCACCAGACTTCTCACCTGAGACGATGAAAGCCAAAAGATCCTGGGCAGATCTTATACAGACCCTAAGAGAACACAAATGCCAGCCCAAACTACTATATCCAGCAAAACGCTCAATTACCATAGAGGGAGAAACCATGATATTCCATGACAAAATCAAATTTACACATTATCTTTCCACAAATCCAGCCCTACAAAGGATAATAGATGGAAAACGCCAACATGAGGAGGGAAACTACACCCTAGAAAAAGCAAGAAAGTAATCTTTTTCCAACAAACCCAAAAGAAAGTATCCACACAAACATAAAAAGAACATCAAAAATAACAGGAAGTAACAATCACTATTCCTTAATATAACGTCAATAGACTCAGTTCCCCAACAAAAAACATAGTCTAACAGAGATGTTTTTCGTGTGGATCTTCGATTTTATTAGAAAAAAGTTTTGACTCCTCTTTCAATTTAGTAATGCTTTTCGTGTCTACCATTTTGACTGTATTATTTTCCATGATAATCTTTAATTTTAACATTTTTTCTGTGTATTTCTTTGATTTTGTCAGAGCTATTTTTCATGTAGATCTTCGGTTTCATCGGGGGTTGTTTGTAGTTCCACTTTCAATCAACTTAGGAATGTTTTTGTGCTTACCATTTTGTCAGTATAATTGTCCATGATAATCTTCAATTTTAACGTTTTTCTGTATTTTTCTTCAATTTTGTCAAAAGTATTTTCCATGTGGATCTTCAGTTTTATGAGACAATGTCTATAATTTTGCTTTCAATCAACTTAGGAACATTTTTATACCTTCCATTTTATCTGTATAATTTTCCATGTAATGGTCAGTTTTAACATGTTTTTCTACATATTTCTTGAATTTTTTCAGGAATATTTTCCTTGTAGATCTTCAATTTTATCAGAAAGTGTTTATAATTCCTCTTTCAAAAAACATAGGAATATTTTTATGGCTACCATTTTATCTGTATAATTTTTCCACGAAATACTCAATCTTTATATATTTCTTCAATTTTATCAGAAATATTTTCCAGGTAAATCTTCAATTTTATCAGAAAATGTTTATAATTTCACTTTCAATAAACTTAGAAATATTTTTATGCCTACCATTTTATCTGTATAATTTTCCATGATAATCTTCAATTTAATGTTTTCCATATTTTTTTCAATTTTATCAGAAATATTTTCCATGTAAATCCTCAATTTTATCAGAAAATGTTTATAATTTTACTTTCAATCAACTTAGTAATATTTTAATTCCTACCAATTTACCTGTATAAATTTCTTCAATTTTATAAGAGATATTTTCCATGTAAATCTTCAATTTTATCATAAAATATTTTTACTTCTATTTTCAATCAATTTAGGAATATTTTTATGCCTACCATCTTATCTGTATAATTTTTCATGAAATAGTCAGTTTTAATGTGTTTTTCTATATATTTCTTGAGTTTCATCATAAATATTTTCCTTGTAGATTTTCAATTTTATCAGAAAATGTTTATAATTCCACTTTCAATCAACTTAGGAATATTTTTATGCCTACCATTTTATCTGTATAATTTTTCCATGAAATAGTCAATCTTAACGTGTTTTCTATATATTTCTTCAATTTTATCAGAGATATTTTCCATGTATATTTACACAATGGAATACTACTCAGCAATTAAAAACAATGACTTCATGAAATTCTTAGGCAAATGGGGAACAGGGGGATGAAAGAGGGCTTGTGGGACTTTTGGGGAGGGGGGAACAGGGAAAGGGGAAATCTTTGAAATGTTAATAAAGAATATAGAAAATAAAAATAATAATAATAATAAGAAGAAGAAGAAGAAGAAGAAGAAGAAGAAAAGAATTATCAGAAAACACAACCAAACTGGTGAAGGAATTCAACAAATCCATTCAGGATCTAAAAATGGAAATAGGAACAATAAAGAAACCACAAAGAAAGACAACCCTGAAGATAGAAAACCTAGGAAAGAGATCAAAAGTCATAGATGCAAGCATCACCAATAGAATACAAGAGTTAGAAGAAAGAATCTCAGGGGCAGAAGATACCATAGAACATAACAGTCAAAGAAAATGTAAAATGCAAAAAGCTCCTAATCCAAAACATCCAGGAAATCCAGGACACAATGAGAAGACCAATTCTAAGGATAATAAGTATAGAATAGAGTGAAGATTCCCAACTTAAATGGGCAGTAAATATCTTCAACAAAATTATAGAAAAAAAACTTCCCTAACCTAAAGAAACAGGTGTCCTTAAACATACAAGAAGCCTATAGAAGAAGACACCTAATAGTAATCTTTGGCCTCCACATTCATGCACTAACAACATGAATATAAACCCAAGTACATAAAAACATGAACACATAAGCATATATACACAAAAAGTACATAAAAGATAATTTTATGAAGTATATCTGTAACATACTTAGGGTACTTTTCATTCATGTTTCTCAAATATCTACTTCATAGAAGCACTCTTGGCCCTTTGGATAATATTGATCAATTCAACCATATGGTAAAACAGTTATATTCAATAATTACTTCAATGAAAATATACTGTATTAAATTATTTGCATTAGAAATGTTTATTGTTGCCCATTTCCATTCCTTCCGTTCCTTCCACCCCTTCTGCTGCCTGACCTTTCTGCTGCAGCAGACTCTTGGTGGGTCTGCTACTGCAAAGACATCATCTCCTGATGCATCCTAGAGAACCGCTGCACTCAGAGCAGTCGAGAACCCTCTGCACTCAGGGCAGTCGAACCTACACTCAGAGCAGTTGAGAACCCACTGCACTCAGAGCAGTTAGAGTGTGGAGAGAACTGAGAGCACAAATAGGACCACCCTCTACTGCTCAGAGGAACCCACCTAGAACCCTCAGGTGGGAGCTTTCTGGTTTCTGTCTCCATCTGGGGAGCATCCTCTGCCAAAGTGCACCATATCCAGGTGGTGCATGGAGATAGCTAACCTCTCAGATTTGTGGAGAGTCCGGAGAGTACAGAGCTAATCCTGGGTCACAGAGCTACAAACACAAATACCACCACAAGACAGCTGGTCTCCCAGGAATGCCTACATAACTGTGTACACAGAGAGAATGAGAAATCCCAGGAGTTCAGATACACAGGCTTGCAGGACAGATAAGCCACAGTCAGAAACAGCAAGACAAGCTAACACCAGATACAACCAGATGGCAAAAGACAAACACAAGAACATTACCAAGAGAAACAAAGGCAACATGGCACCACTCAAACCCAGTTCTCCCACATCAGCAAGTCCTGGATACCCCAACACACTGAAAAAGCAAGATCTGGATTTAAAGACACATATCTTGATGCTGATAGGGGACTTCAAAAAGAACATAAACAACTCCCTGAAAGAAATACAGGAGAATATGGGTCAACAGGTAGAAGCCCTTAAAGAGGAAACACAAAAATCCCTTAAAGAATTACAGGAAAACACAAACAAGTGAAGGAACTGAACAAAACCATCCAGAATCTAAAAATGGAGGTAGAAACAATAAAGAAATAACAACTCTGAAAATAGAAAGAAATCAGGAGTCATAGGTGCAAGTATCAACAACAGAATATAAGAGATAGAAGAAAGAATCTCAGGTGCTGAAGATACCGTAGAAAACATTGACTCAGTGGTCAAAGAAAATGCAAAATGCAAAAAGCTTGTAACCCAAAACATCAAGGAAATTTAGGACAAAATGAGAATACCAAACCTAAGGATTATAGGTATAGAAGAGAGAGAATATTTACAACTTAAAGGGCCAGTAAATATCTTTAACAAAATTATAGAAGAAAATTTCCCTAATCTTAAGATATGCTCATAAACATACAAGAAGCCTATAGAACTCCAAACAGGCTGGACCAGAACAGAAATTCCACCAATCACATAAGAATCAAAACATCAAATGCACTAAACAAAGAAAGAATATTGAAAGCAGTAAGGGAAAAAAGTCAAGTAACATATACAGGCAGAACTATAAGAATTACATCAAGCTTTTTACCAGAGATTATGAAAACTAGAAGATCCTGGGAAAATCTCATACAGACCCTAAGAGAACATAAATGTCAGCCCAGGCTACTATACCGCGCAAAACTCCCAATTACCATAAATGGAGAAATCAAGATAATCCATGACAAAACCAAATTTATGAAACATGTTTCTACAAACACAGCTCTACAAAGGATAATGGGTAGAAAACACCAACACAAGGAGGGAAACTACACCCTAGAAAAAAATCAATAAAGTAATCTTCTTTCAACAAACCCAAAAGAAAATAGTCACACAAACAGACTTACACCTTTAACAATGAAAATTACAGGAAGTAACAATCACTTTTCCTTAATATCTCTTAACATCAATGGACTCAATTCCCCAATAAAAAGACATAGACTAACAGACTGGATACATACACAGGACCCAACATTTTGCTCCATACAAGAAACCTACCTCAGTGATAAAGACAGTCACTACCTCAGAGGCAAAGGTTGGAAAACAATTTTCCAAGCAAATGGTCGCAAGAAACAAGCTGGAGTAGCCATTCTTATAATGAATAAAATTTACCTTCAACCAAAAGTTGTCAAAAAAGATAAGGAGGGACACTTCATACTGGTCAAAGGAAAAATCTACCAAGATGAACATTTAATTCTGAACATCTATGCTCCAAATGCTAGGGCACCCACATTCATAAAAGAAACTTTACTAAATAAAGCTCAAAGTATACATTGCACCACAGAAAATAAAAGTGAGAGACTTCAACACACCACTCTCAGTGACTGACAAATCATGGAAACAGAAACTAAACAGAGACACAGTGAAACTAACAGAAGTTATGAACCAAATGGATCTAACAGATATTTATAGAACATAACATCCTAAAGCAAAAGAATATACCTTCTTCTCAGTAACTCATGGTACCTTCTCCAAAATTGAACATATAATTGGTCACAAAACAGACCTCAACAGATACAGGAATATTGAAGTAATTCCATGATAGCTTGGTCAAAGAAGATTCATTCTATGAAGCCACAATAATACTTATACCTAAACCAAACAAAGACCAAACAAGGAAAGAGAACTTCAGACCAATTTCCCTGATGAACATTGATGCAAAAATACTCAGTAAAAGTATTGTCAACCGAATCCAAGAACACATCAAAATGATAATTCACCATGATCAAGTAGGCTTCATCCCAGGGATGCAGGGATGGTTCAATATAAGGAAGTCCATCAATGAAATCCACTGCATAAACAAACTCAAAGAAAAAAACCACATGATCATTTCACTAGATGCTGAAAAAGCGTTTGACAAAATTCAGCATCCCTTCGTGTTAAAAGTCTTGGAAATATCAGGAGTTCAATGTCCATATCTAAACATAGTGAAAGCAATACACAGCAAACCAGTAGCCAACATCAAACTAAATAGAGAAAAACATGAAGCAATCCCACTAAAATCGGGGACCACACAAGGCTGCCTACTCTCTCCCTACCTATTCAATATAGTACTTGAAGTTCTAGATAGAGCAATTAGACAACAAAAGGAAGTCAAAGGTATACAAATTGGAAAGGAAGAATTCAAAACATCACTATTTGCAGATGATATGATCGTATACTTAAGTGACCCCAAAAATTCCACCAGAGAATTCCTAAAGATGATAAACAACTTCAGCAAAGTGGCTAGATATAAAATTAACTCAAACAAACCAGTAGTCTTCCTTAACTCAAAGGATAAACAAGCCGAGAAAGAAATTAGGGTAAAAACACTCTTCACAATAGTCACCAAATAATATTACATACCATTGGATGACTCTAACCAAGCAAGTGAAAGATCTGTATGACAAAAACTTCAAGCCTCCAAAGAAAGAAATCGAAGATTTCAGAAGATGGAAAGATCTCCCATGCTCATGGATTGGCAGAATTAATATAGTAAAAATGGCCATCTTGCCGAAAGCAATCTACAGATTCAATGCAATCTCCATCAAAATTCCAAATCAATTCTTCATAGAGCTAGGAAGAGCAATCTTCAAATTCATTTGGAATAACAAAAAACCCAGGATAGTGAAAACTATTCTCTACAACAAAAGAACTTCTGGGGGAATAACCATCCCTGACTTCAAGCTCTACTACAGAGCAATAGTGATAAAAACCTTATGGTATTGGTGCAGAGTCAAGCAGTAATATCAATGGAGTAGAATTGAAGACTCAGAAATGAACCCACACAATTTTGGTCACTTGATATTTGACAAAGGAGCTAAAAACATCCAGTGGAAACAAGACAACTTTTTTAACAAATGGTGTTGGATCAACTGTAGGTCAGCATGTAGAAAAATGCAAATCAACCCGTTCTTATCTCCTTGTAAAAAACTCAAGTCTAAGTGGATCAAGGACCTCCACATAAAACCATATACACTGAAGCTTATAGAGGATAAAGTGGAGAAGTGCCTTGAACACATGGGCACAGGGGAAAATTTCCTGAACAGAACACCAATGGCTTATGTTCTAAGAACAAAAATTGACAAAAGGGACCTCATAAAGCTTCTGTAAGCTTCGTTAAAGCTTCTGTAAGCAAAGGACACTGTCAATAGGACAAAACAGCAACCAACCGATTGGGAAAAGATCTTTACCAATCCTACATCCAATAGAGGGCTAATATTCAATGTATACAAAGAACTCAAGAAGTTAGACTCCAGAGAGTCAAATAACCCTATTAAAAAAGGAGCTACAGAGCTAAACAGAGAATTCTCAACTGAGAAAACTCGAATGGCTTTGACGAACCTGAAGAAATGTTCAGCATCCTTAGTTATCAGGGAAATGAAAATCAAAACAACCCTGAGATTCCACCTCACACCAGTCAGAAAGGCTAAGATGAAAAACTCAGGGGACAGCAGATGCTGGCGAGGATGTGGAGAAAGAGAAACATTCCTCCACTGCTGGTGGGATTGTAAGCTGGTACAACCACTCTGGAAATCAGTTTGACACTTCCTCAGAAAATTAGACATAGTACTACCTGAGGACCCAGTTATAACATACCTGGCACATACCCAGAAGATGCTACAATATGTAATAAGGACACATGCTCCACTATCTTCATAGCAGCCTTATTTATAATAGCTAGAAGCTGCAAAGAACCCAGATGTCCTTCAACCAAGGAATGGATACAGAAAATATGGTATATTTACTCAGTGGAGTACTACTCAGCTATTAAAAGCAATGAATTCATGAAATTCTTAGGTAAATGGATAGGATTAGAAAGTGTCATTCTGAGTGAGGTAACCCAATCATGAAAGGACATGCATGGTATGCACTCACTGGTAAGTGGATATTAGCCCAAAAGCTCAGAATAAACAATATACAACTCCCAGACCACACAAAGCTCAAGAAGAAGGAAGACCCAAATGTGGGTGCTTTCGTTTTCTGAAAAAGAGAACAAAATACTCACAGGAGCATTTATGGAAACAAAGTGTGGAGCAGAGACTGAAGGAAAGGCCACCCAGAGACTTTCCTACCTGGGGTTTCATCCTATAAACAGTCATCAAACCCCAACACTATTATGGATGACAAGAAGTGCTTGCAGAAAGGAGCCTATTATGGCTGTCTCCTGAGGGGCCCTGCCAGAGCCTTACAGATACAGAGGCAGATGCTAGCAGCCAACCATTGGACTGAGCATGGGGGTCCCCAATGGACGAGTTGGAGGAAGGACTGTAGGAGCTAAAGCTACATTTGTAGCCCCATGGGAAGAACAACGATGTCAGCCAACCAAACCCCCCAGGGCTCCCAGGGACTAAGCCATCAACCAAGGGGTTCATCAACCATGGTTCCAGCTGCAATTGTGGCAGAGGAATGCCTTGTCAGGCACTGGTGGGAGGAGAGGTCCTTGGTCTTATGAAGGCTCTATAGATGCCCCAGCATGGGGAAATCAAGGGGGAGTAGGTGGGAGTGGGTTGGGAGGAGGGGCATCTTCTTGGAGGCAGGCGGTGGGAGGATGGGTTGGGAGTTTTCTGGGAGGGGGGGAACAGGAAAAGATATAACATTTGAAATGTAAATGAAGAATATATTCAATAAAATATAAAGAAAACGGTTATTATGTTTTCTTAGAAGTCAATCTCTTTGAAAAGGAATTGATTACTTATAATCATGTAACCTTTAATATCATGGATAGCATTTTTCACTGTGTAGATAGTCAATACATCCTTTCCAAATGAGTAAGTCTCCAAGATATCACTAAGGAATCAGCCTTGACCTCATAAAACCTATAAATTGGTGCAAATGAGATTATGTTTATAATTTAGCAATATACAATATAAACCATGTGATGAAAATTTATGAATTACTCTATTATGCATTTATAGTCTTTTTTTACTTGTAGTTTTTAATTGGATATTTTCTTTATTTACATTTCAATTGTTTTACCCTTTCCGTGTCTCCCCTTTGGAAACCCCAGATCCCGTTCCCCCTTCCCCTGCCTCTTAGAGGGTGCTCCCCCACCCACCCACTGACTCCCTTCTGGCCCTGGCATTCCCCTACACTGGGACATCGAATACCCTCAGGCCCAAGGGCCTCTCCTCCCACTGATGTCCAACAAGGACATCCTCTACCTCCAACAAGGACATCCTCTACCACATATGCTGCCAAAGCCATGGGTCCCTCCGTGTGTACTCGTTGGTTTGTGGTCCAGTCCCCAGGAGCTCCAGGGGTCTGGCCAGTTGACACTGTTGTTTCTGTCATGGGGCTGCAAACCCCCTCAGCTCCTTCAGTCCCTTCTCCAACTCCTCCATCCGGGACACGCTCAGTCCAATGGTTGGCTACAAGCATCTGCCTCTGTATTTGGCAGATTCTAGCAGAGCCTCTCAGGAGACAGCCATATCAGGTTCCTGTCAGCAAGCACTTCTTGGCATCCACAATAGCAATCAGGTTTGGTGACTGTATATGGAATGGCTAATATCCACTTATCAGTGAGTGCATACTGTGTGTGTTCTCTCTTGATTAAATTACCTAACTCAAGATAAGTGCCTAGAATTTCATGAAATCATTGTGTTTAATAGCTGAGTAGTATTTCACTGTGTAAATATACTACATTTCCTGTATCATTCTTCTGTTGAGGAACATCTAGGTTGTTTCCAGTTTTGGCTATTATAAATATGACTTCTGTAAACATAGTAGATCATGTGTCCTTATTATATGTTGGAGCATCTTCTGGGTATATGCCTAGGAGTGCTATAGCTGGGTCCTCAGGTAGTACTATGTCCAATATTTGTCTTTTTAGAAGTTCAATTACCTTAGATGGTTTTAAGAATATTTTTTATCAAATTTAGCGTGTGTGTGTGTGTGTGTGTGTGTGTGTGTGTGTGTACATGTGAACAATTCTTGCTTTCCTGTTCTCTCTTTCTACTATGTAGGTTCTAGAAATTGAACTCATGCAGTCAAGTATGGAATTTGCTGCCATAGAATTAGAATGTCAGATATGGGTCAGACACAAGGTGAGAGAGTGAATCACCTGTCTTTTTGTTTCCCTTTGTGTTTCCCTTTTTGTTTCTAAAGTGAACTATTAGACTTGGTGATGACTAAATGTTTTTCTATCTCATGGTTTTGATGTTGGCCTGGAACACCAGGAAGTGTAAGGTCAGAAAAGAGACCTCTACTTGAGCCAAAGATAAGATCAATGATCATGCAATGGGCATCCAGCTTGCTTCTGTACTGCACTCCTTACGTGGTTTAATTCATCTCACCCAGAGCCTTTCATTCTCAGCAACACACTCTGCACAGTGCCAGCATTTGAGTACTAGATACAACTCTGAATAGATACTAAAGATAAAATCTTTTTGATGCTTAGAAAACGTGACAATGCCATTCTAATATTGAATGAGCTTTTCTCCATAATTCATATATTATACATGTAGTTTTTTCTTTATGGTGGTTTTAATATGACTTTAAATTTTTCCATAAGGCATTTGACTGCATGAAAAAATAATTTGCTAAATAGCTATGAAGATATGTACTTAATGAGTAAATATTTATAGATATATTCTCATTTTTAGTATGAATACATTTCCAACAAATTTTCTATATTATTTTCATTTAAAGTAGTGAATATATATATATATATATAAGTTCATATGTATGTGTGTATATTATTCAAGAGACAGATACTCTTATGTGAAAATATAGAAAGAGTTGGTTTAAATTAAATATATATCAAGAACATTTTTACTCTTTAAACATAATCTATTTGAGTGTTTTCAGGTTCACCAAATAAGAATAACATCTGAAGAAAATTGGATGTATAAATTTAAACAAGAATTAAATATGTTAATTTAAGCACTAGATTTAATGACCTGTAGAAAAGGTATATTGAACAATCACTGTGTACTTAAGGGTCAGCTTAGGGATCACACTTTTCCTATAAAGAGGCTAGTGAGTGTGTCTAGAAAAGATATAATGTTAATTTAGGAACAAATTTTAAATAAATAAGCACAATACAGAGCAACATCTTTATGGCCTTACTGCTTCAATGCAAGTTCCATTATAGCTAATAATTTGCTGCTGTCTTAAGATCTAGGGCTTTGTTACTTCCTAGTAAATGTGTATTATCCAGGAAGGCAGTAATGATCAATTACTCAAACATAAAAACTTTACATACAGTAGGGGAGAAGAGGGATTATTGATTGCTGTTGGAAAGAACATTCTTGCACAGCTGCTAATGGCTCATTAATCTGGTTTTGAATTCAGTCTGCGTATTAATTTAGAAACGGAGGTGAACAAGACAGCATAAAAGCCCAGGCTTTAATTATAAAGGAGAGATTGAAACTCATTTGGAGCAAGTCCCTTTAGAATCTCCTGTCCAAACTGCCATGGTCTGTGCACGAGCCTGGAATGGGAGACTGTGGTATGCACCCACTGATAGCGTAGGCCTCACAGGATGAGACACAGATTCCTAATATACAAAGAATTTTTTCTGTTCATGAATTATTTTTGTCTCTATATCCATGATAAATTTAGACTAGTTCATTTGTTCAAACAAAGATATAAAATAAAAAAAATCTCATTCTGATCAAAGATTACTAAGAAACATCTAGATAGAATTCAGAAGTTCTGGTGTGTTACTTGCTATGTAGCAGAACTACAGAGAACAATTGTGTATTGTTTTGCCATAAAGAAGTAATAAATGAGGGTAAAATGTCCTACCTGAGTCTATAGTGTATACACACTAAATAATATGGGCATATGTATCATAAATGATCAATATGCATAGTTATGACATTATAGATCATTTCATAAGGTTAATCACTTATATTTATAAAATGAATAAATGCACATTACAAGTAAAGGAGGTAAATGCATATGCATGCTTGTGTGTATACACATGTATGTATGCACACACACACACAGACACACATACACATTCAGATGCTTGTATACTGGCTATTGTAAGAGTATCTATTATATGATTTTTTCATTAATAATGATTATTTATTTAAGTAAAGCATACTGAATACTGAAAACTATAATGCATTTCAGTGTTATTAATTAAATGTACTACACACATTTTATTGTTGTTGCTGCTGCTGCTGCTGTTAAATTGTCAAAGCCTAAAAAGAATAAATTATGTTTCCATGGATTATTTATTAGAGAAGAGTAGGATAGCAAACAAGAAAATTAGCTTTTTCTAATAAACAAGAAAAATATAATGTTGACTCTCTTTGGATGGCAACAGGATGAGACCACATTAAGGGATAATTTGCTAAAATGACATAGTCCATCCAGTTACCCTGTGTTTGAAAATGGAAGCTCATGCAACAAGAAGAAGCACAAGTCTCTAAACAGTTTTATTTCATTTTTGAGCTTTTATTTACAAAAGGAGACAGAACTTTGACACAGAATCCTCACAGAGCTAGAATCCACATTAGAGTATACCCATCCATTCCCTCATTGCCCAGCTACTACAAAAGACCACTTCTGGCATGGAGGTCAATGATAAGAACTTGTTCTTAGTTTAAATGATAACAACAATAATAAATAAATCTTGGAAAAACTCCTTTTGTATTTCTGGTATCCAGATGTGAGCTTCTACAAAACACTCAATCTTCTACAGAACCTCATAAGCAGAATGCTTTTTGATTTGCTACATCTATGAAACACAAATGTGTTTCCTTTTTCTATTTCGTGGAATACATTGGTAAGAATGGGTTCTCACCTTTGGTGCCACCTAACACTGTGTGCTGTGGCAGCGTGTGGGGTGTTTCTATTTGCTACCACCCTGAGTGTCACATTAAGTATGGTTAGTGAGGCAGGTCTGCAATATGCTAGCAGAAATTATTGAAGAGCTGCAGTTTGATAACTGCTAAACTTAATGGTTCATTTTGAAAAATATTCTCTCCATGCTCTCTTTCTAAAAGTAATGCTTGGCATAAAGCCTGAGCTAAAAACAAAATAAAACAGTACAAAACAATAACAACAACAACCTGGGAAAGTAAAACCCACTGAATTTGTCACCAGTGAGTACAGAATAAACATACAAGGCATAAGTCTCTTTGCAGTCCAAGATAAATTTCCTCTGCCTTTACACCATCAGTAAATCATGTAAAGAGTGGAAAATCCAAATCATATACTTTTACTTTAACCTCCAAACATCATTAGAATCTTCAGATTATCATTATAACACTGTTTTATGCCAACATCTTTACTACTTATAGGTCTAAATTTTAAAGACTTATTTGGAGTTGTATATTATTTTCTGAATTTTGTTCTATCTATGAAAAATAAAAAGAGACACAGAAAGTGGGGGCTGGAAAGAGAAGGAAGGAAGAAAGAAGATGAAAATTTATAAGAATGGAGAGGAAATAGAGAAGGAAAGAGAAGTAGCTAGCTGTTTCTAAGACATTGGGATTCAGGTGATTGCCACAGGTGCTGACTCCCTGATCGTCACAATCATGTAAAGTATAAGTTCATTTCTACATCACACTTGTAAAGCAGGTACAAAAAGGGAGCACATACCTGACTCAGACTGAAACGTTGTCGAGTGCTCTCCCTCTGAGTAATGAGCATATTCTTCCATTTGCCCTCTGAGAACACACATAGGACTTGTCATGTCTAGTGCCAATTACAATGTACAGCAGAGTAGAGAAGCTGGGTGTCAGCACCGACTTCTTCCACTCTAACTGGAAACTGTCAGACAAGAGCAGTTTTCTGTTTCTACCACCTACAGCTATAACCAGCTTTCTAGAAGTAATAGTCAGTGTATCCATCATTGATAATTTCATCTGTCTTCTTTCTCTGAATTAAACTCATTTTCTTATATAGAGTTTGAAATAAGCTCGGTGCCATCACAGAATTAAGCAAAAGTGGTCAGATTTAAAATAGCCTAAACAACCAAAGGATTACTTTTTCCTTATTTTATCACATCATTATATGATTTTACTTAAAATAAATGACCAAAGAAATAACCTACATGCCTGTACAAAATACAGAAAGCCAGAATACAATTTATAATTAGCTGTACATTAATTTTATTCTGTTAACAAAGTAATAGAGCAGCCAAAGTATACTCATCTGAAAGAACCACATTGGCTGACACTTATTCTCAGTCGAAGTGTTATGATTGTCAGATTAGTTTGTATCTGTACCTGGATCATTTCTACCAACTTCCAGAGAGGCACTAAGACATGTGAAAATGGGGGGGGGGGCATTTAGTGATATGACAAGGATTCTAATTCTTTGTGGTATCAGGAAAGTTACTGGCCTCTTCTAAACTTTAGTTTCTTCATCTGGGAAAGACAGAAATTAAGGTCAATACTAATCTCAGAACACTTTAAAAATGAAAGCATATAACTTTCTCTGTGTTAAGGAACTTAGCGTAACGGCTGGTGAGACAGCTCAATAGTTAGGAAGGATTTCAGTGAACCTTAGGATTTGATCTCAGTTCCTAGAACACACAAATTGCAAGGAGAAAACCAACACCTACAAGTTATCCTGTGACATCACTTGTGTATTATATCATGTATACACAGATGCACACACATAATAAAAAATAAATAAGAAGTAGGAATTTATCACAAAATTTGACATATTGGAAACTCTTAGTAAGTACTAGTTACAGTCATAACAAAGATGTAATAACAAGAAATGTTATAAATTCAAGGTTGATCTATATAGAAATGAGGACATTTTTGCACAGAGGCCATTTGTTTTATACATGTGTGTGTGTTTGTGTGTGTGTGTGTATGTGTTTGTGTGTGTGTGTGTGTGTGTGTGTGCGTGTGGTATTAAGGCACATGATAGAATCAAACTTAAATTTCAGCTCCATCATTACTGTTCAGCAGGCAAAATGGTGTTTGCTTTTATCTTCTTCACCTATATGACTGAGAGAGCAAAAGTTCTGAATTGCATAGAAATTGCAAAAACCATTTAACATACTAATTAACACATAATAAGTGAGCACACATACAAAAATAGCATTATTGATGAAATACAAAATGGAAATTTTAGAAAAGTTTGCATGCATTCCTGTAATGTGGCCTTTGCCAAATATGCATTTTGAACACTTAGTTAACACAATTGTTGTTTTTTCTGGTGCCAACAACAAACTATTGCACAAATGTTTGCCTGTCTGTGAGTGTGAGTCAACTGAACTCTGTGTGAAAATAGAATTGTTGTCAATGTTCTTTACTTTTCTTTATGAGACAAAGATCTCATTATATATCACAGGCTGAACTAAAATTGGTAATACTCCTGCTTCAGCCTTATATATACTCAGATGATACTGCAATGGAACAACAAACCTCTTTATGAAGACGCAGATATTATATATACAACTCATACCTACCTCCACAATAGAACACCTGCAGAGGTCTTCCTTTCCAATCTTCCATCATCTATGGTGGACTATACAAATCTTCTCCTCCTAGCTTCCCTACCCCAACTTGTTGCTTTGGTTGCCCTCAGCATTAGTAGGCATTCTATGGGTGTTGCAGGATATTTCCTGTCCAATCACATTGGGGTAGTAAAAGGCCTATGATTGGACAGGAAAGGGGAGGCAGAGCTAGGAGTTGGAGAGACAGGGAGAGATCGCAGGAGGGGAAGAGGAATGGCGGCTGACATAAATTTATCAATAGGTTAGAAATATTGGGATAAGGTCTTTATCATTGTCAATTGGCTCTAAGATTACTGCATTGACATCTTGTAATTGTGTTTATAGTATACATACATCTAATTGGCTATTTAAGATTAAGAGTCATGCTTTACCATGTAATTGGGATGTGTGGACGCTGGGTGCAAGCGAGATGAGCTCGCAGGACCCTCACCAGAGAGTTGGCTGAGTGGGGACTGGCAGATCACTGAGAGTTCTCAAGTCCTTTGCCAGGATAGCAAGAGCCCTGTGGCCCAGTGGTGTGAGGTCAGCAGATTGCCATTGCCTTGCCAGCACTAGTGCAGGAATGTGCTGGTGTTCTTTTTTAATATTTCCCACAACACATGGAAACACAGAGGCCACTCTAATCATAGAAACAGGTGGGCTCACACCACATTTTCATCTTTTACTGAGATCTTCCAAACCAATTACCCAGATGCATTACTAGCACAGCAACCGACTACCTGCTGAGGTCTTCCCTCTTCCTCTAAGCCCACCCCCAATATACTTCACAGATCTGACCCTCATCACAGAACACTACCCTCATTGCCTTATCCCATACCCTCATTATGTCTGGTACTTCTTGCTAAGTCACAGGGCACTCCAGACAGAGATACAGATAGGCCAGCTGTAGGCCATCAATTCTCTTTCCAGCCTACCAAAAAAAAAAAAAAAACCCTCACAGTCTCATACCCAGATTTTAGCAAACATTCTGCTGTGGCCTCTTCTCCCTCCCTTCCCCATACACATGGGGCAAACTGAGCATATACTGGTGGAATACCCTGATTTCTTCCCTCCTATCAAGCTCCTATTCTGCCCTTAACCCGGCTCCATTCCACGGTGTCAAGTCCCAATACCCTAAAATAAACTTTACCTGGAATTTCTAGTGCCCATAGCCACCAGGACCCCAGAACGTTGTTCTACAGGCAACACACAGCCACTAAACTTGCCAAAAAAAGAGAGGGGCAAAAAAACCAAGGAACAAAATACTCACCCAATAAAGACTTGATCAGGACCTAAAATTGCACTTTTCCCATCCCCAGATCCCTAAACACAAGCATAAAACACAATCAATAACAGGTAGGACAATATGTTTCAACTAGAATTCAACAGACATACCACAGTAAGTACTCAATACACAGCTGAAGCACAAGAAAAAGACCATAGAACAGCCCTCATGACTGATAGAGGTCCTTAAAGGAGAAATTAAAAAAAATCCCTTAAAGTAATCCAGAAATACACAAACAGTGGAAAGAAGTTAGTCAAACCATTCAAGACATGAAAGTGGAAATGCAATCAATAAAGAAAAAAGAAAATGAGGGAAAACTGAAAATGAAAAGTTTAGAAACTCAAACAAGCACCATAAAGGCAAGTTTCACCAGTAGAGCACAAGAAATGGAAGAGAGAGTCTAAGGCATTAAAGATATAATAGAAGATAGATAGATAGATAGATAGATAGATAGATAGATAGATAGATAGATAGATAGATAGATAGACAGACAGACAGATAGATAGATAGACAGAGTTATCAGTTAAAGAAAATGTTAAATCTAAAAACCTCCTCATACAAACCATACAGAAAATATGGAACAGTATGAAAGGAAAAAAGTCTAAAAACAATAGGAATAGACAAAGAAAAGAAAAACAATTCAGGGGCATAGAAAATATTTTCAACAAAATTATAGAGTAAATTTTCTCTAACCTTAATATGGAGATTCCTATTACCATCTCAGAATTATAGAGAGCAACAAATAGACTAGAAAAGAAAGAATCTCAACACATAATGATCAAAACACGAGAGCTAACCAGTCCAGACACTGAGAAGGATTGTATTCAACAACCTCCCATACCCTCTGCAGAATGTAAGATGCAAAGGGAGGTATTCCTGGAGGCCCGCCAGCAAATTCCATTAGCATGGTCATCAATTTAAAAAAAAGGATTGGCTGCCTCAGGAGTCAACTTTGCTATTGAAGTCAAGAGCATAGATAGAATATGCTCTGCAAGTTGATTATTGTACCAACCTAGGCTAAAAATTAGATTACAAGTTTGTCATATCTATCTAAAAATCTAGTCCTACAGAAGGTACTAGAAGGAAATTTTCAACTTAAAGAGGCTAAATCCACCCAAGAAAACACAGGGAAGAAATAAATCCAAACGCATAAATTTAAAAGAAGAGAAATGCATACATACAACAACAATAATAACAGGAGTCAGCAAACATTGGTCAGTGCTAACTCCATTTTCCCATAAAAAGACACAGACTGACAGAATGGATGCAAAACTTGAATCTATCATTCTGTAACATCGAAGCAAGATACTTAAATATCAAGGATAGGCATAACTTTGGGGTGAAGGGTTGGCAAAATGTATTCCAAGCAACTGAACCTAAGAAACAATCTGGTATAGCCATTTTAATATCTAACAAAATAGACTTCCAACTAAAACAGATGTGAAGCAATAGGGAGGGAAAATATATACTCATCAAAGAGAAAATCTATTCACTTTTAACAGGTATGCAACAAGAACAAGGGCACCAAAGTCTGTAAAATGAATACTCCAATAGCTTAAACCACATATTGACCCTCATACATGGATAATGGGAGACTTCAATACCCTAGACCTTCATACATAGATAATAGGAGACTTCAATACCCTACTCCCACCAAATAGGTCATGCTGACAAAATTAAGCAGAGAAATGCTAGAGGTAACTGATGTTAATTATAATAAATGGACCTAACAGGTAGTTATCGAACATTTCACCCAAACACAAAAGAATATACTTTCTTCTCAGCACCTTATGGAACTTTGTACAAAACTGACCATATATTCAGACACAAAGCAACTCTCAGCAGATTCAAGAAAATGGAAATAATACCCTGTGTCTCCTCAGACCAATAGCAACTAAAGAGGATACCAACAATAATAGAAACAACAGAAAACTCTTAGAAACAGAACAACTCTCTACCAACTGAAAAATGGGTCAAGATAAAAACTAAGAAAGTAATCAAAGACTTTCTTAAATTAAATGGAAATGAATACAAAACATAATTGCAGTGGTTGAATATGATTTGCCCCTGGAGTAGCACTATTAGGAGATGTGGGCTTGTTGGAGTAGGTATGGCCTTGTTGGAAGAAATGTGTCACTATGGGGGTGGGCTTTGAGACCATCCTCCTAGCTGTCCATGAGACAATCTTCTTCTGTTTGCCTTCAGAACAAGATAGAGAGCTCCCATCTCTCAGCTCCTCTCATGTCATGCCTGCCTGGATGCTAACATGCTCCCACCTTGATTATAATGGACCGAACTTCTGTATCTGTAAGCCAACCCTGATTAAATGTTGTCCTTTATAAAAATTGCCTTGGTCATGGTGTCTCTTTACAGCAATGGAAACCTTAACTAAGACAATATCCAAACTCATGGGATACAGTAAAAGCTGTTCTAAGAGGCAAGTCCATAGCACTAAATGTCTACATTCAAAGAATCAGAAAGACCTCATAATATCAACTTAATAGCACATGAGAAAGCTCTGGAACAAAACAAGAAATTCATACACAAAAGTAGTAGACAGAAAAAAACAATCATCCAACTCAGGTCTGAAGTCTGTAAAATATAAACAAAAAATCAGACAAAACAAAAACAATACAAAGAGTTGGTTTTTTGAGAAAATCGATGAAACTGATAAGTTCTTATCTAAATCAACTAAAAGATGAAGAGAAAAGATCCAAGTTAACAAAATTAGAAAAATAAAGGGAGGGTGTAAAACAAAAAAACACTGTGGGATTTGGAGACTAATAAAGGCAGATTTTAAAATAGTCCATAAAATTTAAAATATAAACAATATAGGTAATTCTTATTGATACACACTTTGTATCAAAGTTAAACTAAGATTAGATAAATTATTTACACATACCTATAACCCATAGTGAAATAGAAGTCATTTAAAAAACTGTCTCCCCAAATGGGATCAAATATTTTTAGTGCAAAATTCTACCAGGCTTTCACAAAAATTAATGCCAATACTCCTTAAATTATTTTACAAAACACAAACAGAAGAATCACTGCCAATTTCATTTCATGATGCTACAGTTAACCTGATACCCAAACCACATAAAGACCCAACAAAGAAAGACAATTGCAGACCAATTTCTTTTATGTGCATAGATGCAAAAATACTCATTAAAACACCTGCAAGTTGAATACAACATGAATACATCACTTCCCATGACCAGTTAACCTTCATCACAGAGATGCAGGGTATGATAAATGTAATCCAACATAGAAACAAACTGAAAGACAAAACCCACATTTTAGTCTTATTAGATGCATTAGCGCATCTCATTAACAGCAGTCGAGGCTTTGACACAATCTAAAATCCTTTCATGATAAATATGCTAAAGAGATTATGAATGCAAGGGATGTGACTCAGCATAATAAAGGCTATTGACAGCTAGCCCAAGGTTACCATGAACTGAAATAGAGAGAAACTCAAATCAATTTCATTACAATCAGGAACAAGACAAGGTTGTTTACTCTCTCCATACCTATTCAATAGAGTACTTGAAGCAATAACTTGAACCAAAATGTAAGGAGTAACAATTATCTACAGCAATAAGACAACTAAAGCAGAACAAATAAAAATTGGAAAGGAAGAAACCATAGGATCTTTATTTATACATAATAGGATAATATAATTAGTGACATAAAATCTTCTACCAGGAAAGCTTCCAGGAAGCTTCCAGCATCTGAATTGGGTTATATCCAATTGAGTTGCTGGCCAAAGGAATCCAATGGGAATCTCCAAAGAAGCCAGTCTGTTGCCAAGATTAGATTATTCCTCATACATGGACTCAAGGCCTCATTTCTGTAGACATCATCTATGTTAAACATTTATATGTTGAGCTAGTACCTATATAGAGCCTTGTTCTAGTGTCCTTTGTATAGCAAGGTACTCTACATGCTACCAAATGAGAAACATAAACACCAACCCAGCCAAAAACCCTTTATTTACAATGGTGTACTACCCTCAAGATAGGATAGGGATATAGTGGCCAAAGCTCATTTGAGTGACTAATCAATAACTGATTTGACATAAGCCCCACTAAACAAGACGAATCCCATATCTGGCACTGCTTAGTTGGTGAAGAACTAGAGACTAGATAGCCCAAGGAAAGGGATAAACCAAAGAATTATGGTATAAAAATGGAACAAAAAGGTAAAGAGAAATAGATAGATGATAGATAGATAGATAGACAGACAGACAGACAGACAGACAGACAGACAGACAGACAGAGATAGAGATATTATAGATAGTGATAAAATTACTCTTAATGAAATTCTGCTACATTCACAGATGAGTGCTTTGTCAGTCATCATTAGAGATGCTTATTCTTTCAGCAGATGGAAACTAATATAGAGATCCACAGACAGAAGACAGACAGACAGACAGACATTACACAGAGTGAGAGACCTTGGAACACTCAGCCCCATGTAGGATGTCTCCATCAAACTTCCCCTCAGAGATCAGGGAACCCAACAAAAGAGGTAGAAAAGGTATAAGAACAAGAACGAATGGAGAACAGTAAGAAAACAAAGCCTTCTAACTAAATATGAACAAACTCACACAGACATTGAAGTGGCATGCACAGGACCTGCTCTTGTCTGTACCAGGCCTTCTGTGCTTAAATTATGGTTTCCATCTTACCCCTTTTGTGGTATTCCAGAGTCTGAAAATGACTAGGTGTCTTTCTTGTGCTTTTTCTTGAGCTACTTTTCTTCTGTTGGTTTGTCTTGTCCACATCTGATTTGGTAGTTTTTGTGTTATTATGTTTTATTTTGTTATATAAAAAATGAATGAATGAATGAATGAATGAATGAATACCTAGCTACAAGGGTAAACGATGACAATTGAACTGTCAGTTATAGCTCTGGGGAAAGGGAAAGATCAGCTTTCTCAAATAAAGTGAAACCAAACACATCAATAATCTAGGGAAGGCCTCATGTTTAAGAGGAGCTGACCAACATAAAACAGACTACAAAGGATTTTGTGTGTGCTTTTATTTGGATACAGTTTGGTGTCCTTTGTTTTGTTTTGATTGTCTGCTTGTGTTTCCCTTTGAGTGGTGGTTTATTTTGTTTTCTTTTTGTGAATATTTGTTTTTCCTTTGGGTTTCTGTTTTTGTTTTTTGGTTGTTTTTTTTTTTTGAGAATGAATTTAAGTTCTGTAGGTAGGAAGAGGGAGAGGATATGGAAGGATGTGAGTGAGGAGAATAATACTAATGTATATTTAATGTAAACATTGCCTTAATAAGAAAATGGGCACTCTGCCATCTTTGCTCCAGCATCAGGAGCAGTTGGGACCGCCAGGCTCAGAGACAGACAGGCATAAAACGTGTAACCGAAAACATCCAGGAAATCCAGGACACAATGAGAAGACCAAACCTAAGGATTATAGGTATAGATGAGAGTGAAGATTTGCAACTTAAAGGGCCAGTAAACATCTTCAACAAAATTATGGAGGAAAACTTCCCTAACCTAAAGAGAGAGATGCCGATGAACGTATGGTTCCTCAGAAAACTGGGCATGACCCTCCCAGAGGATCCGGCTATACCACTCCTGGGCATATACCCAGAGGCTTTACCTGCATGCAATAAGGACATATGCTCCACTATATTCATAGCAGCCTTATTTATAATAGCCAGAAGCTGGAAAGAACCCAGATGTCCCTCAACGGAGGAATGGATTCAGAAGATGTGGTATATTTACACAATGGAATACTATTCTGCAATTAAAAACAATGAATTCACGAAATTCCTAGGCAAATGGTCAGAACTTGAAAATATCATCCTTAGTGAGGTAACCCAATCACAAAAGAACACACATGGTATGCAGTCACTGATAAGGGGATATTAACCCAGAATCTCGGAATACACTAGACACAATACGCATATCAATAGATTTCCAAGAAGATGGAAGGAAAGACCCCTGGTCCTGGAAAGACTGGATGTAGGGGAATGCCAAGACAAAGAAGCGAGAGGGGGGTTGAATGTGGAAAAGAAGGAGGGAAGGGGGCTTATGGGACTTTCAGGGAGGGAGGAAACGGGTAAGGGGAAATGATTTTGAATGTAAATAAAAAAAACTTAGAAAATAAAAAAAATAAAGAACAAATGTTTAACAGAAAAAAAGAAAATGATAAAAATGAGTTAAAAACAAACACAAAGAACTGTGAAAACTGCAGAATTTTTATGATAGCAATAACTTTGTTATGTTGATACACTTCATAGAGAAGTAAGTTGATTAATTACAAAAAAACAGAGAACATAAGATTATTATTAGAGTACTGTACCAGGACACTCACAGAATTAGAATGGAATAAAAGAACTCAGCATAAGCATCTATGACTGAAGCAATATAGAGTGCCATCTTTGGAAAACACAAGTACTTGTGACTGAAATCTAGATCCCGTTTTTCAATGAAGCTGATGGTTTTGCGATCAGAACAGGACTGCATGTGTTCCTAGATAAAGTGGGCTTCTTAAGAACACAGTGAACACAGTTGTACTTTTACAACAACAAGAACTTGTATATACTAATGCAACTAACAGAGAAATACTGATTGATTTAGGAGAAAGCCAAGGACATGTGTTCATTATTATAGCACAAGGACATTAACTGAACAGGAAAGGAACAGGAGAGTTAAGCATAATAATCTGTAACTTTAACAGTTCACAGCAGCAACTTCTGAGGGAATCAGTATCCCAGACCTCAAGCAGTACTACAGAACAATAGTGTTAAAAGCTGCATGGTATTGGTACAGTGACAGGAAGGTAGATCAATGGAATAGAACTGAAGATCCAGAAATGAACTCACACACCCATTATCACTTGATCTTTGACAAAGGAGCTAAATCCATCCAGTGGGGGAAAAAAAGATAGCCTTTCAACAAGTGGTGCTGGCTCAACTAGTGGCTAGCATGCAGAAGAATGCAAATTGATCCATTCTTATCTCCTTGTACTAAGCTCAAGTCCAAGTGGATCAAGGACCTCCACATAAAACCAGACACACTGAAACTAACAGAAAAGAAACTAGGGAAAAGCCTTGAGCACATGGGCACAGGGGAAAATTTCATGAACAGAACACCAATAGGCTATGCCCTAAGATCAAGAATTGACAAATGGGACCTCATAAAATTACAAAGTTTCTGTAAGGCAAAGGACACTGTCAGTAGGACAAAATGACAACCAACAAATTGGGAAAAGATCTTTACCAACCTTACATCCAACAGAGGGCTAATATCCAATATATAGAAAGAACTCAAGAAGTTAGACTCCAGAGAGCAAAATAACCCTATTAAAAAATGGAGTACAGATGCTTGCATCTATGACTCCTGAATTCTTTCCAAGATTTTCTATCTCCAGAGATCTCTCACTTTGTGATTTCTTTATTGTTTCTACATCCATTTTTAGATCCTAGATGGTTTTGCTCAGTTCCTTCACTTATTTCTTTGTGTTTTCTTGTAATTCTTTAAGGGATTTCTGTGTTTCCTCTTTAAGGGCCTCTACCTGTTCACCCATGCTCTCCTGTATTTTTTAAGGGATTTTTGTGTTTCCTCTTTAAGGACTTTTACCTTTTGAACCATGTTCTCCTGTATTTCTTTAAGGGAGTTATTTATGTCCTTCTTGATGTCCTCTAACAGCATTGTGAGATGAGACTTTAAATCCAACGCTTGCTTTTCCGGTGTGTTGGGGTATCCAGGACTTGCTATGGTGGGAGAACTGGGCTTTGATACTGTCAAGTAGCCTTGGTTTCTGTTGGTAGGGTTCTTGTGCTTGCCCTTTCGCCATTTGGTTATCTCTGATGTTAGCTGGTCTTGCTGTCTCTGGCTGGAGTTTGTCCCTCCTATGGGCCTGTAAGCCTGTGTCTGTACTCCTGGGAGACCAACGCTCTTCTGGCAGGGTCTGTGCACAGAAGGCTGTGGAGCTATCTGGTTCCCTGCTGCAAATGGCGGCCAGAAGGGAAGACTCCTGTCTCAGCAGTTCCACTGAATGTATGCCCTGTGCACTCAATCAACTTAGGAATATTTTTATTCCTACCATTTTATCTGTATAATTTTCCATGAAATAGTCAATTTTAACATGTTTTTCTATATATTTCTTGAATTTTATCAGAAATATTTCCCTTGTAGATCTTCAATTTTATCAGAAAATGTTTATAATTCCACTTTCAATCAACTTAGAAATATTTTTATGCCTACCATTTTATCTGTAATTTTCCATGATAATCTTCAATTTTAATATTTTATATTTTTCTACAATTTTATTAGAAATATTTCCCACGTAAATCTTCAATTCTATCATAAAATGTTTCTACCTCCTTTTTCAATTAATTTAGCAATGTTTAATTTGTCTACCATTTTACTCTTTAATTTTCCATGAAAATTGTCAGTCTTAATGTGTTTTTCTATATGCTTCTTCAATCTTGTCAGAAACATTTACCATGTAAATCTTTAATTTTATCATAAAATGTTTTTACTTCCTTTTTCAATAAAAAATAAAATTTTTAAAAAAAAATGGGGTACAGAGCTAAACAAAGAATTTTCACCTGAGAAATATCGAATGGCTGAGAAGCACCTAAAGAAATGTTCTACATCCTTAGTCATCAGAGAAATGTAAATCAAAACAACCCTGAGATTTTACCTCACACCAGTCAGAATGGCTAAAATCAAAAACTTAGGAGACAGCAGGTGCTGGAGAGGTTGTGGAGAAAAAGGAACACTCCTCCACTGCTGGTGGGATTGCAAGCTGGTACAACCACTCTGGAAATCAGTTTGGTGGTTCCTCAGAAAACTGGGCATAACACTACTGGAGGACCCTGTTATGCCACTCCTGAGCATATATCCAGAGGATTCTCCAGCATGTAATAAGGACACATGCTCCACTATGTTCATAGCAGCCTTATTTATAATAGCCAGAAGCTGGAAAGAACCCAGATGTCCCTCAACAGAGGAAAGGATACAGAAAACGTTATATATATATATATATATATATATATATATATATATATATATATACACACACACAATGGAGTACTATTCAGCCATTAAAAACAATGAATTCATGAAATTTTTAGGCAAATGGTTGGAACTGGAAAATATCCTGAGTGAGGTAACCCAATCACAAAAGAACACACATGATATGTACTCACTGATAAGTGGATATTAGCCCAGAAGCTTGGAATACCCAAGACAAATTTCACATATAAAATGATGCCCAAGAAGAAGGAAGAACAAAGTATGGATCCTTGGGTCCTTTGTAAAAGGAGGAACAAAATACCCACAGAAGGAGATTCAGAGACAAAAGATGGAGCAGAGTCTGAGGAAAAGACCATCCAGAGACTGCCCCACCCAGGAATCCATCCCATATACAGTTACAAAACCCAGACACTATTGCGGATGCCCACAAGGACTGGCTGACCTGAGCCAGATGATATAGCTGTCACCTGGGAGGCTCTCCTAGTGCATGACAAATACAGAGGGGGACACTCTCAGCCAGCCATTGAACTAAGCACAGAGTACCCAATGGAGGAGCTAGAAAAGGAACCCAAGGAGCTGAAGGGGTTTGCAGTGTCACAGGAGGAATGATAATATGAGTCACTCAGTACTCCCAGAGCTCCCAGGGACAAAACCATCACCAAAGAGTATACATGGAGATAGCCATGGCTCTAGACACATAGACAGCAGAGAATGGTCTTGTTAAACACCAAAGGGAGGAGAGGCCCTTGGTTCTGGAAAGACTTGATGCCATAGTGTAGAGGAATACCAGGACAGGGAAGCGGGGGAGGGTTGATTGGGGAAGGAGAGATGGCTTATGGGATTTTTGGGAGAGGGGGAAACCAGGAAAGGGGACAACATTTGAAATGTAAATAAAGAATATGTCTAATTTAAAAAAAGAAAACACAAGCACAAGTGACATATTTGAAAAAAAATATAATTCTATTGCAGTGAATACAGTGGATAGTTTACTTCTATAACTAGGCATCACAACAGCAGCACATGTGTTCTAAAGTAACAAGTTCTAAGTTTACAATACCATGAACATGGTAGTACTTTGATAGCAAGAAGAAGTTTTTCATAGCAATGCCCCTCACAGAGCTGTACTAGAGCAGAAGGGGTGATTGATTTATAAGAAGCAAGAACTCATGAGGATACTGACCCAGTAAACAATGTCAGTTGTGGAAAACACATGCACAAGAGAATATAATGACGTTCAGTAGCATATTGGCAGCATAAAATAATAATAATAGTAATAATAATAATAATAAATATTAATATACTTATTTTTTAGCCATATCCAAATCCCATCTAAATTAAAGCAGATGGATTTAGTCATACTGCTCTGATTTTGCTTGCACCAAAACCACAATGTTTCCATTCCTAGTTCTAGTAGTTTTCTTAGAACACAGTGAAAATGATAGTAGTTTTGCAAGTACTTTGCTATAACAATAGACCTCACAGAGACATCCTTGAACAGAAGTGTTGCTTTATTAAAAAGAAACCAGAGAACTTGAGCTTATTATAACACTGCAACAGGACACCGAAGCAGTACACAGTGTCATTGTTGGAGAAGATAAACACAAATGAGGAAAATATTGCTTAATGGCATTTTTCAAAAAACAAATTTACTTCTTCTATATTGAAAACTAAATCCGGCTTACAGCAAAGTATTTAGTTTTATTCTTATAACATTGAAGTTACTTGTCTCAGAAAAACAGTGAATACCTTACTAGGTAAAGCTGGTTTGTTCAGAACAAAATAAATACAGCAGTACTTTCACTGCAGCAAGAACACTAGCATACCACTGCACCATGCTGGGATGTACTGTAACATAAGTGGGACTGATTTACAAGAAAGCAGAGCGTGTGAGATTACTATTGTACCAGTGTATCAGTACACTGATTGAACAAGGATGGAAGAGGAGTCCTCAGCAAAAGTATGTGTAACTGAAACAGTACATAAAACCATCTTTGGAAAACATGCACAGAAATGACAATAATACAAAACAATGTCCTACTTGCAGAAACCAATATACTTCTATTGTAGTGAAATCTAAATCTACTATTCAACGAAGAGGAAAAGTTTAGTTGTATAATTCAGAAGTTGCCTGCACCAGAACAGTAGTTTGAATGCTCCTTGGCAAAGTGAATTTGTTAAGAACAAAGTGAACACTTCCACCACAGAAGCAGGTAGATTAACTGTAGATCTTCATCTCTCCCTCTGCTCTTCCAAATCTAATCTCCCAGTCTCATCCCCAGCTCTGCCACAGAATACCTGCTGCAGCCTCCCTTCCCTAGTTCCTTCAGCTCCACTGCACCTCAAAAATCCTTTCCTCCCAAACTCACTGTCTGAACACCTTGCTCTACCTCAGCTCCAAACTCCAGCAGGCCTTCTCCGGGAACCAACTGGCCACTTCTGTAGAAGCAGAGATGCTGAAGGAATATCTTCACCTCTCTTGTCATTCCTCCAGATCCAATCTCCAGTCTCTCCCCCAAATCTGCAGAAAAATACCTGTGGCAGCTTCCCCCTCCGCATCTCTAGTGGATCTCACAGGTCATCCCCTACTAACCTTCTCCTCCACTTGTTGCTTTATCTCAGCTCCCAACTGAAGCAGATATTTCCTGGGAACCCATACGCCACTCTGGATACAGTTAGGCTAACACCAGATCTTCATCTTTCCCTCAGTTCCTTTAAATCGAATCTGCAAGTCTCATTTCTAGCTCTGCATCAGACTACCTACCTGCTGAGCCTCCCCTTCCCTACTAACCCCACTTCCAGAGGACAGATATCACTCTTGGTTTACATCCTCCCCACACTGCTTGCTTTATCTCAGTTCCCCATTCCAGCAGGCACTCCTGGTAACTCATGGACCACTGCTGACCTTCACCTCTTCTGCTCCTCCAAATCAAATGCTCCCAGTCTCATTCCTCCCTCTAAATTTAGCAAACATTCTTCAGAGACCTCTCCTCACTGTCTGCCCCAATACCTAGCAGACTAACTTAGTGGATTCTGGTGAAACACCCTGCTTTCCTCCCTCTTGTATAGCTCCTATTTTGTCCCCCAACTCTTCATCATTCCTAAGTGTTAGGTCCCAATACCCTGACACAACTTTTAACTGTAATTTGTAGTGCCCATACCCATCAGGACCCCAGAAATTTTCCCTACAGACAACAGGCATTCATCACACTCTCCAAAGACCCATAGAGAAAACAAAACTAAAGAAGAAAATTCCCAGATACCTAGACACAAGCTTAAAAAAAATCTATATCACCCAGAGCACTATATCCCACCTACAGTCCAGTAACCCTTCCACTGCAGGTCCTGGATATTATGACATATCTAAGATACATGTAAAAGACCTTAGAATAGGGTTAATGATTATGATAGTGGTCCTTAAAGAGAAAACAAATATGCCTCTTAAAGAAATCTATGAAAATTCCAATGATTAGGGGAGTGAAAGTAATCAAATCCTTCAAGACAAACAAAACTGAGTAAAATATGAAAATGTTCTACATTTTGTTATTGTTGATTTTGTTGTTGGTTTTTTGTTTTTGTTTGTTTATTTTGTTTTGTTGGTTGGTTGGTTGGTTGGTTGGTTGAGTGGGTGGGTGGGTGGCTAGTTGGTTGGCTGGTTGGTTGGTTGGTCAGTCGGTCAGTCGGTCAGTTGGTTGTTTGGTTGTTTGTTTGTTTGATTGGTTGGTTGGTTGGTTGGTTGGTTGGTTGGTTGGTTTTTGTACATGGTTTCTCTGCATAGGTCTGGCCATCTGGAACTTGCTCTGTAGACTATACTTGTCTCAAATTCACAGATTTTCCTACCTCTGGTTCCCACCTACTGGGATTAAGGATGTGCACTACCATGACCCAGCTGTGCTAGATTTGTAGACATGCGCTAAATGTTGTAAGGGATTTTCTGTCTGATTTGTCAATGGAAAAAAGTCTTTTTTTTTCTATATATTTAATGCCATTCCTAGTTACTATGAATTTTTCATTTGCTTCCCATGAAAAAGTCCTTGTGTTTCAGCTGCTTTTGAACAATTCTGAGGGCCACTCAGTCATTGATCTTTGTTACAAAGAAAACCAGCTCATTACTGGGGAGCGCATGAGTGTTAAACTCCAGGCAGAGTTTCTCCTTGAAAAATGTCAGGGGATTTAGCCAGGTTTTTTCTTAATCAAGAGGGATAAAAAATGGTAGAGAGGGCAAATGGCCATGCATTTTTCAAGAATGCTTCTTAGCTCAGGTTTCTCCGTCAAAGAACTTCTCCCAGGCTGCTATTGTTTATGATTTATGAAAGGGCATCTGTAGGGCCTGGCAAGTGTACACAGAGCTTCAAGCTTCAACTTTTCATTAGTAACAAGAGACCCAAAGGCTAATTTGTTTTGGCACTTCCTGATTATTTTCTGTGTCTATCTCATTCCAAGACTTCACATTTACAACATGATTTAGAGGTTCTACTTAGCAACACACAGCCATGTTCACCAACTTATTGCTGACTTGGGTCTGTGATCTCTAAGTGCAATACTTGAAATCAAGTTTGTTTACAGGAGTTTCTTACCGATACCTGGTGGAATTTGCAGATCTCTCTTTGTGTATATGTTTGAGAGTCATGCATACTAGACAGATGATATCAGAAGCCTTCTCATGTTCATGACCTTGGGTTTGGCTGTTGTTGTTGTTGTTGCTGCTGCTGCTGCTGTTGCTTTTCTTCGGTATTTTATCATCTCGAGTATTCCATCAAAATGCCAAAACATTTTGACTAATTTTTTAAACTTTTTATTGACTCTGTGAATTTCCCATCATGTACCTAAATCCCACTCATCTCTCATCCCTCCATATCCATGTAATCTCCTTCACAAAGTAAAAATAAAAACTAAAAATGAAAAAGAAAGAAGTAGAACTCAGATTCAACAGAGGAATGGATACAGAAAATGTGGTACATTTACACAATGGAGTACTACTCAGCTATTAAAAACAATGAATTTATGAAATTCTTAGGCAAATGGATGGAATGAGAAAATATCATCCTGAGTGAGGTAACACAATCACAAAAGGACACATGGTATGCACTCACTGATAAGTGGATATTAGCCTAGAAGCTTGGAATACACAAGATACAATTCACAGACCACATGAAGCTCAAGAAGAAGGCAGGCCAAAGTGTGGATACTTCCGTCCTTCTTAGAAGGGGTAACAAAATACTCAAGGGAGGAAATAAGGAGATAAAGTGTGGAGCAGAGACTGAAGGAAAGGCCATCCAGAGACTGACCCACTTGGGGATCCATCCCATATAAAGTCACCAAATGTGGATCCACTATTGTGGATGCCAAGAAGTGCATGCTCACAGGAGCTTAATATAGCTGTCTTCTAAGAGGCTCTGCCAGAGCCTGACATAAACAGAAGCAGATGCTCACAACCAACCATTGAACTGATCATGTGGTCCCCAATGGAGGAGTTAGAGAAAGGACTGAAGGAGCTGAAGGGGTTTAACCCCATAGGAAGAAAAACAAAATCAATCAACCAGAGCTCCCAGGGTCTAAACCTCCAACCAAGGAGTACACATGGAGGGACCTATTGCTCCAGCCATATATGTATCAGAGGATGGCCTTGTTGGGCATCAATAGGAGAAGAGGCCTTTGGTCCCATGAAGTCTTAATGCCCAAATGCCTTCATGTACTCCAGCAGTTCATAGATGATATAGATGTTGGGATGGGTAACTCAAAGTCCTGGATCTGGGCCTTGTGGTAACTGAGTTGGTCAGCCTAACTCCATTCCTCTGCTGCCATCAGGCCCAGATTTCCTGCACCTACACCTCTAGGTCCAACTCTCTAATACTGCCCTGACTAGCTCATCCAAGTGCCACAGATAGCAAAGGACAGGGCCAGCTATCCAAATCTCATACCCTCTGGGTTGGTACACCTGGGCCTTCACCCCCAGGGCCAGCTCTACTGTGTTGCCCAGGCAAGGTACAGCCACTCTTTCCAATATTGCATCCATCAAGGGATAGAGCTGTCTCTCCAAAATGCTGTAGCCAGCTCTGGGCATTCTTTGGATATCAACATGATCCCATGTGACAGCTCAGGCCAGGAACATCTGCATGGCCTTTGGTGGTAACGTGGTCCACAGACATTGACACAGATCCTCCAGGTTGCTGTAGGGCCATGAACTGTGGTAATATTTTTAAGGTTTAGCTTTTCTTTACCCCTGGCTAGCTCCCAAATGAAGGAAACTGAGACTACTACTTATTTAATCAAATGTTACAGCACAAAACATGGACAATCATTGATTTATTCTAATTCTCAAGGCTAAACTGGCTACCTTCCAGCCAAAATCCTCAAGATAGTTGCATTTTAGTGTTGATTTGGATCTTTGAGCTTCAAGTGTGTTCTCCCATGATATCTCTCTGGGACCCCTTCCTCATGGTGAATCCTCTCTTCTTTCTTTTTCTCTCTCTCTCCACCCCTGCCTGGCAGAAATCCCACCCAATTCTCTCTATCGCCTATTTATTGATTTTTCCTGCTTTTATTGACAAAGCATAGAATGAGTGATAAGCATTGTTCATGAAAATTTCAGACAGAAGATTCTTGGCATAAGCATACAATGCTGAGTCCAGATTGCAACAAGACATAAGGGAAGAAAAGCCAGCATTTGAATAACACAGGGATAAACTGTACACAGTACACAATAACATTATGACTACAAGGGACCTAGACATGACCCTCAGTGACAGTGCAGGCTGGGACATTACTGTGGCTTCAGGTGGTAGGTCAGACTACTCACATCAGTCTGTTCCTCACTGTTCTTGCTGCTCCAGCTCCACATCTCTTCATAGTACTCAAATCATCCTGCTTTCCTTTCTGTCCCATCTCTCCACCATATATTTGCACATTATATTGCCACCTAGGGCTGGTGGGCCACAAAGAAGTAGATGGGTTGACTGCAGATAATAACCTCTCCCTCTTTTTCTCCAGATCTAATTCCCCAGTCTCATCCCCAGCTCTGCAATAAAACACATGGCCGCCTCCTCCCACACTATCTCTAGTGGACCCCAGAGATTGTCCCTGCTTAACTTTTTCTACTCTACACAATGCTTTATCATAGCCCCCAAATTCAGCTGGCAGTTTCTAAGAAAACATAGGTCATTTCTGTCAGGAAAGCAGGTAGTCTGTCTAATAGAAGATCTTCAACTCTCCTACCATTCTTACAGATTCAATGCCAGATTTATAGAAGAACTTCTGGGGGCCTTCTCTGCTCAGATTCCAAGGAGACTTAATAAGTAAATACTGGTGGAATACTCTGCTTTTCTCCCTTTATGAAATCCTTAGACTCCTAGACTACCTCCATCCCTGACTTTTGGTTCTTGATACCCAGAAACCCATTGTTCCTGAAACTCCAATTTCCACAAAAAATCCTCTAGCATTCAACACATATCCATGAAACTCTCATATAAAGAAGAAAGGAAACAGAAACCAAGGAACAAAACACATACTTTAAAAAGACCAAACCAGATATCAATACCTTAGAATTGTAATCATCCCAATTCTGGATCCCTAGACATCAGCATTACAATGTAATAAATAACCAGGAAAATATGTTTCAACTAGAGCCAGGTAACCTTATCATACCTCAACCAACATAACTGAACCACAACAGAAAGACCTTAAAAGAGCCTTTATGTTTATGACAGGCACTTAAAGATGATATACATAAATCACTTAAAGTAATCCAAGAAAACAAAAACAAACAGTGGACTAAAGTGAATAAAACAGCATAAGACTGGAAAATGGAAATATAATCAATAAAAAAATCAAATTGTGGAAATTCCAGAAATAAAACCTTTAGGAATTTGAACAGAAACTACAGGGGAAAGCTTCAAAAACAGAATACAAGACATAGAAGATAGAATATCATGTGTTAAAAATAATATAGAAAAATTAATACATCCATTAAAATAGTAAATATAAAAATTTTATGACACAAAACACCCAGAAAATCTGGAACAGAATAAAAAGAAAAAATCTAAGAATAATAGAAATAAGGAAAGGAGAAGAAGCACAGATCAAAAGTCCAGAAAAGATTTTCAACAAAATCACAGAAAATTTCCTAACCTAAAAAAGGAATTGCTTATAAAGGTACAAGAAGATTCCAGAGCACCAAATAGATTGCATAAGAAAAAACCCTTGGCACATAACAGCAAAACACTAAGTGTAAAGAACAAAGAAAGAATTATTAAAAGCTACAAAGAAAAAAAAGACCAAGTAACATATAAAGGCAGACCTACTAGAATTATACCTAACATCTCCATGAAGACTCTAAAAGCCAGGACATTGACAGATGTGCTTCAGACTCTAATAGACCACACATGCCAACCCAGTTTACTGTAACTAACAAAACTTTCAATCATGATAGATGAAAAAATAAAAAATTTCATTTCAAAAAAAATATTGAGTAATACCTATCTGTAAACCTGGTGCTACAGAGGCACCAGAAGAAAACCCAAACCAAAAGAGGTTAACTGCAAACATAAAAACACAAGGGTTAATCTCAGACCAACGAAATCTAAAAAGAGAAACACACACATGTATGCACATACATAGGCACATACATGTTGGGGGATGGATTTGTGCACTGTGTATTTCAGATGTTAATTTCTGTGTCCAGAGATCTGCTTGCAGTAAGACATTGGCATTATCATGAATTTTGAAGCATCTCCTGTCTCAGTAATGTGTAAACTTCTGATCATGTAAAAAGAAAGGTTTGGAATTATGTTTAAATGCTAATGAGGGAAAGGGAGTAGGTATGAAAAATCATAGAGAGGTATAAATAATTAAAAATTTAAGAAGTTAAAGTGAAGAAAGATGAAAAGTCAGCAACACAGTTTTGGACTATATAGAAGGCCATCCTAGATGGATTAAAGATAAAGACAGAAAAGAAAGAGATAACTATCTGCATCCCTAGTAGTGACTTGAGAAGAAATAAATATTACCTGAGTATGCAGAAAGTGCAGGCAAGCAGCTTCCAAAACTTTAGAAATGACAGAGAAAGTTGGCTGCGTAAACAGTCCCCTAAAATTTCTCTATAATGCAGGCCATCTAACTTCACACTTCTGGCACAAAATATCTGACAGACTTTTCTGTGAAGTGAGAAATATGAAGAACGGCCCTACCTTGCCCTTCCAAAGCTTTGCAGTCAACTTCCCCTGTAACTGTGTTTGTCCTTTTCAGACAGCATATTGGCAACAGTTGAAGCAAGGAAAGTTTCTTGCCCAGTGGCAGTTTGCCACAATTGAGCAAATTCCATAAGGAGACTCTTGAATGCTCATCATCTTCTTTGAAGTCAAATGGTGGTACTGCCAGGAGCAAGCATATCTCATTGTCAAAAAAAAAAGCCTTAAAAATAACAAAACATCTTTAAGTGCCATGTTGCCATATTCTTTAGGTCTCTATGGTTTTAAAGCTCATTAATCTATCTATAGCATACCTGAATAGGCAAACATTACTTGCTTCTAGCTACTTAATATCTTTTCAACCCAAGAAGCATATTTATATAATAAACTAGTCTAGCAACTAACATGACCATGAGCTTCAATGATTAACTATTAACTTTCATTACTTAATTATCCTACACAGTTTGTAAAAGCAGCTTATAAAGGAACTAAACTTTTATTTTTTGAAGTGGGATACATAGGTTCAATACCTTATACAAGAGGTAAAACGTAATATATGATATGTTATAACAAAATAACCTTACTTTTGTATCAATATATAAAAATCCAAACCAATCTTAGATTATTGGCTTATAGAGTGGTTTTTGTAGTTTTGAGTAGGCTCAAGAATATATTATTCCTCTTATTCCTATATTACTCCTATATCACCCCTTTCATTTTTTTTCTTCTTTTTTCTTTTTTATTTTTATTTTTTTATTTATTTTCTAAGGTTTTTTTATTTACATTCCAAATCATTTCTCCATTCCCATTTCCTCCCTCCCTGAAAGTCTCATAAGCCCCCTTCCCTCTCACTTTTCCGGATTCAACCCCCTCTCACTTCTCTGTCCTGGCATTCCCTTACATCCAATCTTACCAGGACCAGGGGTCTCACCTTCCATCTTCTTGGATTCTTCTTGGAAATCTTTTGATATGCGAATTGTGTCTAGGGTATTCCAAAATTCTGGGTTAATATCCCCTTATCAGTGACTGCATACCATGTGTGTTCTTTTGTGATTGGGTTACCTCACTAAGGATGATATTTTCAAGTTCTGACCATTTGCCTAGGAATTTCATGAGTTCATTGTTTTTATTTGCAGAGTAGTATTCCATTGTGTAAATATACCACATCTTCTGAATCCATTCCTCCATTGAGGGACATCTGGGTTCTTTCCAGCTTCTGGCTATTATAAATAAGGCTGCTATGAACATAGAGGAGCATGTGTCCTTATTGCATGCAGGTAAAGCATCTGGGTATATGCCCAGGGGTGGTATAGCCAAATACTCCAGGAGTGTCATGCCCAGTTTTCTGAGGAACCGCCAGATTGCTTTCCAGAGTGGTTGTACCAGCTTGCAATCCCACCAACAGCGGAGGAGTGTTCCTCCTTCTCCACATCCTCGCCAACAACTGCTGTCTCCTGTGTTTTTGAACTTAGCCATTCTGACTAGTGTGAGATGGAATCTCAGGGTTGTTTTGATTTGCATTTCGCTAATGACTAAGGATGATGAACATCTCTTTAGGTGCTTCTAAGACATTAGATATTCTTCAGGTAAGAACTCTTTGTTTAGCTCTGTACCCCATTTTTTAATAAGGTTACTTGGTTCTCTGGAGTCTACCTTCTTGAGTTCTTTGTATATATTGGATATAAGCCCACTGTCGGATGTAGGGTTGGTAAAGATCTTTCGCCAGTTTGTTGGTTGCCGCTTTGTCTTTTTGACAGAGTCTTTAGCCTTACAGAAACTTTGTAATATTATGAGGTCCCATTTGTCAATTCTAGATCTTAGAGCATAAGCTACTGGAGTTCTGTTCAGGAAATTCTCCCCTGTGCCCATATGTTCAAGGTTCTTCCCTAGTTTCCTTTCTATTAGTTTCAGTGTGTCTGGTTTTATGTGGAGGTCCTTGATCCACATGGAATTGAGTTTAGTACAAGGAGATAAGAATAGGTCAATTTGCATTCTTCTGCATGTTGACCTCCAGTAGAACCAGCACCATTTGTTGAAAAGGCTATCTTTTTTCCACTGGATGGTTTTAGCTCTTTGTCAAAGATAAATTAACCATAGGAGTGTGGATTCATTTCTGGGTCTTCAATTCTGCTCCATTGTTCTACATGCCTGTCACTATACCAATACCATGCAGTTTTTAACACTATTGCTCTGTAGTACAGCTTGAGGCCCGGGATATTGATTCCCCAAGAGGTTCTTTTACTCTTGAGAATAGTTTTAGCTATCCTGCGTTTTCTGTTACTACAGATGAATTTTTGAATTGCTCTTTTTTTATATATTTTATTTTTTTTTAATTTACATTCCAAATCATTTCCCCTTTCCCGTTTCCTCCCTCTCCGAAAGTCACATAAGCCCCCTTCCCTCCCTCTTTTCTCCATTCAACCCCCTCTCGTTTCTCTGTTCTGCCGTTCCCATACATCCAGTCTTTCCAGGACCACGGGTCTCTCCTTCCATCTTTTAGAAATCTATTGATATGCGAATTGTGTCTAGGGTATTCCGAGATTCTTGGTTAATATTCCCTTATCAGTGACTGCATACCATGTGTGTTCTTTTGTGATTGGGTTACCTCACTAATGATGATATTTTCAAGTTCTGACCATTTGCCTAGGAATTTCGTGAATTCATTGTTTTAATTGCAGAGTAGTATTCCATTGTGTAGATATACCACATCTTCTGAATCCATTCCTCAGTTGAGGGACATCTGGGTTCTTTCCAGCTTCTGGCTATTATAAATAAGGCTGCTATGAACATAGTGGAGCATGTGTCCTTATTGCATGCAGGTAAAGCCTCTGAGTATATGCTCAGGAGTGGTATAACCAGATCCTCCGAGAGTGTCATGCCCAGTTTTCGAAGGAACCCCCAGACTGCTTTCCAGAGTGGTTGTACCAGCTTGCAATTCCACCAGCAGTGGAGGAGTGTTCCTCTTTTTCCACATTGTCGACAACAACTGTTGTCTCCTGTGTTTTTGATCTTAGTCATCCTGACTGGTGTGAGATGGAATCTCAGGGTTGTTTTGATTTGCATTTCCCTAATGACTAAGGATGATGAACATCTCTTTAGGTGCTTCTCAGCCATTAGATATTCTTCAGGTGAGAACTCTTTGTTTAGCTCTGTACCCCATTTTTTAATAGGGTTACTTGCCTCTCTGGAGTTTAACTTCTTGAGTTCTTTATATATATTGGATATTAGCCCTCTGTCAGATGTAAGGTTGGTAAAGATCATTTCCCAGTTAGTTGGTTGCCGCTTTGTCTTTTTGACAGTGTCTTTTGCCTTGCAAAAACTTTGTAATTTAATGAGGTCCCATTTGTCTATTCTTGATCTTAGAGCATAAGCTATTGGAGTTCTGTTCAGGAAATTCTCCCCTGTGCCCATATGTTCAAGGTTCTTCCCTAGTTTCCCTTCTATTAGTTTCAGTGTGTCTGGTTTTATGTGGAGATCTTTGATCCACTTAGAATTGAGTTTAGTGCAAGGAGATAAGAATGGATCAATTTGCATTCTTCTGCATGTTGACCTCCAGTTGAGCCAGGACCATTTGTTGAAAAGGCTATCTTTTTTCCACTGGATGGTTTTAGCTCTTTTGTCAAAGATCAAGTGACAATAGGAGTGAGGATTCATTTCTGGGTCTTCAATTCTGTTCCATTGATCTACATGCCTGTCACTGTACCAATACCATGCGGTTTTTAACACTATTGCTCTGTGGTACAGCTTGAGGTCCGGGATACTGATTCCCCCAGAGGTTCTTCTACTCTTGAGAATAGTTTTAGCTATTCTGGGTTTTCTGTTATTCCAGATGAATTTTTGAATTGCTCTTTCTAACTCTATGAAGAATTGAGTTGGGATTTTGATCGGGATTGCATTGAATCTGTGTATTACTTTTGGTAAGATGCTCATTTTTACTATATTAATCCTGCCAATCCATGAGCATGGCAGATTTTTCCATCTTCTGAGGTCTTCTTCAATTTTTTTCTTCAGAGACTTGAAGTTCTTGTCATACAGATCTTTCACTTGTTTGGTTAGAGTCACACCAACATACTTTATATGGTTTGTGGCTATCGTGAAGGGTATCATTTCTCTTACTTCTTTCTCAGCCTGCTTATCCTTTGAGTATAGGAAGGCTACTGACTTGCTTGAGTTGATTTTATATCCGGCCACTTTGTTGAAGTTGTTTATCAGCGGTAGGAGTTCTCTGGTGGAGTTCTTTGGGTCGCTTAAGTATACTATCATATCGTGTGCAAATAGTGATAGTTTGACTTCTTCCTTTCCAATTTGTATCCCTTTGACCTCCTTTTGTTGTCTAATTGCTCTAGCTAGAACTTCAAGTACTATATTGAAAAGATATGAAGAGAGAGGGCAGCCTTGTCTAGTCCCTAATTTTAGTGGGATTGCTTCAAGTTTCTTTCCATTTAGATTGATGCTGGCTACCGGTTTGCTGTAAATTGCTTTTACTATGTTTAGATATGGGCCTTGAATTCCTGATCTTTCCAAGACCTTTAGCATGAAAGGATGCTGAATTTTGTCAAATGCTTTCTCAGCATCTAATGAGATGACCATGTGGTTTTTTTCTTTGAGATTGTTTATATGGTGGATTACATTGATGGATTTCCTTATATTGAACCTTCCCTGCATCCCTGGGATGAAGCCTACTTGATCGTAGTGAATGATCATTTTGATGTGTTCTTGGATTCGGTTGGCAAGAATTTTATTGAGTATTTTTGCATCGATATTCATAAGAGAGATTGGCCTGAGATTCTCTTTCTTTGTCGGATCTTTGTGTGCTTTTGGTATTAGTGTAATTGTGGCTTCATAGAACGAGTTGGGTACTGTTCCTTCTGTTACTATTTTGTGGAACAGTTTGAAGAGTATTGGTGTTAGGTCTTCTTTGAAGGTCTGATAGAATTCTGCACTAAAACTATCTGGACCTGTGCTTTTTTTGGTTGGAAGGCTTCCAATGACAACTTCTATTTCTTCAGGGGTTATAGGACGGTTTAGATGATCTATTTGATCCTGATTTAATTTTGGTATTTGGTATCTGTCAAGGAAATTGTCCATTTCCTCAAGATTTTCTAGTTGTGTTGAATACAGGTTTTTGTAGTAGGATCTGATGATTTTTTGAATTTCCTCAGTTGCTGTTGTTATCTCTCCCTTTTCTTTTCTGATTTTATTAATTTGGATACTATCTCTGTGCCCTCTGGTTAGTCTGGCTAAGGGCTTATCTATCTTGTTGATTTTCTCAAAGAACCAACTCCTCGTTTTGTTGATTCTTTGTATGGTTTTATTTGTTTCTACTTGATTGATTTCAGCCCTGAGTTTAATGATTTCCTGCCTTCTACTCCTCTTTGGTGTATTTGCTTCTTTTTGCTCCAGGGCTTTCAGGTGTGCCATTAAGCTGTTAGTGTATGCTGTCTCCCGTTTCTTTTTGGCGGGACTCAGGGCTATGAATTTTCCTCTTAGCACTGCTTTCATTGTGTCCCATAAATTAGGGTATGTTGTGCCTTCATTTTCATTAACTTTCAAAAAATCTTTGATTTCTTTCTTTATTTCCACCTTGACCAAGTTATCATTGAGTAGAGCATTGTTCAGCCTCCATGTGTACGTGGGTTTTCTTTTGTTTTTGTTGCCATTGAAGACCACCATTATTCCATAGTGATCTGATAGGAGGCATGGGATTAGTTCTATCTTCTTATATCTGTTGAGGTCTGATTTGTGACCAATTATATGGTCAATTTTGGAGAAGGTACCATGAGGAGCTGAGAAGAAGGTGTATTCTTTAGCTCTAGGATGAAATGTTCTATATATATCTGTTAGTTCCATTTGGTCCAAGGCTTCAATTAGATTCACTGTGTCCATGTTTAGTTTCTGCTTTCCTGAACGATCCATTTCAGAGAGCGGGGTGTTGAAGTCACCCACTATTATTGTGTGAGTTGGGATGTGTGCTTTGAGCTTTAGTAAAGTTTCTTTTACGAATGAGGGTGCCCTTGCATTTGGAGCATAGATATTCAGAATTGAGAGTTCTTCTTGGTGGATTTTTCCCTTGATCAGTATGTAGTATCCTTCTGTGTCTTTTTTGATGACTTTAGGTTGAAAACCAATTTTATCTGATATTAGGATGGCTACTCCACCTCGTTTCTTGGGGCCATTTGCTTGTAAAATTGTTTTCCAGCCTTTTACTCTGAGGTAGTGTTTGTCTTTGACACTGAGGTGCGTTTCCTGCACGCAGCAAAATGCTGGGTCCTGTTTACATATCCAGTCTGCTAGTCTATGTCTTTTTATTGGGGAATTGAGACCATTGATATTAAGAGAGATTAAGGAATAGTGATTATTGCCACCTGCTATTCTTGACGCTATCTTTATGTTTGAGTGGTTATCTACTTTTGGGTTTGAAACAAGAAGGTTACTATCTCGTTTTTTCCAGGGTGTTTTTTCTCTCCTTGTATTGGAGGTATCTACCTATTATCCGTTGCAGGGCTGGATTTGTGGAAAGATATTGTGTAAATTTTGTTTTTTCATGGAATATCTTGGTTTCTCCAGCTATGGTGATTGAGAGTTTTGCTGGGTATAGTAGTCTAGGCTGGCATTTGTGTTCTCTTAGTGTCTGCATGAGATCTGCCCAGGATCTTCTGGCTTTCATAGTCTCTGGGGAGAAGTCTGATGTGATTCGGATGGGTCTTCCTTTATATGTTACTTGGCCTTTTTCTCTTACTGCTTTTAATATTCTTTCTTTGTTTAGTACATTTGGTGTTTTGATTATTATGTGCCGGGAGGAGTTTCTGGTCTGGTCCAGTCTGTTTGGAGTTCTGTAGGCTTCTTGTATGTTCATGGGCATCTCTTTCTTTAGCTTCGGGAAGTTTTCTTCTATAATTTTGTTGAAGATATTTACTGGCCCTTTAAGTTGCAAATCTTCAATCTCATCTATACCTATAATCCTTAGGTTTGGTCTTCTCTTTGTGTCCTGGATTTCCTGATGTTTTGGGTTACACGTTTTTTGCATTTTGCATTTTCTTTGACTTTTGAGTCGATGCTTTCTATGGTATCTTCAGCACCTGAGATTCTTTCTTCCATCTCTTATATTCTATTGTTGATGTTTGCATCTATGACTCCTGATTTCTTCCCAAGGTTTTCTATCTCCAAAGTTGTCTCCCTTTGTGATTTCTTAGTTGTTTCTACTTCCTTTTTAGATTCTGGATGTATTTGCTGAGATCCTTCACTTGTTTGTTTGTATTTTCCTGTATTTCTTTAAGATATTTTTGCATTTCCTGTTTCAGGATTTCTGCCTGATGACCCAAGTTCTCTCGTATTTCTCTAAGTGATTTTTGTGTTTCCTCCTCATGGGCTTCCCTCTGTTGATCCATAGTCTACTGCATTTCTTTAAGCAATTCTCGTGTTTCCTTTGTAATGTTATCTACCCATTGATTCATTTCTTTAAGCGATTTTTGTGTTGCCTCCGTATGGGCCTCCATCTGTTGACCCATATTATTCTGCATTTCTTTATGTGATTTTTGTGATTCCTTTGAAAGCGCATCTACCCGTTGATTCATTTCTTTAAGCGATTTTTGTGTTGCCTCCTTATGGGCCTCCATCTGTTGATCCATGTTCTCCTGCATTTCTCTAAACGATTTTTGTGTTTCCTTTGTAAGGGCTTCTAACCGTTGATTCATGTTCTCCTGTAATTCTTTATGAGATTTATTTGTGACCTTCTTGAAGTCCTCTAATAGCATCATGAGAAGTGATTTTAAATCCAGATCTTGTCTTTCGGGTGTGATGGGGTATCCAGGACTTGCTGCTGTTGGAGAGTTGGGTTCGGATGGTGCCATATTACTTTGATTTCTGTTAGTAACTTTCCTACGTTTGCCTTTTGCCATTTGTTTACCTCTGGTGTTAGTTGGTCCTGCTGTCACTGGCTGTTGGATGGACCTCCTGTGAGTCTGCAAGGCTATTTCTGAACCCCCTGGATTACCGGGATTCCCCTAGCACCGATTTCTGGGGCTTGCCCTGCTCCTGAGTGGCTTTGGAGCCCTGATGTGCCTTGCCCCAAGTGATGTTATATTGAGGAGTCCCTGGATACCTGTATCCTCAGTGCAGTCAATCACCAGAATAGAGATCGCCAAAGGGAGGCTGGTAGGCTCCTGCCCTGTCCGGGTGTGATCTCTCCCAGAGCAGGGGGCTGGGGGGGGCGTCCCTCTGCAGGGCAGAAGTCCCACAGCAGAGGTGGCACGTAGGTTACCACAGACCTGCCCAGCTCTTGGGAGCAGGGAGCATACAAGCTGGCTGAGACCCAAGCGATATTATGCTTGATTGTCTCTGTGTCTGTAGGTTCGCGTTGCCTTGTTGCTGGAGCAAAGATGGCAGAGTGCACTCTGCACTCTCTTGGTGCAGATCACTCTGCAGGGCAGATGGCCCACAGCAGAGCTGATGCCCAGACGACTGAGACCCAAGCGATATTATGCTTGATTTTCTCTGTGTCTGTAGGTTCGAGTTGCCTTGTTACCAGAGCAAAGATCACCCCTTTCATTTTTTCATCCCTTTCCCACCTCATATGAAAGAAAGGATAGAGAAAAGGAAAGAGAGAAATTCCTGAATTTAACCTCCTATACCTTATTTTCTTCCTGATCAAGACCATTTAACAACTTGTAACCAACCCCACTCAATGACAACATATATTCACAACCCATTGAACAACCAATAAAACATCTACTCCACTGTTTGGAAATGAGGTACCATTTTCTTAAAATTGCTTACTGATGGTTTGTGAGAATAGTTTTTCTTTGGGGTGGGGGCACAAAGGAAGTTGGGAAATGGTCAAGTCTTAAGAAAGCTAGCTGTAATATTTGACATTTGTTGTCCCATCGGTATGTGCTGTGAAAACGCAGGCTTAAAGTCCTGGTTGGACCAAGTGATCTAGTTGCTTTGAAGTTGATTTGGAAGCAAGTTTTAATGAAACAGCAACTGAAGCAGTCTGAGTCTGATCACTTGGGCTATTTGTTTTGTACTTGTTGGTGTCTGGTCCTTTTGCTCTGAAAATACATAAACTCTAACAAGTAATAAACATTTCTGCATTAACATATGTATGGAATGTGCAGTGTGCACAGATCAGTTAACAGTGATTCTCTGCTCTTTGTTTTAGTGTGAGACATCTGTCTTTCTTAAGTTATTTTGTACTGTTCAAAACTGTGATATAAATCTTCATCCATGCCATATAAAATGATGACATGTAATAATAAGTCATGAAACTCTGTAGCTAACAAGATTTATTGTCTATATATAGACATTTAAGTCCCAGCCAGTCTGAGTTGTTTCCATGTAGAGAAACCAGCGTATATATTATTGCCTACTTTGTTCGTCTTCCTGATTTCTTTCTTCCTGTCTGCAGCTAAGATCCTCAGGGGGTCTCTCTCCATTAAATATGATTTTCTATAATTCTGATAAGAAATGTAGCTTTTCTTTTCCTATTGGACCAAATTCAAAATCTCCTCCTCAACACAACATACTTCCTTCTTTCCATTCTGGAATTAGGACTTCTATAGGCTGATCTAATTCATCAGTCATTCCTAAAATGCATTGCTTTTTTTAGCAGCTGTGCTACCTGTTCTTTGACTTTCAAAAAATTCAAAGTCAATAAAACATCATTTAATTTATCTCTAGAAGACTGCTTAACCTTCTTCGGTTCTATGAGCATATCTCTTAAATTTTTGTAAGATTCATCCATAATTGCTTGACCTGTAGGATTGCAAGTTATATCTGTAGCAGGTTTCAAATCATAATGTCTAAAAAAAGTTGTTTTATTTTGATGGATATATATGCCAAAGCACCATCAGCTTTTATTTGTAAAGGCATTTAGTGCAAAGCACGATTAGTTCTCTCCATAAGTGATTGTCCTAAGTTGTCTGCAACACTTTCAGAATATAATATGAAAAAAACCTGTTATATTTTATTAGAGACATATGCTGGAACATTGCCACTCTCAATTTGTACAGCTGTTTTTACAATTGTCACAATTTCTAATAAATATGCAATCTCAGAATCCTCTGTTTCAGAATTCAAAGCAGAAGCCCATTGGAATTCTTAATATGCATCAGTAGTATGATGCATCAACACATGTAACATCTTAATCCTCCAAATTCTATACAATGAAACATACAGTCTATTGTATGGAATTGTACCAAGGTAGCATTAATAAATAGATTCAGGATTCTTAATTCAATATAATATATTTTAGTGGACTCCCATTTTAATTCTTTAAGCCTTTGTAGATTTTTCTCATCTGAAACTACCACTTTTGGTGTTATTGTAAGTTCCAGATTGGAATTCTCTGAAGGTTCCCTATTTTGAATCAAAGAATCCTCCATCTTCTGTTCTGTAGTCTCCAATCTAGCATCTAGTGTCTCTCCTTTCTCCAAGTCTGCCTTAATTTTTCTCTTCCTATGTTTTATCTCTGATATCTTAGCTTTTTCCTCAGCCTCATTTATAAATGAAAAAAAAATTTAAGTCTTGTTTCCAAATTTCTCTTCTCTTATTTTGGCTCATTTCTGATATTTTAGAATCTCCTTAATCTAATTTATAAATTTTTCAAAAATTTTATTGGATTTTATCTCTGAGAAGATATAGAAAGTCAATAATTTATTAAGATGAAAATGATGGTTATTAATTTGATAATAGTTATAAACAGTAATACGTCAGTTTCTGTTAGATGTATCTCTCTTATTTCTATCCTTGAACCATTTTAAAGAGTATCAGATAAACTAGAAAACTTAAGTGTGCCTCTCATCTTTACATTTATTAAAATTAAATAATTTTAAATTATTTATATGCATATGCATTGGCATTTTGTCTAGGCTCCACTCCTCAGTTACCTGGCAACAGCCAGGTGTGCCTGACTCAATATAAAAGGGGCTGCTTGCCCCCTCCTCACTCTCTTGATCTCTTCTCTTCTCTTACTTTTGTTCCCTTACCCTCTTCCCCATCTATCACATTTCCCTCCCCCTACTCCTCTACTCCTCTCTGTCTCTGTCTCTCTGTCTCTGTCTCTGTCTGTCTCTGTCTCTCTGCCTCTCTCTCTCTCTCTCTCTCTCTCTCTCTCTCTCTCTCTCTCTCTCTCTCTCTCTCCTTTTCTCTGTCTCTATTACCCCCTCAACTCTCCTCCCCATGCCCTAAATAAACTCTTTCTATACTATACCATCTAAATCATCATGTGACTGTTGTCTTAGAGGGAAGGGATGCCTCAGTATAGGCCTGTATAGGCATGCCCTTCCCCCACACCATACTACATTCCACCAAATATATCTTCTATCTCTTTCTTTTTATAAAACACAACATTGGTGCTGAAATCTGGAATTTAGAAACTTGAAGGTTCACATCCCCCTCTACCACATGGAGAGACATCACTCACTAAACCTACCCACCCAAACTTTGGAGAACTAGTAAGCTCCCTCCCCACACTGGTCAGTGGAAATATCCCCTGGTCCCAAGGGAGGGCTTGTTGAGCTCAGAGCCACCCCTGTGCTGTCCTTGGAGATGGAAATATTTAGTCTTTATACCACGTCTTTTCTTCATTCTAAGACCTCTAGCCCTTCAGTGACCCCTCCCTCTTCTCACAAGTGGTTTTCATGACACCTTCCTCTCTATCTCTTGCTGCAGTAGAAAAAACTCCTAAGCTGGTTGGTTGATATTGTTGTTTTTCCTATGGGGTTGCAAACCCCTTCAGCTCCTTCAGTCCTTTCTCTAACTCCTCCATTGAGGTCCGGGTGCTAAGTTCAATGGTTGGTTGTGAGCATTTGCCTCTGTATTTGTCAGGCTCTGGCAGAGCCTCTCAGGAGACAGCTATATCAGGCTCCAGTTAGTAAGCACTTCTTGGCATCCGCAATAGTGTCTGCATTTGGTGTCTGTATATGAGATGGATCCACTTAACTGGCACTTTTAAAAACAACTCTCACTAGTGATCCATAGGTTTCATCCCTCCTCTCATTCTCTCATCTATTGCTCTGCTCCTGGTTCCCCACCCTTTGATTCTGCTGCTGCAGCAGAGAAAAGCAGCCATCACCCGACCCCCATCCCCATGCTTCCACCCTCTGCTTGGGACTCTCTTCTGCCAAGACACTGCATTCCCGCAGCCTTCTGCCCCCCACAGCCACCACCACTCTCTAGCACTCTGCCCGCTTTCGAGTGGCCACCACTACTACGGCCCCTGCCCAGTTGTACTTTGTGACATAGGTGGGAGCAGAGTTGTTAGACGACTAGGAGAATATTGCAGCAGTACCAGCTCTTACCCTGCCTGGCTTGCCTCCTTGATTCTGCTGCCACTGCCTCCGTGTTCCCACAGCCATCTTCTCTCTTTACATTATTTCCAGTGATGCCATTCCTTAGAGTTTTGCCTCTGACCGACATCTCCCCAGCTTCTCTGTCTGATGCTTTCTGCCTCATTCTTAATTCTTTCCCTGGGAATCAGCACTGCTTGCCTTTAGTCCAAAGCCCAGAGCCAGGACTTCAGCTATGCATAGCCACTAAATCTTGTTGGCTACCAAATCCTCAGGACTATCATACCATCCTTTCAAATCACATAGATGAAAATTTATATTACAGTTTGGATATACAGTCCAAACAGACTTATATAGAAAAAGAGATGCCTTACTTGCTCAAAGATCAGAGAACAATCTTCACATAGATTCTATACATACACATTCTATACATGTCTTAATGTAAAAATGTGTACTACCATGGAAGCTTTTATGTTCACAGGAAAAAAAACAATCAGACACCAGTGAAGTCAAAATATCCCTGACAAGATTCATCCTTGAGGATGCTGAGAAGGATATTGAGATGCTGAGACATTTTGTTTGATACAACCACAGACTGCCTTAATAACTGCTTCCTCAAAAATATGCATCCAGGACAATTTCAAAACATTTAGATAGAAGGTCCAGCCTTTCAGTCTGATCCAACAAGGATTTCAGTTAAGCCCTGCAAACAGAGACTGGACAACAATGTTACACCTAGCTTTCTTAAGACTGATCAGTATCCCAATTTTCTTATGAGACCCCAAAAGAGAACACTGACCACAGACACCAAAAAGCTATTTTAAGAGGACAGTACCCCATTCCCAAAAAGTGGAGTGGGTGGGTTTTTGTCATTCAATATTTGATGAATTATTGTCATCATTAAGGGTGATTTGTTGCAAGTTGTCAATGGTCTTGGTCAGGGAGGAAACAAATTAGGGAAAGTTACATTCAGCAATTTCTTTCTCTCTTTTACTTTCTTCTCTCCTTCTTTCTCTCTTATCTAATGTTAAGAGAAAGTAGGGAAGAGATAAAAGAAAATGGGGAAAGAAGGGATATAAAAGAGTGGAGGAGAAGGGATAAAAAGGTAAAAGGGGGATATAGTAATGATAGGATAAAAAGATAAAAGGGGGATGTAGGGGATATAGTAATGATAGGATAAAATGGTAGATTATTGAATCTACCTTTAAGCTTAAGAGCATTCTATAAACCAAATATTTTACATCTGGTAAAGATTTTGTATACTGATACATATTTAAGATTATATTTTGTTACTACATGCTATATACATGTTTTAACTGTTCTTTAAGGTATTTTTTAATTATTTATTTACATTCCAAATGTTGCTCCCCTCCCAGATGTCCTCCCAGAATTCTTCACCACATTTCCCCTCCCCGTTGCCTCTGAAAAGGTGCTCTCACGCCCACCCTTCACTCCCTCTCTGGCCATCCCTCTTCCTTGGGGCATCAAGTCTCTACAGGATTAGGTGCATCCTCCCCCACTGAAGGCAGACAAGGCAGTCCTCTGCAACATATGTATTAGCGGCCATGGACCAGTCCATGTACACTATTTGGTTGGTGGCTTAGTCTCTAGGATCTTTTAGGTGTCCAAGTTAGTTGACACTGTTGTTTTTCCTATGGGGTTGCCATCCCCTTTAGTTCCTTCAATCTTTCCCCTAAATCTTCCATAGGGGTTCCCAACCTCAGTTCAATGGTTGACTATAAGTATCTGCATCTGTCCCAGTCAGCTGCTGGTGGAGCCTCTCAAAGGCTCCTGTCTGTAATCACAATATAGCATTAGTAATAGTGTCAATGTTTGATGCCCACCCATGGGATGGATCCCAAGTTGGGCCAATCACTGGACGGCCTTTCCTTCAGCTCTGTTTCACTTTTGTCTCTGCATTTCTTTTAGGCAGGAGCAATTCTGGGTCAAAATTTTTGAAGGTGGGTTGGTGACCTCATCCCTCCACTGGGGGCCCTGTCTAGCTACTGAAAGTAGACTCTTCAGGTTCCATCTCCCCACTGTTGGGCATTTCAGGTAAGGTCACTCCCATTGAGTCCTGGGAGCCTCTCACATCCCAGGTCTCTAGGACTTTCTAGAGGCTCCCCTCGCCCCCTACCTATATCAGTTGCATATTTCCATCCACTTTCCTAGCCCTCTGGGCTACTTTCCTGTCTCCCACTTTAACAAGAACAAGGGCCCAAGTGAGGATGTTTCAATTCCATTTAGAAGGGGGAACAAAATAATCATGGGAGGCAGAGTCCTGGGTGGGAGAGGTGAGGGGGAGGAAAAAAGGAGAGCAGAATCAGGTACTAGGGGAGACAGGAGAGAAACCCAGAGGGTCAGGAGAGAGAATGAATTGTTTAGTGTATTGTACCTATGGCAACTCATTTAAAATGCAATATGAAGTTCTAGTCCTTTTGAAAGGCTGCTATTCCAAACTGATTAAGATAATTAAAGAATACAAACTAGTAGTTAGTCAATCAAACTTAGGGTCATATTAGATACTAGATTAGTTAATTACAGATCTATGTTTCTTAGATTGAACAGATAGTAAGTAACTAGAAACAAGAAAAGTTTGCTTATTACAATAAGATATAGATAGATTGTCTTCAAAAACCTCAGAGAACTAAGGAACTTGGAATTTAAAGATATTTTATTAATGAATGGCTTTCGTTTTTTTTTTTAATTTTTTTTTATTTTATTTTTTTAATTTGCATTCCAAATGACTTCCCCTTTCCCGTTTCCTCCCTCCCCGAAAGTCCCATAAGCCCCCTTCCCTCCCTCTTTTCCCCATTCAACCACCTCTCGCTTCCCTGTCCTGGCATTCCCCTACATCCAGTCTTTCCAGAAACAGGGGTCTCTCCTTCCATCTTTTTAGAAATCTATTGATATGCTGATTGTGTCTAGGGTATTCTGAGATTCTGGGTCAATATCCCCTTATCAGTGACTGCATACCATGTGTGATCTTTTGTGATTGGGTTACCTCACTAAGGATGATATTTTCAAGTTCTGACCATTTGCCTAGGAATTTCGTGAATTCATTGTTTTTAATTGCAGAGTAGTATTCGATTGTGTAAATATACCACATCTTCTGAATCCATTCCTCCGTTGAGGGACATCTGGGTTCTTTCCAGCTTCTGGCTATTATAAATAAGGCTGCTATGAACATAGTGGAGGATGTGTCCTTATTGCATTCAGGTAAAGTCTCTGGGTATATGCCCAGGAGTGGTATAGCCGGATCCTCCGGAAGTGTCATGCCCAGTTTTCTGAGGAACCGCCAGACTGCTTTCCAGAGTGGTTGTACCAGCCTGCAATTCCACCAGCAGTGGAGGAGTGTTCCTCTTTCTCCACATCCTCGCCAACAACTGCTGTCTCCTGTGTTTTTGATCTTAGCCATCCTGACTGGTGTGAGATGGAATCTCAGGGTTGTTTTGATTTGCATTTCCCTAATGACTAAGGATGATGAACATCTCTTTAGGTGCTTCTCAGCCATTAGATATTCTTCAGGTGAGAACTCTTTGTGTAGCTCTGTACCCCATTTTTTTTTAATTTAATTTAATTTTATTTTTTTAATTTACATTCCAAATCACTTCCCCTTTCCCGTTTCCTCCCTCCCCGAAAGTCCCATAAGCCCCCTTCCCTCCCTCTTTTCTCTGTTCAACCCCCTCTCATTACTCTGTCCTGGCGTTCCCCTACATCCAGTCTTTCCAGGACCAGGGGTCTCTCCTTCCATCTTTTTAGAAATCTATTGATATGCTGATTGTGTCTAGGGTATTCTGAGATTCTGGGTCAATATCCCCTTATCAGTGACTTCATACCATGTGTGATATTTTGTGATTGGGTTACCTCACTAAGGATGATATTTTCAAGTTCTGACCATTTGCCTAGGAATTTCGTGAATTCATTGTTTTTAATTGCAGAGTAGTATTCCATTGTGTAAATATACCACATCTTCTGAATCCATTCCTCCGTTGAGGGACATCTGGGTTCTTTCCAGCTTCTGGCTATTATAAATAAGGCTGCTATGAATATAGTGGAGCATGTGTCCTTATTGCATGCAGGTAAAGTCTCTGGGTATATGCCCAGGAGTGGTATAGCCGGATCCTCCGGAAGTGTCATGCCCAGTTTTCTGAGGAGCCGCCAGACTGCTTTCCAGAGTGGTTGTACCAGCCTGCAATTCCACCAGCAGTGGAGGAGTGTTCCTCTTTCTCCACATCCTCGCCAACAACTGCTGTCTCCTGTGTTTTTGATCTTAGCCATCCTGACTGGTGTGAGATGGAATCTCAGGGTTGTTTTGATTTGCATTTCCCTAATGACTAAGGATGATGAACATCTCTTTAGGTGCTTCTCAGCCATTAGATATTCTTCAGGTGAGAACTCTTTGTGGAGCTCTGTACCCCATTTTTTAATAGGGTTACTTGCCTCTCTGGAGTTTAACTTCTTGAGTTCTTTGTATATCTTGGATATTAGCCCTCTGTCGGATGTAAGGTTGGTAAAGATCATTTCCCAGTTAGTTGGTTGCCGCTTTGTCTTTTTGACGGTATCTTTTGCCTTGCAAAAACTTTGTAATTTAATGAGGTCCCATTTGTCTATTCTTGATCTTAGAGCATAAGCTATTGGAGTTCTGTTCAGGAAATTCTCCCCTGTGCCCATATGTTCAAGGTTCTTCCCTAGTTTCCCTTCTATTAGTTTCAGTGTGTCTGGTTTTATGTGGAGATCTTTGATCCACTTAGAATTGAGCTTAGTGCAAGGAGATAAGGATGGGTCAATTTGCATTCTTCTGCATGTTGACCTCCAGCTGAGCCAGCACCATTTGTTGAAAAGGCTATCTTTTTTCCACTGGATGGTTTTAGCTCCTTTGTCAAAGATCAAGTGACCATAGGAGTGTGGATTCATTTCTGGGTCTTCAATTCTGTTACATTGATCTACATGTCTGTTACTGTACCAATACCATGCAGTTTTTAACACTATTGCTCTGTAGTACAGCTTGAGGTCCGGGATACTGATTCCCCCAGAGGTTCTTTTACTCTTGAGAATAGTTTTAGCTATTCTGGGTTTTCTGTTATTCCAGATGAATTTTTGAATTGCTCTTTCTAACTCTATGAAGAATTGAGTTGGGATTTTGATGGGGATTGCATTAAATCTGTGTATTACTTTTGGTAAGATGCTCATTTTTACTATATTAATCCTGCCAATCCATGAGCATGGCAGATTTTTCCATCTTCTGAGGTCTTCTTCAATTTCTTTCTTCAGAGACTTGAAGTTCTTGTCATACAGATCTTTCACTTGTTTGGTTAGCGTCACGCCAAGATACTTAATATGGTTTGTGGCTATTGTAAAGGGTATTATTTCTCTTACTTCTTTCTCAACCTGCTTATCCTTTGAGTATAGGAAGGCTTCTGACTTGCTTGAGTTGATTTTATATCCGGCCACTTTGCTGAAGTCGTTTATCAGCTGTAGGAGTTCTCTGGTGGAGTTCTTTGGGTCGCTTATGTATACTATCATATCGTCTGCAAATAGTGATAGTTTGATTTCTTCCTTTCCAATTTGTATCCCTTTGACCTCTTTTTGTTGTCTAATTGCTCTAGCTAGAACTTCAAGTACTATATTGAAAAGATATGGAGAGAGAGGGCAGCCTTGTCTAGTCCCTGATTTTAGTGGGATTGCTTCAAGTTTCTCTCCATTTAGATTGATGCTGGCTACTGGTTTGCTGTAAATTGCTTTTACTATGTTTAGATATGGGCCTTGAATTCCTGATCTTTCCAAGACCTTTAGCATGAAAGGATGCTGAATTTTGTCAAATGCTTTCTCAGCATCTAATGAGATGACCGTGTGGTTTTTTTCTTTGAGATTGTTTATGTAGTGGATTACATTGATGGATTTCCTTATATTGAACCATCCCTGCATCCCTGGGATGAAGCCTACTTGATCATGGTGAATGATCGTTTTGATGTGTTCTTGGATTCGGTTGGCAAGAATTTTATTGAGTATTTTTGCGTCGATATTCATAAAAGAGATTGGCCTGAGATTCTCTTTCTTTGTCGGATCTTTGTGTGCTTTTGGTATTAGTGTAATTGTGGCTTCATAGAACGAGTTGGGTACTGTTCCTTCTGTTTCTATTTTGTGGAACAGTTTGAAGAGTATTGGTGTTAGGTCTTCTTTGAAGGTCTGATAGAATTCTGCACTAAAACCATCTGGACCTGTGCTTTTTTTGGTTGGAAGACTTCCAATGACAACTTCTATTTCTTCAGGGGTTATAGGACAGTTTAGATAATCTATTTGATCCTGATTTAATTTTGGTACTTGGTATCTGTCAAGGAAATTGTCCATTTCCTCAAGATTTTCTAGTTGTGTTGAATACAGGTTTTTGTAGTAGGATCCGATGATTTTTTGAATTTCCTCAGTTTCTGTTGTTATCTCTCCCTTTTCGTTTCTGATTTTATTAATTTGGATACTATCTCTGTGCCCTCTGGTTAGTCTGGCTAAGGGCTTATCTATCTTGTTGATTTTCTCAAAGAACCAACTCCTCGTTTTGTTGATTCTTTGTATGGTTTTATTTGTTTCTACTTGATTGATTTCAGCCCTGAGTTTGATGATTTCCTGCCTTCTACTCCTCTTTGGTGTATTTGCTTCTTTATGTTCCAGGGCTTTCAGGTGTGCCATTAAACTGTTAGTGTATGCTGTCTCCCGTTTCTTTTTGGCGGCACTCAGGGCTATGAATTTTCCTCTTAGCACTGCTTTCATTGTGTCCCATAAGTTAGGGTATGTTGTGCCTTCATTTTCATTAACTTTCAAAAAGTCTTTGATTTCTTTCTTTATTTCCACCTTGACCAAGTTATCATTGAGTAGAGCATTGTTCAGCCTCCATGTGTACGTGGGTTTTCTTTTGTTTTTGTTGCCATTGAAGACCACCCTTATTCCATAGTGATCTGATAGGAGGCATGGGATTATTTCTATCTTCTTGTATCTGTTGAGGTCTGATTTGTGACCAATTATATGGTCAATTTTGGAGAAGGTACCATGAGGAGCTGAGAAGAAGGTGTATTCTTTAGCTCTAGGATGAAATATTCTATATATATCAGTTAGTTCCATTTGGTCCAAGGCTTCAATTAGATTCACTGTGTCCCTGTTTAGTTTCTGCTTTCCTGAACGATCCATTTCAGAGAGCGGGGTGTTGAAGTCACCCACTATTATTGTGTGCGGTGCGATGTGTGCTTTGAGTTTTAGTAAAGTTTCTTTTACGAATGAGGGTGCCCTTGCATTTGGAGCATAGATATTCAGGATTGAGAGTTCTTGATGGTGGATTTTTCCCTTGATCAGTATGTAGTGTCCTTCTGTGTCTTTTTTGATGACTTTAGGTTGAAAATCAATTTTATCCGATATTAGGATGGCTACTCCACCTCGTTTCTTGGGGCCATTTGCTTGTAAAATTGTTTTCCAGCCTTTTACTCTGAGGTAGTGTTTGTCTTTGACACTGAGGTGCGTTTCCTGCATGCAGCAAAATGCTGGGTCCTGTTTACGTATCCAGTCTGCTAGTCTATGTCTTTTAATTGGGGAATTGAGACCATTGATATTAAGAGAGATTAAGGCATTGTGATTATTGCCATCTGCCATTCTTGACGCTATCTTTATGTTTGAGTGGTTATCTACTTTTGGGTTTGATTCAAGAAGGTTATTATCTCATTTTTTCCAGGGTGTTGTTTCTCTCCCTGTATTGGAGGTTTCCACCTATTATCCATTGCAGGGCTGGATTTGTGGAAAGATATTGTGAAAATTTGGTTTTATCATGGAATATCTTGGTCTCTCCATCTATGGTGATTGAGAGTTTTGCTGGGTATAGTAGTCTAGGCTGGCATTTGTGCTGTCTTAGTGTCTGCATGAGATCTGCCCAGGATCTTCTGGCTTTCATAGTCTCTGGTGAGAAGTCTGATGTGATTCGGATAGGTCTTCCTTTGTATGTTACTTGGCCCTTTTCTCTTACTGCATTTAGTATTCTTTCTTTGTTTAGAACATTCGGTGTTTTGATTATTATGTGACGGGAGGTATTTCTATTCTGGTCCAGTCTGTTTGGAGTTCTGTAGGCTTCTTGTACGTTCATCGGCATCTCTCTCTTTAAGTTAGGGAAGTTTTCCTCCATAATTTTGTTGAAGATGTTTACTGGCCCTTTAAGTTGCAAATCTTCACTCTCATCTATACCTATAATCCTTAGGTTTGGTCTTCTCATTGTGTCCTGGATTTCCTGGATGTTTTGGGTTACGCGTTTTTTGCATTTTGCATTTTCTTTGACTGTTGAGTCGATGCTTTCTATGGAATCTTCAGCACCTGAGATTCTTTCTTCCATCTCTTGTATTCTATTGTTGATGTTTGCATCTATGACTCCTGATTTCTTCCCAAGGTTTTCTATCTCCAAAGTTGTCTCCCTTTGTGATTTCTTAGTTGTTTCTACTTCCTTTTTTAGTTCCTGGATGGATTTGCTGAGATCCTTCACTTGTTTGTTTGTATTTTCCTGTATTTCTTTAAGGTATTTTTTGCATTACCTCTTTCAGGATTTCTTCCTGATGACCCATGTTCTCCTGCATTTCTCTGAGCGATTTTTGTGTTTCCTCCTCATGGGATTCCATCTGTTGATCCATCGTCTCCTGCATTTCTTTAAGCAGTTCTCATGTTTCCTTTGTAAGGGCATCTAACCGTTGATTCATTTCTTTAAGCAATTTTTGTGTTGCCTCCTTATGGGCATCCATCTGTTGACCCATATTCTTCTGCATTTCTTTATGCAAATTTTGTGATTCCTTTGTGAGTGCATCTACCCGTTGATTCATCTCGTTAAGCGATTTTTGTGTTGTCTCCTTGTGCGCCTCCATCTTTTGATCCATGTTCTCCCGCATTTCTCTAAGCGATTTTTGTGTTTCCTTTGTAAGGGCTTCTAACCGTTGATTCATGGTCTCCTGTAACTCTTTATGAGATTTATTTGTGTCCTTCTTGTGATCCTCTAATAGCATCATGAGAAGTGATTTTAAATCCAGATCTTGTCTTTCGGGTGTGGTGGGGTATCCAGGACTTGCTGCTGTTGGAGAGTTGGGTTCGGATGGTCCCACATTACTTTGCTTACTGTTAGTAACATTCCTACGTTTGCCTTTTGCCATTTGGATACCTCTGGTGTTAGTTGGTCCTGCTGCCACTGGCTGTTGGTTGGACCTCCTGTGAGCCTGCAAAGCTATTTCTGCCCCCCTGGATTACCAGGATTCCCCTGACACCGATTTCTGGGGCCTGCCTGCTCCTGAGTGACTTTGGAGCCCTAATGTGCCTTGCCCCAAGTGATCTTATATTGGGGAGGCCTTGCACATCTAAAGGCTCAGCCTAGTGGATTCCTGGAGCAGAGGTCGCCAAAGGGAGGCTGGCAGGCTCCTGCCCTGTGCAGGGGTGTGTGATCTCTCCTGGGGGGGGGGGAGGGGGCGTCCCTCTGCCAGGCAGAAGTCCCACAGCAGATCTGGTGCGCTGGACACTGCAGATCAGCCCAGCACCTGGGAGCAGGTTACACACAAGCTGCCTGAGACCAAAGCGATATTATGCCTGTCTGTCTCTGAGCCTGGCGGTCCCAACTACCTGGTCACTGGAGCAAAGATGGCGGAGGGCACACTCCGTGGCGCCGCTCACCCTGTGGTCACGATGGCGCGCCGATCTGGCACCCAGACGACCACAGCGCCAACCCGCCCTCGGGCACAGACGGAAGCCCCAACAGGCCGTGTCCCAAGTGATGTTATATTGGGGGGAGAGCCTGGGTACCTGTCTCTCCAGCGCAGTCCGCGGGAACAGAGGTCGCGGAAGGAAAACTGGCAGGCTCCCTCCCAGCGCGGGGTCCCTCCACCAGGCAGAAGGTCCCACCACAGAGCTGGCGCGCTGGTCACTGCAGATCAGCCCAGCACCTGGGAGCAGGTTACACACAAGCTGCCTGAACCCGAAGCGATATTATGCCTGTCAGTCTCTGAGCCTGGCGGTCCCAACTACCTGGTCACTGGAGCAAAGATGGCGGAGGGCACTCTCCGTGGCGCCGCTCACCCTGTGGTCACGATGGCCCGCCGATCTGGCACCCAGACGACCACAGCGCCAACCCGCCCTCGGGCACAGATGGAAGCCCCAACAGGCCGTGTCCCAAGTGATGTTATATTGGGGGGAGAGCCTGGGTACCCGTCTCTCCAGCGCAGTCCGCGGGAACAGAGGGCGGAAGGAAAGCTCAATGAATGGCTTTCTTGACAGTGAAACATATCTGGTCCTGGCAGTTCCCCAATTCTGCTTCAAAGATGATGAGCATTGAAAACTCTCCTTATATAGTTTGCTTCAAATGTGACAAGTTAGTCACTGGATCAGAAACTGCTCTTGCCTCAGCTAATGAAAGCATACCATCCAAGCTACGGGCAAGCAGGACACGGGAAGTTGACTGCCAAGCTTTGCCAAAGCAAGGTAAGCAGTGCTTCATAATTCCAGCTTTGCTAAAACAAGGTAAGCCGTCCTTCATAATTCCTGCTTCACAAAAATATCAGATATTCTGGACCAGAAAGGCAAAAATGATGCTCTAACAGCACAGAGAAATCTTGGGTGACTGCCCAGGGAGTCAGCTGTCTCTGCCATTACTATAGTTTTGAAGGTGCTTACTCTATATTTCATGCATACTTCAGTTATATTTATTCACTATCAGGTCTCTGAGGGGGTTGAAGAGAGGATATTTTTAGTTTCACAATTAAGTTTAAGTAGATTAGGGTTTAAGAAAATGTTTTTAGGTCTAGCATGCTATTCTTGGATTTATAACTACAAGTTTTGATAGAAAATGATTTAAGTACAAAACTCTAAACTCACCAAGATCAGATAGATAATAGAATAATTTATCCAAAGTTTTCAAATACAAATGGACTGTACATTATAAATGTAATTTTACTTGATATGTTTTCATACTTGTTATTATATATAGTTTATTAATATAAGAGAAAGACTCTTTGATTGGACTAAAAGGAGGAAATATTGTGAAATGATTTTGTGTACTATGTATTTCAGATGTTGATATCTGTGCCCAGAGATCTGGTTGCAGTTCAGACACTGGCATTGTCATGATAATTGGAGCATCTCCTATCTCAATGATGTACAAAGATGGTTTTCCACCATCTCTGATTGGTTAATAAAGAACTTATCACCCAATAGCTGGGCAGGAGAAGAGAATAGGGCAGGACTTCTGATCCAAGTTTGGGGATCCCAAGCAGAGTTTGAGACAGAGAGAGAGTAACAAAAGGGCCAGGAGGATTCACCATGAGGTCACGATAAAAGGTTCACCATGAAGACACAGATGGAGTAGGAGCAGCCATGGCAAGACTAAGTTGGCAGGTAATGGGACACATGGCTGGAAAGTAAGTTGGGAAGCAAGCCAGGCCACCATAGTCAGGTTTAAATAGCTTAGAACCTACTTAGAACCTTAGTACCAGAAGCTTGTAATAAATATACTAGATCTCTGTGTCACTTATTTTGGAAATATAAGAGGCAATAGAAAAACCCCTGAACTATCTTCCACATGCATGTACACACATATGCATGCATACATACTCACACACACACACACACACACACACACACACACACACACACACACACACTAAAACTACCAGAACCACAACTACCAATAATAAAATAGCAGAAAATTATTTTAATCACTGGTCATTGATCTTTCTCAACATCAGTGGTCTCAATTCAACAATAAAAAGTCATAGAATAATAGAATAGATATAAAACAGGATCCATTTTTCAGCTACATCCAAGAAACCCACACTCATCATCAAAGAGAGAAATGTATCTCAGGGTAAAGGGTTGGAAAAATATATTCCATGCATATAAACCTAAGGAACAGGCTAGTCTAGACATTTTAATATCTAACAAATAGACTTCAAACTAAGAATGATCAGAAGAGATAGGGAAGAAAAATACATACTCATCAAAAGGAAAATCCACCAAGAGGTCATTTCACTTCTTAACATGTATGCACAAAGAACAAGGGCACCAAAGTTTGACAAATGAATATTCCTACAACTTAAATCACATATTGACCCTCACACATGAATAGTAAAAGACTTCATTACTCCACTCTCACTAATAGATGGTTCATCCAGAAAATAAAATTAAATAAAATAATATAAACAGAGAAATGCTAGAGCTAAGACACATAATAAACCCAATGGAATTAACAGATATTTCTAAAACATTTCATACCAATACAAATACCTCTTCTCTGCACCTCATGGAACTTTCCACAAAATTGATCATATATTCAGAGACAAAGCAAGTGTTAACAAATATAAGAAAAGTGAAATTATATCATTAAGCCCATCTGGCTCCCATGGATTAAAGCTGGATATCAATGGCAACAGAAAAAAGCTGAAAGCTTACAGTATCATAGAAATTGAATAACTCCCTACCAGATGAAAAAAATAGCTCAAGAAAGAAATTAGTCTTTTTAGCACTGAATAAAAATGAATACATCACATACACAAACTTATGGGACACAATAAAAGTGGTACCAAGAGGAAAGTTCCTGATCTCATCCTAACAACTAAACATAACCCCCGAAATCTCTAAAAGAAAATTAAAACAACAAAACAAAAAAAAACAAAAACAAAAGCAAACAAACAAAAAAAACCATTTATACCCAATAGCGGTAGCCCTCAAACTCAGGGCCGAAACTAATAGAATCAAAACAAAAGCAATAATACAAAGACTCAGTGAAACAAAGGTTTGAATCTTTAAGCAAACCAGTAAGATTGACAAACCCTTATTTAAACTAACTAAAAGAGGATATAGAATATCCAACATATTGAAATCAGGAACAAAAAGGAAAATATAAAAAATAGGGAAGAAATACAGGGAATCATAAGGGCAAACTTTAAAAACCTGTACTCCACCAAGTTGGAAAACCTAAAAGAAATAATAATTTTCTTGATAGATACCACCTACCAAAGTTAAATCAAGATCAAATATGCAATTTAAGAACTATAATCCCTAGTGAAATAGAATCAGTCATTAAAATCTCCCAACAAATAAAAGCCCAGAATCAGATAATTTTATTACAGAATTATACCAGATTTTTGAAGAAGAGTTTATAACAATGTTCCTCTAATTATTCTATAAAATACAAAGAAAAGAAACATTGCCCAATCCATTTTATGAGGCCACAGTTCCCCTGATGCCCAAACTATATACTGACCCATAAAGAAAGAGAAGCAAAAACAAATTGTCCTTATGAACATCCATGCAAAAAAAAAAAAAAACCTCAATAAAGTATTGGCAAACTGAATCCAAGACTACATAAAAAAGATTATCCACCATGAACAAGTAGCCTTCATCCCAGAGATGCAGGTATAGTGCAATATACTAAAATTAATAAATGTAATCTACCATATAAACAAACTGAAAGACTAGTGATCATCTCATTAGAAGCAGAAAAGTTCTTGGCAAAATCCAATATTCTTTCATGATAAAAGACCAGGAGATATTAGGAATACAAGGTACATACATCAATATAATAAAGACAGCTTATAGCAATTCCACTAACATCAGGAACAAGACAAGTTTGTCCCATATATATATAGGATATATATATATATATATATATATATATATATCCTATTCAGTAGAGTACTTGAAGTCTTAGAGCAATAAGACAACTGCAGGAGTTTGAGGGCATACAAATTTGAAAGGAGGAAGTCAAAGTTGCTTTATTTGCAAATGATATAATAGTTCACATAAATGGCTCTAAAAATTCCACCAGGGAATTCCTTCAAGAAATGTAGCTGGATATAAAATTAGCACACAAAATTCAGTAGTCTTCCTGTATACAAATGGCAGACTGAGAAAGAAATCAGAAAAACACTAAACTTCACAATAGTCTCAAACAATGTAAAATATCTTGGGGGGGTAAATCCAACAAATCAAATGACAGACATGTATGATAAAAATTTCAAGTCTTTGAAGAAAGAAATTGAAAAGAATCAAAAGATGGAAAGATGTCCTATGCTCATGGATCGGTAGGATTAACAATAAAAATGTACATCCTACCAAAAGCAGTCTACAGATTCAGTGCAATCCTCACCAAAATTCAAACACAATAATTCTCAAAAGAACAATACTCAACTTCATATGGAAACACAAAAACCCCAGGATTGCTAAAACAATCCTGAACAAAAAAGGAACTGTGCTCCGTTTCCTTGGAGCCACTGTTCTCAACCTGTGGGTTCTGAGCCTGTTGTGGGTCACATATCAGAAATCCTTCAGATCCAATATTTACATTGCAAAGTAACCGTAGCAAAATTTCAGTTAAGAATTAATGAAATAATTTTATGATTGGGGGTCACCACAACATGGAGAACTGTATTAGAGGATTGTAGCATTAGGAAACTTGAGAACCTCTGACTTACAGTAACCAAGGGGAACTCATACAAAACTTTTGACTAGCGTATTATCTTGAGGCCATTTAGAATGGCCATTAACTTTGGCAAAAATCAATGAAAGGTGAGTTACTTGGGTGAAGGAGCTGCAATTTGTTTTAACCTCAATCATTCAGTGTTGTTTTGACATCTTCTATTGATAAATGCCTTTCTTCAGCAGAGTTCTTTTGCAGAAGACAACTTGAGTGAATCTGTCAAAGCTGAGTTGTCACAGCTTATGACTGTGATTGGAATGGGAAATATTCACATCTGTGGCAACTGCAAGGAGGGTCCAAGCTACTCTCAAAGATGTCAGGACCAATGTACTGCTTAATATTATGCCATGACTGTCAGATGGATTTATGAATTGCCTTTCCCTCAGCCTTTCTCAATAATCACCCTCATTTTGTTATTCATTGTTTAAAAAAAAAATCATCCATCCAAGTCCTTAGGGGGAAAAAGCCACTGAGCTATTTCCAGGAAGGAAAGACAAAGTCTAAACCCAGTGTGTGTACCCAGACCTTTTTTTGCTCACAGAAGAAACTTTCCCTGGACTATATTTTTCTCTAGCTGCCCTGGCTCATTATTGCTAATTTTGTTTTTAAAGGAAACAATCAGATATTGCCACTTTCTCAGAACTTCTTAGCAACTGATCTCACTGTGATCTGGGCTTCCATCTTCACTGTTTGAGTTACCTTTACATCCTAAATCTCATAGACATTTACAAGTTGATTATTTGACAATGTTTTTATTTGACCATGGTTTTTACCAGCATTGAAGTTGGAGTAGAGTAGTCCTGGTCTAACTGCCTTGAGAGGGATGTGTCATAGATTCTTCAGGCTAGAATTCATGATTCCTGAGGCATTGTGTACCTTCCAGTTCCTGAGAAACCAAAGCATTCTCTCAGGAAGTAGGGCATTCAGGTTCCTTCATTACCTAGAAGACAGTGAAGCATATAGAAGTGTGGCAGAACAATTAGCCTTTGGCCTTAATACTGTATACCCTGTATAGCTGGAAAATGTAATTGTACCTTGGCAACTACATTTGTTTCTTCCTGGAAACTGCCATTATATTCTGTTTCTCATAAATGTTCAAAAAGTCTAATTGTTTACAATAAACTTGTCTCAGCCTCAGTCTTACTAAGACCCTTCGAACACAGTCCTGGTTTTCATTCCCACTGACCATACCAGGAGAAACTGGTTTGGTAAATAAACACTGGTTTTTACATTTATCCTTTGCTAAAACAAATCCAAACAAAACAATTAAAGTGTGAAACTCTTATGTCTGGAGAAATGTAAGAGTCCTTGCTACCTTTCCATTGGCTATGAGTTCAGGTCTTATCACACATCCTGTATAGTACACACTTGCCTACAAATCCAGAGGACTTGACCCTCTCTTCCAGACTTGATGGGCATCTGCACAAATGTGGTGTATATGCACCTAGACACACACACACAGATACACACTCTTAAATATAAATAAATCTTTAATAGTGTGAAACCCTTTTCCTTTGCTGACTACTCTTGAGATGTGGCTTCTGGTTGTTAATAGATACTCTTTTCCTGGCTCAGTGTCTTAGATGTTTCTCCATGGTAGATTCTCCCTTCTCTCAAGGTAAACACAACTTAGATAATCTAGCCAATGATCATATTTTTTAATTCCACAGATGAGAACCCTTTTCTCCAATGTCAATATTCTTTGCTATCCCTAGCATGCAGATGTTTGGAGTATAAATTAGCATTGACTGACACTCAATGCATAATCCATCTTTTCCAGAATTTTTATTCTGCACACTCTATCTTCGACACTATCTTATTACTAAAGTGATTTAAGAAATCATATTGAAGACTGATGAGATGACTCAGTGGATCAAGCTGCTTGCTTGCTATCAAGCCTAGCAACCTAAGTTCAATTCTTGGGGGTCAAAATGTGGAAGGATAGAACCAACTCATGATAGGTGCCCTCTGATCTCCACATGCACACAAGCAACATACTCATACATGGCAAGGAGGATTGTCAAAACCTTCACAAAGAAGCTATCTGCATTGCAGTTGTTCTATACGGATGTCACAATTTACATTCATTTCACTTGTACATTTGTATCTTAGACATCATAATTAATCGACACTGGCTTTTTAAAGGGAAGCATTTTTCACCTGGAGTCAAATCAATATTCTCTGTGTAAGCAATCTCTCTAGTTTCATGATTGATGTCTTCCATCCATCAATAATTAAAAGTTTTTACATTCAAACCATGTAAAATGTGTAGAAGTATAAGATAGTCACTAAAAGACTCAAAATCCTTTAAATACACTACTGAACAATATAATATAAATCAACAATGTAAAGACAACTCTATATCCCATATTCAAGAAACTGTAGTGAAACCTGTATATTTTACTGATATCTAAAATGTTTGAAATAGAATAAATAATCATTTTACAATGGAGACAGAGCTGGTTCTAACAAGGCAACTACAAATACATTTACAAAAATAGGAACAAAAAAAATTAGTATTTTCCCCAGTATACTTCCCTCTGAGAATATGTTGCTAGATTACTAGTTAGATCCTTTGCATCAGTTATGAAAAACAGTTTCATAATGAAGGCTGAGAACTTTCTCAGTCAGTAAACTACATACACTGTAGGCATGAAGATGTTATTGTAATACTAACACAGAATGTTTGTTCAACATTTAACATTTTAACATTAATATTTATGATTTCTTTGACAAAATCTATTTTGTATTCAACTCATCAAAATCTTTCTTTTATCTGTTGTGTTCTATTAATGAAGCTTGACTCTGTGGTGCCTGTTGGAGTTCTTAAATTTTTAACTTCCACATTTTCTCCAGTTGGTGTTTTCTTTGTTAATTCTACTTCCACTTTCAGGTCCTGAATAGTATGACTCTTTTCACTCAAATATTTGTTGGCATATTCATAAATTTCTTTAAGGTGTTTATTATTTTTCTATTTAAATACCTCTATCATATACATAAAGCCAATGCTATCATCTTTTACTTGTGTTTCAGCTATGTTATAATATTAAGGGCCTACTGGAGTAGGGTTGCTGGACACTAGTGGAGACATATTGCTCTGATTGGTACTGACTGTGTTTTTAAGTTTGTCTCTGGACATCTGGGAATGGGAAGAGTATAATTCTAAGTGCGGATATCTAGCTTTGTCTTTGTTGGGCGGATGCTTTCTTCATTGTTTTTTGTTTCCTTTCTGATTGTTTGGAGATTATGGTGGCTCTGTATTGCCTATAGGAATTTTTTTCTGGGAGTCATGGTGGGTGTGAGCACTAGGCTTTACAGTTTAAAGGTGTTTCAGGATATTGGGACCTAGAACTTAAGAATGGAGAAGGGCTGGGGGCAGTACAAGAGGGAGAAAAGCAGGGTGTTCCACCAGGACCTTCTTTATTTTTTTAAACTTTATTTTCTAAGTTTTTTTTTATTTACATTCAAAATCATTACCCCTTTCCCATTTCCTCCCTCCCCATAAGTCCCATAAGCCCCCTTCCCTCCCTTTTTTCCCCATTCAACCCCCTCTCGTTTCTCTGTCCTGGTGTTCCCCTACATCCAGTCTTTCCAGGACCAGGGGTCTCTCCTTCCATCTTTTTAGAAATCTATTGATATGCGAATTGTGTCTACGGTACTCCGAGATTCTGGGTTAATATCCCCTTATCAGTGACTGCATACCATGTGTGTTCTTTTGTGATTGGGTTACCTCACTAAGGATGATATTTTCAAGTTCTGACAATTTGCCTAGGAATTTCGTGAATTCATTGTTTTAATTGCAGAGTAGTATTCCATTGTGTAAATATACCACATCTTCTGAATCCATTCCTCCGTTGAGGGACATCTGGATTCTTTCCAGCTTCTGGCTATTATAAATAAGGCTGCTATGAACATAGTGGAGCATGTGTCCTTATTGCATGCAGGTAAAGCCTCTGGGTATATGCCAAGGAGTGGTATAGCCGGATCCTCCGGGAGTGTCATGCCCAGTTTTGTGAGGAACCGCCAGACTGCTTTCCAGAGTGGTTGTACCAGCTTGCAATCCCACCAGCAGTGGAGGAGTGTTCCTCTTTCTCCATATCCTCGCCAACAACTGCTATCTCCTGTGTTTTTTGACCTTAGCCATTCTGACTGGTGTGAGATGGAATCTCAGGGTTGTTTTGATTTGCATTTCCCTAATGACTAAGGATGATGAACAACTTTTTAGGTGCTTCTCAGCCATTAGATATTCTTCAGGTGAGAACTCTTTGTTTAGCTCTGTACCCCATTTTTAATAGGGTTACTTGCCTCTCTGGAGTTTAACTTCTTGAGTTCTTTGTATATATTGGATATTAGCCCTCTGTCGTATGTAGGGTTGGTAAAGATCATTTCCCAGTTAGTTGGTTGCCGCTTTGTCTTTTTGACAGTGTCTTTTGCCTTGCAAAACTTTGTAATTTAATGAGGTCCCATTTGTCTATTCTTGATCTTAGAGCATAAGCTATTGGAATTCTGTTCAGGAAATTCTCCCCTGTGCCCATATGTTCAAGGTTCTTCCCTAGTTTCCTGTCTATTAGTTTCAGTGTGTCTGCTTTTATGTAGAGGTCCTTGATCCAATTGGAATTGAGCTTAGTGCAAGGAGATAAGAATGGGTCAATTTGCATTCTTCTGCATGTTGACCTCCAGTAGAACCAGCACCATTTGTTGAAAAGGCTATCTTTTTTCCACTGGATGGTTTTAGCTCCTTTGTCAAAGATCAAGTGACCATAGGAGTGTGGATTCATTTCTGGGTCTTCAATTCTGTTCCATTTATCTACATGCCTGTCACTGTACCAATACCATGCGGTTTTTAACACTATTGCTCTATAGTACAGCTTGAGGTCCGGGATACTGATTCCCCCAGAGGTTCTTTTACTCTTGAGAATAGTTTTAGCTATTCTGGGTTTTCTGTTATTCCAGATGAATTTTTGAATTGCTCTTTCTAACTCTATGAAGAATTGAGTTGGGATTTTGATGGGGATTGCATTGAATCTGTATATTACTTTTGGTAAGATGCTCATTTTTACTATATTAATCCTGCCAATCCATGAGCATGGCAGATTTTTCCATCTTCTGAGGTCTTCTTCAATTTCTTTCTTCAGAGACTTGAAGTTCTTGTCATACAGATCTTTCACTTGTTTGGTTAGAGTCACGACAAGATACTTTATATTGTTTGTGGCTATCATGAAGGGTATCGTTTCTCTTACTTCTTTCTCAGCCTGCTTATCCTTTGAGTATAGGAAGGCTACTGACTTGCTTGAGTTGATTTTATATCCGGCCACTTTGCTGAAGTTGTTTATCAGCTGTAGGAGTTCTCTGGTGGAGTTCTTGGGGTCTCTTAAATATACTATCATATCGTGTGCAAATAGTGATAGTTTGACTTCTTCCTTTCGAATTTGTATCCCTTTGACCTCTTTTTGTTGTCTAATTGCTCTAGCTAGAACTTCAAGTACTATATTGAAAAGATATGGAGAGAGAGGGCAGCCTTGTCTAGTCCCTGATTTTAGTGGGATTGCTTCAAGTTTCTCTCCATTTTGATTGATGCTGGCTACCGGTTTGCTGTAAATTGCTTTTACTATGTTTAGATATGGGCCTCGAATTCCTGATCTTTCCAAGACCTTTAGCATGAAAGGATGCTGAATTTTGTCAAGTGCTTTCTCAGCATCTAATGAGATGACCATGTGGTTTTTTTCTTGAGATTGTTTATATAGTTGATTACATTGATGGATTTCCTTACATTGAACCATCCCTGCATCCCTGGGATGAAGCCTACTTGATGGTAATGAATGATCGTTTTGATGTGTTCTTGGATTCGGTTGGCAAGAATTTTATTGAGTATTTTTGCATCGATATTCATAAGAGAGATTGGCCTGAGATTCTCTTTCTTTGTCGGATCTTTGTGTGCTTTTGGTATTAGTGTAATTGTGGCTTCATAGAACGAGTTGGGTAGTGTTCCTTCTGTTTCTATTTTGTGGAACAGTTTGAAGAGTATTGGTGTTAGGTCTTCTTGAAGCTCTTACTGCTTTTAATATTCTTTTTTTAGTACATTTGGTGCTTTGATTATTATGTGACGGGAGGTATTTCTGATCTGGTCCAGTCTGTTTGGAGTGCTGTAGGCTTCTTGTGTGTTCATCGGCATCTCTCTCTTTAGGTTAGGGAAGTTTTCCTCCATAATTTTGTTGAAGATCTTTACTGGCCCTTTAAGTTACAAATCTTCACTCTCATCTATACCTATAATCCTTAGGTTTGGTCTTCTCATTGTGTCCTGGATTTCCTGGATGTTTTGGGTTACACGTTTTTTGCATTTTGCATTTTCTTTGACTGTTGAGTCGATGCTTTCTATGGAATCTTCAGCACCTGAGATTCTTTCTTCCACCTCTTGTATTCTATTGTTGATGTTTGCATCTATGACTCCTGATTTCTTCCCAAGGTTTTCTATCTCCAAAGTTGTCTCCCTTTGTGATTTTTTAATTGTTTCTACTTCCTTTTTTAGTTCCTGTATGGATTTGCTGAGATCCTTCACTTGTTTGTTTGTATTTTCCTGTATTTCTTTAAGGTATTTTTGCATTACCTCTTTCAGGATTTCTGCCTGTTGATCCACATTCTCCTGCATTTCTCTGAGCGATTTTTGTGTTTCCTCCTCATGGGATTCCATCTGTTGATCCATCGTCTCCTGCATTTCTTTAAGCAGTTCTCATGTTTCCTTGTAAGGGCATCTATCCGTTGATTCATTTCTTTAAGCAATTTTTGTGTTGCCTCCCTATGGGCATCCGTCTGTTGACCCATATTCTTCTGCATTTCTTTATGCAATTTTTCTGATCCCTTTTTAAGTGCATCTACCCGTTGATTCATTTCTTTAAGCGATTTTTGTGTTGTCTCCTTGTGGGCCTCCATCTTTCGATCCATGTTCTCCTGCATTTCTCTAAGCGATTTTTGTTTCCTTTGTAAGGGCTTCTAACCGTTGATTCATGGTCTCCTGTAATTCTTTATTAGACTTATTTGTGTCCTTCTTGTGATCCTCTAATAGCATCATGAGAAGTGATTTTAAATCCAGATCTTGTCTTTTGGGTGTGGTGGGGTATCCAGGACTTGCTGCTTTTGGAGAGTTGGGTTCGGATGGTGCCATATTACTTTGATTTCTGTTAGTAACGTTCCTATGTTTGCCTTTTGCCTTCTGGTTACCTCTGATGTTAGTTGGTCCTGCTGTCACTGGCTGTTGGTTGGACCTCCTGTGAGCCTGCAAAGCTATATCTGGCCCCCCTGGATTACCAGGATTCCGCTGGCACCGATTTCTGTGGCCTGCCCTGCTCCTGAGTGACTTTGGAGCCCTGATGTGCCTTGCCCATAAGTGATGTTATATTGGGGAATCCTTGCACATTCAAAGGCTCAACGTAGTGGATTCCTGGAGCAGAGGTCGACAAAGGGAGGCTTGTAGGCTCCTGCCCTGTGCAGGGGTGTGTGATCTCTCCTAGAGTGGGGGGGGAGGGGGCGTCCCTCTGCCAGGCAGAAGTCCCACAGCAGAGCTGGCGCGCTGGTTACTGCAGATCTTCCCAGCTCTTGGGAGCAGCGTACACACAAGCCGCCGGGGACCCAAGCGATATTATGCCTGTCTGTCTCTGAGCCTGGCAGTCCCAACTACCCGGCCACTGCAGCAAAGATGGCGGAGTGCACTCTGCACTCTCTCGGTGGCGCTGGTCTCCCTGCAGAGGGGATGGCCTACAGCAGATCTGGCGCCCAGACGACCACAGCCCTGTCCCGTTCTTGGGAGCAGACAGAAGCCCCAACAGGCCGTGTCCCAAGCAATGTTATATTGGGGAGAACCTGGGTACCTGTCTCTTCAGTGCAGTCTACCGGAACAGAGCTCCGCCAGGATCTTCTAAGTTAGTCCCCTGGCTATTGGGGCAGAGAGTGAGGAGGGGACCACAGAAGAATGCTTGCTAATTTAGAGCTAGGAATAAGACTGGTAACATTTTATTAGGAAGAGCAGAAGGATTAGTGACAGTCAGCACTTGTCCTAACTGGAGTGGCCTGTGAGTTAGCAGAACTGGGATAAATCAACCAATGAGGGGAGGGTATAAGTTACAGAGTAATATCTATTGTAGTACACTGGAGGTGGGGCTAGCAGGGAAGGGAAGTCCTCAGCAGGTAGTCTGCTGCAGAGCTAGAAATGAGACTTAGGAATTGGATTTGAAGAAATTGAGGGAAAGATGAACATCTGGTGTTAGCCTAACTGTATCCGGAGTGGCATATGGGTTCCCAGGAAATATCTGCTTCAATTGGGAGCTGAGATAAAACGAATGGCGGAGGAAGGTTAGGAGGGGATGATCTGTGAGATCCACTAGAGATGAGGAGGGGGAAGCTGCCACAGGTGTTTTCCTGTAGAGCTGGGGGAGAGACTGGATATTGAATCTGGAGGAATGACAGGAGAGGTGAAGATCCTCAGCCGGCATCCCTGTCTCTCTGGCAGAAGTGGCCAGTTGGTTCCCAGAGAAGGCCTGCTGGAGTTTGGAGCTGAGATAGAGTAAGGTGTTCAGACAGTGAGTTTGGGAGGAAAGGATTTTTGAGGTGCAGTGGAGCTGAAGGAACTAGGGAAGGGAGGCTGCAGCAGGTATTCTGTGGCAGAGCTGGGGATGAGACTGGGAGATTAGATTTGGAGGAGCAGAAGGAGGGATGAAGATCTGCAGTTAATCTAACTGCTTCTGTGATGGAAGCATTCACTTTGTTCTTAACAAATTCACTTTGCCTAGGAATAGTTACACTACTGCTCTGAAGCAGGCAACTTCAGAATTGTATGAGTAAACTTCCCCCCTTCGTTGTACAGTAGATTTATATTTCATTGCAATAGAAGCACATGGTTTTTTGCAAATAGGACGTTGTGCTGTGTTGTTGTCATTTCTGTGCATGTTTTACAAAAATGGTACTGTGTGCTATTTCAGTTACACATATTTTTGTTGAATACTTCTCTTCCATTCATGTTCAGTCAGAGTCCTGGTACACTGCTACAATCATCCACCATTGTGTTCTTCTTTCTTGTAAATCAATCAGCACTTCTATTTCAGTGCATGCCAGTGAGGAGCACTGATATATCAAGGTTCTCACTGCTATGAAAGTACTCCTGTACTCCTGTATTAATTTTGTTCTGAACAACCCAGCATCACCTAGTACTGTATTCCCCACTGTTCTGAGGCAAGTAGCATCAGAGTTTTAGGTGTAAAAGTGGTGACTTTGTTGTAAGTAGGATTTAGTTTTCATTGCAGAAGTACATTTTTTTTTGGGAAAATGACACTATGTACAGTATTTTAGTCATTTATGTGTGTCTTTTCCACAGATGGCACTGTGTACTGCTTCAGTGTCCTGTTTCAGTGATATAATAATCTCAGGTGCTCTGGTTTCTTTTTTTTTAATAAATTAACACTTCTGTTTCAGGGCATTTCTGCAAGGCCTATTGCTATAGAAGAGGGCTTATTATTGTAAAACAACTATCATTTTCACTGTGTTCTTAGAAAATCCACTGTACCTAGAAACATATGAATTGCTGTCTTGGTAAAAGCAAATCCAGGGTAGTATGATTAAACCCATCTGCTTCAATGTAGATGGTATGTGAATAATGCTACAAAAGAAGTTTATTATTATTATTATTATTATTATTATTATTATTATTATCATTATCATTATTTTGCCATTATGATACTGCATGAGGTATATTCTCTTGCACATTTGTTTTTGAAAAAGGAAACTATATAGTGCTTCTGTGTCTTCATGTGCTCCTGTTTCTTATAAATCAATCATTACTTCTATTCCAGTACAGCTCTTTGAAGTGCATTGCTATTAAAAATTTCTTACTGCGGTCAAAGTGTTACAGTTTTCACTGTGTTGTTAACTTACCTGCCTTACCTTAGAGCAGTGTCTTGCTCTTCTGATACAAGTAACTTCAGAGTTGTAGCAGTAAATTATTCACATTGCTGTTAATTTTAATTAGCTTTCACTGTAGGAGAACTACATTTTTTTTTTTTTTGGAAATAGGTCAATTGTGCTTGGGTTTTCTAAAATACACAGATGATACTCAGTGCTGTTTAAGTTACAGATTCTTATTCTTTATCCTTTCATTCCTTTCCTGTTCAGTTAATGTCCTTGAGCAGTGCTATAATGATAAACACATGTCCTCTGCTTTCTCCTAAATCAATCACCACTTTACTTCTCTGTTAGTTGCATCAGTATATCAGAGCTATTGTTGTAAAAGTACTACTGTATTCACTGTATTCTTAACAAGCCCACTTTACCTAGGAACAAATGCAGTCCTGTTTTGATCTGAGTAACTCTGGAGTTGTACAAGTAAATCAGTCAGCTTCACTGAAAACAGGGTCTAGATTTTGCCGTAGAGGAAGTACATTGGGTGTTGTAGACATGCCATTGTGCAATATTTTTTCGCAAGGGCTTGTGTTTTCCAAAAATGTCACTGTATATTGCTTCAGTCACAGACGTTTATGCTGAGTTCCCCTACTCCACACTTAACCTATGTCATGTTTCAGTACTCTAATAATAATCTCATGTTCTCTGCTTTCTTGTAATCAGTCAACTTATGTCTCTGTGAGGTGTATCTGCATAACAAAGTGGTTGCTGTCATAAAAATACTAGTTTTCACTGTCTTTTGTGTTTTTTTTACTTTTTGTTGTTTTATTATTATTTAAAACAATGTTTGTATTAAATATATGTTGATATTATACTTCCCCTCCACCAAATCCTTCCATATCCTCTCCCTCTTCCTCTCAACATAACTTTAATTATTTCTCAAAAAGAAAAAGTACCAATACAACAACACACCCTCTAAAACAGGAAAATAAAATAAAACACCACCCAAAAAGAAAAATGAAAAAAAAAGAAAAGATACCAAACTCTAGTCAAATAAACACACACAAAAAATATATATGGAGTCCATTATGTTGTTCAACTACTCTTGAAGATGAAGCCTTCCCCCAGAGTGAATGATATACTTGGTGTGTCACTTGATTGTAGAAAACTGATATTTCCATTTCCCAACAGGTATATTTGACAGTTCAATGGTTAACTTTTACCATTCTATCTAAGTTTTTCTTCATTCATTCACTCACTAATTCACTAGCTCATTCATTTTAATATAACAATATACAATATACCAAAGTAAAACAAAAATTACTACATTAAAATTGGACATGATAAACCAACAGAAGGAAAAGAGCCAAAGAGAAGGCGCAAGAATTAGAAACCTACTCATTCTCAGGCTCAGGATCCCATATACAAGGTAAACTGGAAACCACAATTTAAGAGCAGAGAACCTGGGGCAGGCCCATGTAGTCCCTGTGCATACTACTTCAGTGTCTCTGAGTTCATAAAAGCTTTGCTCATATACAGTTTGAAGGCTTTGTTTTCTTGGTGCCCTCCATTTCTTCTGATCCTTATACTCTTTCTACCTCCTCTTTCATGAAGTTCCCTGATCTCTAAAGGAAGGAATTTGATGGACACATCCCACTTAGGGCTGAGTGTTCCAAGGTACCTCATTCTGTAATGTCTGCCTATGTGTTTCTATATTAGTTCCTGTCTGCTGTAAGAAAAAGTTTCTTCAATTATGGCTGACCAAGGCACTCATCTATGAATATAAAAGAATATTAAAAGTCATTTTATCACCATATATTACTTATGACTATACATATCCTGATTTGGATACCATTATTTTTGCTTCTTAGCACAATTTTATATTAGTATTCTTCCATTTCATCCTTTTCCCTGACCAATGTAATCTCTGATTCTTGGTCAGCCAAGCAGTGTCAGGTATGGGTTCCATCCTGCAAAGTAGGGCTTATGACAACTCATTTACTGGTTTGTCATTCAAACACACTTTGTGCCATGATTACCCTGGCATATCTTTAAGGTAGTACACAATTGTTGGCAAAAGTTTTGTGACTGTGTTGCTGTTTGTTTCTCTTTTGATAACATGTATTTTCCTAAACAAAATAAAATAAAACAAGGGTCTATATAGGCACCACCCCAGCATCTTCATGTCACAGCTCTCCACACCCAATTCCCACACGGAGAAAGCTGGTCAACCAGGAGTGCTGACACACCTGGGAGTACAGGTAAGACCCCCACTTCTGCTCAAATACCTGGCCCAAGAGGGACCCCCCCCCCGGAGACCTCAGGACAGAGGAACCAAGGAGGAGCCTGGGACAGGATCCTTCTGGTTTCAATCTGTGCCTGGACCTGACCCTGTGCCACAGCTCTTCATACCCAGATCCCACCAGGAGAAAGCATGTATATCAAGAGTGCTGACACACATGAGAACACAACTCTACATATCCAGGTCCCTCCAGGAAAAAGTTGATCTCCCAAGAGTGCTAACCCACCTGAGAGCACAGGTAAGACCACTACTTCTGCTCAAATTTCTTGCCAAAGAGGGACCTGACCAGAGCCATCAGAACACAGGACCTGAGGAATGACCAGGGACAGGATGCTTTCAGTTTCCATCAGCACCCTGGAGCTGACCCTGTGCCACAGCTCTCCATACTCAAATTCCTCCCAGAAAGAACTGGTCTCCCAGTAGTACTAACACAGGCTTGCAGGAGGGACAAGCCACAGTGAAAGACAGCAAGACCAGCTAACACCAGAGATATCCAGATGGCGAGAGGCAAGGGCAAGAACATAAGCAACAGAAACCAAGGCAAGTTGGCATCATCAGAACCCAATTCTCGCAACACAGTGAGCCCTGAATACCCCAACAAACCAGAAAAGCAAGATTCTGATTTAAGGTCACATCTCATGATGTTAATAGAGGATTTTAAGAAGGACATAAATAACTCCCTTAAGAAATACAGGAGAACACAGGTAAACAGGTAGAAGCCCTTCAAGAGGAAACACAAAAGTTCCTTAAAGAATTACAGAAAAACGCAAATAAACAGGTGACGGAATTGAACAAAACCATCCAGGATCTAAGAATGGAAATAGAATCAATAAAGAAATCACAAAGGGAGACAACTCTGGAAACCTAGGAAAGAGACAAGGAGTCATAGACACAAGAATCACCAACAGAATACAAGAGATAAAAGAGAGAATCTCAGGTGCAGATGATATCATAGAAAACATTGACACAAAAATCAAACAAAATGCAAAATGCAAAAAGCTCCTAACCCAAAACATCCAGGAAATCCAGGACACAATGAGAAGAGCAAACCTAAAGACACTAGGTATAGAAGAGAACAAAGATTCCCAACTTAAAGGGCCAGTAAATATCTTCAACAAAATTATAAAAGAAAACTTCCCTAACCTAAAGAAAGATATGCCCATAAACATACAAGAAGTTAACAGAACTCCAAATAGAATGGTCCAGAAAAGAAATTCCTTATGTCACATAATAGTCAAAACACCAAATGCACAAAACAAAGAAAGAATATTAAAAGCAATAAGGGAAAAATGTCAAGTAACATAAAGGCAGACCTAACAGAATTACACCAGACTTCTCGACAGAGACTATGAAAGTCAAAAGATCCTGGGCAGATGTCATACAGACCCTAAGAGAACACAATGCCAGCCCAGGCTACTATATCCAGCAAAACTCTCAATTACCATAGAGGAAAAAACAAGACATTCCATGACAAAAACAAATTTACACAATCTTTCCACAAATCCAGCCCTACAAAGGATAATAGATGGAAAACTCCAACACAAGGAGGTAAACTACACCCCAGAAAAAACAAGAAGATAGCCACACAAACATAATTCCACTTCTAACAATAAAATAACAGGAAGAAACAATCACTATTCCTTAATGTCTCTCAACACCAATTGACTCAATTTCCCAATAAAAAGACTTAGACTAATGGACTGGATACACAAATAGGACCCAACATTTTGCTACAAGGAACTCAAAAATAGACTCCAGAGAACCAAATGAGGAATAAAGCTAGATAGAAAATTCTCAACTGAGGAAACTCAAATAGCCTAGAAGCACCTAAAGAAATGTTCAACATCCTTAGTCAACAGGGAAATGCAAATCAAAACGAACCTTCCAAGGATTTTAGAAACTTATATCAGACTGGAGGTTAGGTAGTCTAGAAGGGAGCCTCCCATATAGGATCTCAAAGGGGGGACCTAAAGAATAGTGGGTGTTCCTAGCCCTATATAAGGCACAAGGTAGGAGGGATGACCAGTCACCACCAGTTTCAGGGGTTAATTTGGTCAAGGCCTCCTTCAGGGTCCAGTTCATCCTCTCTACTTGTCCTGAACTCTGGAGTCTGTATTTACAATGTAATTTCCTACTGGTCCACGGAACCTATGCTAGAGCTTGAGTTACCTGAGAGATAAATGCTTGTTCATTGTCAGACCCAAGCAAGGAAGGCAAACCATACCTGGGTATGATGTCTTCCAGAAGCTTCTTTGCCCCTATGTTGGCAGTCTCCTTCTTTGTAGAGTAGGTTTCTACCCATCCTGAAAGGGTATCTATGAAAACGAGCAAATACTTATATCCATATGTTTCTGGTCTTATTTATGTATAATCTATTTCCCAATTAGCCCCTGGTCATTGACGCCTGATTCTGGTTCCTGGGGTAGCTCCTTTATTGGGACCTGAGGAGTTTATAGCCTGGCAGATGGCACAGTTCAAGATTACCTGAACAGTCAAGTGTCCTAAGTCAAATATTTTGTACCTTGTCCCTTACAGTAATTCCTTCAGTTTGAGGTGACCAGGTGAGAAGCTTGATGAATCTGATGGATGAATTGCTTATCAAATTCCTTAGGTAGAATGGTATAGCCTTTGGTGACCACTCATCTCTTCTGCAAATTCCTTGGCATTTTACCTGATGTCATTTGTCTTCAGTATATTCAGAGATGGCAGGGGCAGCAAAGCTACCAGGACGTTGGCAGTGAAAGCTTGGGCAGTCTCCCTTTCAGCTTTATCAGCTAGCCTGTTTCCCTTGGGCTATTTCTGATGTACCTTTCTGATGCCCATGGCAATGAATTATGGCCGCATTGAGAGGACGACATAATGTCTCCAATAAAGCTAAATAGTATTGCGTTGTACATATGAACCACATTTTCTGTATCCATTCTTCAGTTGAGGGACACCTGGGTTGCTTCCAGTTCTGGAACACTGTGAGTACAACTGCTATAAACATAGTGGAATATGTATCCTTTGTAGTATGGAAGAGCATTTTGGTGGGGTATATGCCAGGGAGCAGGATAGCTGTGTCTTCAAGTAGAACTATTTCCAGTTTTCAGAGAAACTGATGGATTGACTTCCACAGTGCTTGAACAACTACACAGGCTATGGAGGAGTGTTCCCCTTTCTTCACATCCTCACCAGCATGTGCTAACATTTGAGTTTTTAATCTCAGCCATTCTGATTGGTGTGAGGTGCATTCTCAGGGGCATTTTGATAGGTATTTCCATAATGACTAAGGATGCTGAACATTTCTTAAGTGATTCTCAGCCATTCAAATTTCCTCTGTTGAGAATTCTTTGTATAGCTCTGGACCCCCTTTTTTAATTGGTTTATCTAGTTCCTTGGAGTCTAACCTCTTAATTTCTTTATATATTTTGGATATTAGCCCTCTGTCAAAAGTAGGGTAGGTGAAGACATTGTCCAAATCTGTAGGCTGTCATTTTGTCCTTTCATTCATTAAGATACTGCTCTGTGACTTTTAGTTAGCTTGGCTAAGGGTTTATCTATCTTTTTTTTTTTTTCTCAAAAGGCCAGCTCTTGGTTTTGTTGAATATTTGTATTGTTTTCCTTGTTTCTTATTGGTTTATTTCAGCCCTGAGTTTGACTATTTCCTGCTGTCTACTCACTCCTCTTGGATGTCTTTGCTTCTTTTTGTTCTAGAGCTTTCAGGTGTACTGTTACGTTGTTAGTATGAGATCTCTCCACTTTCTTTTTTTTCATTTTTTATTAGATATTTGCTTTATTTACATTTCAAATGTTATCCCCTTTCCTCGTTACCCCTCCGAAAACCCCCATCCCATCCTCCTCCCCCTGATTACCAACTCCTTCCACTTTCCTGATCTGGTACTCCCCTATACTGGGTCAGTCATTGGAGCCTTCACAGGACCAATGGCCTCTCCTTTCATTGATGTCTGAAAAGGCCATCCTCTGCTGGAGCCTTGGGTCCTCCAGGTGTATTCTTTGGTTGGTGGTTTAGTCCCTGAGAGCTCTGGAGGTACTGGTTGTTACATATTATTGTTTCTCCTGTGGGGACTGCAAACCTCTTCAGTTCTTTGGGTTCTGTCTCTACCTCCTCCATTAAGGATCCTATTCTCAGTCTGTATGCCACCCTGAACATGCCCGATCTTCGCTTTCTTTATGAGAACACTTAGTGCTATGAATTTTCCTCCTAATACAGCTTTCATTATGTCCCACAAGTTTGGATATGTTTTGCCTTCATTGTCATTGAATTCAAACATGAGCCTGAGTGTCCCGGATTTGAGCAGGCCTCTTAAGAGGCAGGTGGAGCTGGGTGTCATGGGTTGGAGATGGCTCCGTGAGAGGCAGGCAGAGCTGTATCTCTGGTTCAAGCAGGTCTTCTGTGCCCCTGGTTAGAGCAACACTCCTAACAGCCAGCCAGAGCTTTTGGGTTAGGATGTTGGCAAGCTGAGTGGAGAGTGCAGGTAGAGGAGTGAACAGGAAGGGAGCTGGAGCTCTGAGTGGGCAAGACAGAGACCTTGTCTCCTGGGCTCTGTGGGGTCCCATCAGGTATGGGGATTGAGTCTGGGGGTCTCACCTTAGTCCCTAATTAGAGCAGACCTCTTGGTAAACAAGCAGGGCTGTGGGGTAGACTGGCAGGTGCACCAAGGTGAGTGGAGGTGGAGGTGTGGACAAGAAGGGAGATGGGGCTCAGACATGGCCAAAAAAAATCCCATGTCTGCTGATCTCTGCAGGGTCCTAACTGGTGTAGGGGTTGGGGCAGGAGTCTAGGAGTAAATTCTTATGTAAGCAAATTAAGAGTTAAACAGTCCACATTGTTGTTAATAATTTAAATTTAACTGCACCATAATTATGTTACTTTTTGCAAATATTCCACTTTGAGATGTCTTAGTCACTGTGAATTTGTTTTCTTTCTTTTTTCTTTTTTTTATTAGATATTTACTTCATTTACATTTCAGTGTGAATTCGTTTTCTAAAGATGACATTGTGTTGTTAAAGTCAGAAATACGTATACTCTGCTCTCTGATTCCTTATATATTCTAACCCTCACACTCAGTATAACCCTAATGTCCTTGTGCAGGGTACCAACAATAAACTCATGTGCTCTGCTTTGTTATAATTAATCATCAATTCCCTTCCAGTACAGTACAGTCCCATTTGAATAACAACATTCTTGCTGATGTAAAAGAACTACCACTTTTTCTCTCTTCTTAACAAATCTGTTTTACATGGGATCATGTGCTGCTCTTCTGATATAAGCAGCATCAGAGCTGTGGGATTAAACCAATCTGTTTCCTTGTAATTGCCATTCAGATTTCGCTGGAGTGCACGTACATTTTCTTTTATCAATGTGCCAGTGTATGATATTTATTGAGTTGTACAAGTGTCTCTGTGTGTGTGTGTGTGTGTGTGTGTGTGTGTTCAAGGTGACACTGTTTGATAAGTAACTGTCCTGGTGCAGTGATTAGATGATGTCATATGCTCTGCATGTCAACATTGTTATATAAATACACTTCACTGAAAAATTTTGTAAGGGAAGTTAGGGATAGGCTTAAGGGTAGAATATATAAGAAATGGAAGAGCCAAGTTTAGAGATCTGTATATTAAAAACACACAGTGCCATCACTGGAAGATACACACACACACAAGTAAATCAAACAACACACAGTGGCTTATTTGAAGAAAACAATGTACTTCTATAGCAGTGAAAACTAAATCCTATTTACAACAAAGTGATTGGTCTGACAAATGAACCACCATATCTATTTCAGTACATCCCAATGAGGTACATTTGCATATTTTGCCACCATACAAGTACTAACATTTTTATTCTGTTCTTAATAAGCCTGCTTTACTTAGAAGTGTACATGCTGTTCTTCTGATAAAAGCAAAGTCAGAGTTATATGAATAATGCTCTCCAAACTGTTGTAAATGAGATACAGATTTCACTGCACCAGAAGAGCATTGCTCTTCACTTCATTTGCAAGTACACTTTTTACAGTGCTTTAATTATATCTGTGTGTGCTACTAAATGCTAACGCTGTGTATTGCTTTAGTGTCCTAGTTTAGTGATGCCCCATTCTCACATGCTCTGTTTTTAGCAAATCAATCACCACTTCTATTCTGGATTTACCTAGGGTTGGATACACTGCTTTCCCAGTGCAAGCAACTTCAGAGTTGTAGAGAAAAAACATCCAGTTCATTGTAAATGCAACTTAGTTTTCACTGCAGTGGAAGGACAGTGGTTTTTGCAAATATGCCATTGCTAATATAATATATATATACATTATTTTATATATTCATTCTATAAGTTCTGTTACTCTAGAGAACCCTAATGAATACACTTTCCTTCCTCCAAACCCTCTCATATATTGCTCCTTGCTCTCTTCCAAATTTATGGTCTCTTTTTCCTCCATTAACTGTTGTTTTACATACATATATACACATCCATAATATTTTTTAAATATATATGACATGTTATACATAAATATATAACTTATATTCCTAAATATAAATATCCTCTAAATCTTCTTTTCTTCTCATCAATACAGCTAGCAGCAATAGCTTTATATATATTAAGTACATTTGAAATATTCATAAGCCACAAACGTCATTGTTGTTAGTATGAGTTTAGCAGTTTCTAGGTCATTTGCCTCATTTGAAGAAGTTCTCTTGCTCATTATCAATCTAGAGAAGCCAAATCATTTGATGGCCAATGGAGCAAAGTAATGGAAAGAATATATTATTAACCTAATGATCAGCTAGACTGAGAGAAAACAAAGCATACCATCTTCCAAAGTCTTAGAAAAGAGTGTTTTGAGGACATACTAATCTAAAATCCCACAAACACAGATTGTTTTCTTTCAAATATACATGACACACATACAAATGCATAAACACAGTCTCTCTTTCCCCTAAAAACAAAAGCCAAACCATCAATTTCTCCTTTACCAGATTTATCGTGGTTGTCAGAGTTAATATCACCCATATGGTAGACAGATTTTTAGAATCTCCTAAAAGAATAACCTCTGGGCATACCCTTAAATGGTATCTAGAACATGTCTCTCTCTTGGAATATCTATGTAGATTTACCAATATTAGTTTAATGAGAGTAAGAAGATCTACCATAAATATCATGGGCTGGAGTTCCAGACTGAATTAAAAGAAGAAAGTAAACTGGACACCAGTATTTATCCCTCATTGCTTCTTAACTGCAGATGCAATGTGGGCACCTGCCTGTTAGGGTTACTGACATCATGACTCCTTGATCATAATGTACTCTACCCTCAAACTTTGATGCAAAATAATCCCTTCCTCAAATGCTTTGGTCAGTGTATTCAGCATAGTAATGAGACAAGAAACTAGTATGTCTTTTATATGAGTTTCACAAACTATATGCAAAATATAGTTGGGAGAGGAAGAGGGGGCAGATTTTCAGTCTGTCATGACAAGTATGAAAAATGTAAAAATAGACAGTGAAAGTGTAAATTTTCTTCCTGAGGACTATAATGAGATACTGTTAAGTAACATTGACCATAGAGAACAAAGAAAGGAAAGTGCCCATGGTTGGTATGGTTTCAGCTTTGGATGCTCTAGTTTTCCCAATAAATTTATTTTGATGAAAATTCACTTTGTTTCTGTATCTCCTCCTATGAGTATTTTGTTCCCCCTTCTAAGAAGGACCAGAGTATCCATACTTTGTTCTTCCTTCTTGAGATTCATTTTATCTGTGAATTGTGTCTTGGGTATTCCAAGCTCCTGGGCTAATATCCATTTATCAGTGAGTGTATACTATGTGTGTTCTTTTGTGTTGGGTTACCTCACTCAGGATGATATTTTAAAGGGGACATTTGAAATGTAAATAAGAATATATCTAATGAAAAAAGGAGAGAGCATCATCAAAGTTTAAAAAATCACATAAGAATAGACCATCTTACTTAGCATGTTTTGAAAAGACTTTAAAGTCCTCAATCTTAAACATTAAAAAACCTGCAAAAACAGCACAATAAACCTCTGTATACCTTCTTTCATCAGTTCCTCTCACAATTTTTTCTCTGTGTCTTTCTATCATACTCTCTACCTCCCTGACTCTCTCCTTTGATCCTTTGATTGTAGAAGTTAGGACCAGTTCTTCCTTCCAGCTCCACAATCCCAGAAATAAAACTCAGATTCAAAATATGTTTACAAATACATTGGCCACATAGCTATGCTCTTCTCTGACTAGATATAACCAATTATTTTAATTTACATTCTGCCACATGGCTGGTTACCTGTGCTCATGTGCCATATACCCATCTCCTCACACCTTCTCTGGGCAGATCTTCCTATGCTTGGCTCTATACCAGAATCTGTTTATGCCTCCCAGATGTCCTACCTTCTATATCCTGCCAAAGCCATAGGCCATAAGCTTTTAAGTTGACAGGTGATGCATCCATGCAATACACAATATAGTCTCTCTACATTTGATCTTTTCATATATATGGAAATATATGTATATTAAATGATAACCATTTTACTCAAGATCTTGTTACTATTAATATCATATTATAACACATAGTCCAATATTTTAAAAGTCCCATGGTCTTTCAAACTTTCAGCATTTTAAAAGTTCATTATTTCTTTGAAATATCTACAGTAGTATAACTGGGGGTCCCTGTAAAGATAAAAATAAATTAACATTCTTTTATTATTACAGTTATCATTGAAAGATATTAACTTCTGTGATTTTTTCATTTTTGATCTTAATTTTTTATTGGATATTTTATTTATTTACATTTCAAATATTATCCCCTTTCCCAGTTTCCCTTCCACAAACCCCCTATCCCATTCTCCCTCCCCCTGCTTCTATGAGGGAACTCCCCCAACCCACCTACCCACTCCCTCCTAACCACCCTAGCATATAATACAAGAGGAAATTAGCAGGACAAAGTTATAATCAAATCAAAGCAAAATCAATATCCACAATGGGGCTCAGCTTATGATGTCCAGGACTGACTTAAGATTTTCTGTGTTACAAAGGATTTGAGCAGTCTTTCCTCTCTGGCTTTTCCATCTGTGTATGTCAAGCTTATCTCACAGACTGTGACTAACTTTATTTCACACTTGTAGCTCTAGTTATGTGTTGCCTCACAGTCCTGGTATTTGTAATATGCTGTCTCTTACTGCTAAAGATGTCCTCACAGTCCTGGTATTTGTAATATGCTGTCTCTTACTGCTAAAGTTGTCCCCATGGGGTTCTGGGAGCCTTTCACCTTCCTGGTGTCTGGGACTTTCTAAAGGTTCACCCCATTCCCCACTCCACACTGTTGCATATTTCTGTTCATTCTCCTGGCCCTCAGGGCTTTTCTATTGATCCAGGCCCCCTTTTTCCCTTCCCCTCTCCTCTCCCACCCCTATCTCTCCCTCCCTCTGCCTCCTGTGATTATTTTGTTCCCTTTCAAAATGGGGTTGAAGCATCCACACTTGAACCTTCCTTCTTGCTAAGCTTCATATGGTCTTTGAGTTGTACCATGGGTATTCTGAACTTTTTGGCTGATATCCACGTATCAGTGAGTACATACTATGCATGTCACTTTGGGTCTGGGTTACTTCACTCAGGATGATATTTTCTAGTTCTGTCCATTTGCCTTCAAAATTCATGATGTCCTCATTTTTAATAGCTGAGTAGTATTCCATTGTATAAATAAACCATATTTTCTGTATCTGTTCTTCGGTTAAAGGACATCTGGGTTGTTTCCAGCTTCTGGCTATTGCAAATATGGCTGCTATGAACATAATGGAGCACATTTCCTTATGATATGGTATATGGTCTATTGGGTATATGCCCAGGAGTGATATAGCTGGGTCTTCAGGTAGAACTATTTTCCAGTTTTCTGAAATGCCCAACAGTGGGGAGATGTAACCTAAAGAGACCACTTCCAGTAGATAGACTTGGCCCCCAATTGAGAGATGGTGCCTGTACTGGCTGGTTTTGTGTGTCAACTTGACACAGGCTGCTGTTATCACAGAGAAAGGAGCTTCAGTTGGGGAAGTGCTTCCATGAGATCCAGCTGTGGGGCATTTTCTCAATTAGTGATCAATCGGGGAGGGCCCCTTGTGGGTGGTACAATCTCTGGGCTGGTATTCTTGGGTTCTATAAGAGAGCAGGCTGAGCAAGCCAGGGGAATCAAGCCAGTAAGAAACATCCCTCCAAGGCCTCTGTATCAGCTCCTGTTTCTTGATCTGCTTGAATTCCAGTCCTGACTTCCTTTAGTGATGAACAGCAGCGTGGAAGTGTAAGCTCAATAAACTCTTTTCTCCCCAACTTACTTCTTGGTCATGATGTTTGTGCAGAAATAGAAACCCTGACTAAGACAGTGCCACCCACCCATCTCAAAATTTTTGACCCAGAATTGTTTCTGTCTAAAGGAAATGCAGGGTGAAAAAAAAATGAAGCAGATTAAGGAAAGGCCATCCAGAGACCATCCCAACTTGGGATCTATTCCGTGCACAGGCACTAAACCCTGACACTATTGCTGATGCCATGTTGTGCTTGCAGACAGGAGCCTGGCATGGCTGTCCTCTGAGAGACTCTACCAGCACCTGACTGAGACAGATGCAGATACTTACAGCAAACCAATGGACTGAGCTCCAGGATCTCTATGGAAGAGTTAGGGGAAGGACTGAAGGAGCTGAAAGGGATTAAAACCCCATAGGAAGAACAACTGTATCAACTAACCAGACCCCTCATAGCTCCCAGAGACTAAGCCACCCACCAAAATGGGCTGGTCCATGACCCCTGCTACATGTGTAGCAAGGGTCTGCCTTGTCTGGACTCATTGGGAGGGGATGTTCTTGGCCCTCTGAAGGCTTGACGCCCAAGAGAAAGAGGATGCTAGAGGGGTGAGGTGGAAGTGGATGGGTGGGTCAGGGAGGATCACCCTCTTAGAGATGAAGGGGGTAGGGGATGGGGTGAGGGGGGCTCATGGTGGTGGGACCAGGACAGAGGATAACATTTGAAGTATAAATAAGTAATTAATAGAAAAATGTTATCTCTTATATTGGTCTCCAATGCAATAGAGACCAATTGCCTTTTCTGTTCTATAATACTCCCAAGTCTTAGCTGCTCCATTATGCCTTAAGGCTACCCAATGTTACTACACATGGGGAAATAACTACATATTAGCATGTTTGACTGCCAGCTGGAGATTGAGATTTAACCTCTTCTGGGCCATAGTCTTATATATTGACTCTGTGGAAATACTTCCATGAAGATTTCACCTCAATGATGCTGGACATCATTAATCATGACTAATTATCAATCCAAGTTAGGCAGTGTTGATTCTCCACTATAACACATATTTCACTTCAGTGGTACTGGTCTCTTGTTAATCACAGCTGACTCTTCAAGCCCAGACAACAGATTTTTAGTTCACACTATCATATTCCCAGCACTGATGGAGTCTTTGCTTCCCTCTGAAATTTCATAACCCACACCTCCATTATCTGTACCTTTCTCAGTAGTCTAAGCTTCCAAAGCCTAATTAAGCTCTGAGCTCTCAATGTCATTTTTATTGTGATATTCTAAAATCTTTCTTCAATTCTTAAAATAAAATTATCAGCACCATCACAGTAGTATCCCATTTCATGATGCCAATTTCTGCATTAGTTAGGATTGTGTTACTGGGATAAAAATTGCTTTCCCAAAGCAACTTGGGAAGAATAGGGTTTTTGTTTATAAATGCCAATCACTGCCCAAGACTGAGAGAAGTCAAGGCAGAGCTCAATCAGGAGGAGAGGAAAAAACTATGACAGAAAAATGGCTTGTTCAGCATTATATAACTGCTGAGTCACAATCTATCACTGATAGATGTCAAGGCAGGAACTGAATCAGAGACCATGGAAGGATGTTCCTTACTGGCTTTTTCTCTATCGTTTGTTCAGAATTTGTTCTTACACACCTAAAGCCAGTTTTACAGAGATGACACTTTTCACAGTGGGATTGGCCCTCTTATGACAAGGAAATGGGCTGCAAACATGGTCCCAGGTCTCAATTGAGTTTCCATTTACTAAGTAACTCTACTTTATGTCAATTTTTTAAAACTAATCAGCAAAAATGTCTTTCAAATGAATATTAAGTATATCATATAGATTAATTTAGGCTCAAAAATTATGGTTTCATATGGTGTTGTGTTGGTTGGTTAGTACTAACTAATGATAGACATCACATTCTGAAGCTGTGTCTACACTCTCTGTCAACAGGTCAGAGAACTGTAAGTTCCCTCAAAATCAAAAGTTTGCATGTTCCTATGTATTTAATGGTAGTGGGAGTAAGAGTAAGAGCTGTATCTATAGTTGAAAAACAATTTTTAATTATTCTCATACATCCCTATATTGAAATTGACTTGACAATATTTCAGCACATTAAGTCAACACAGTTCTCTTCAAAGCTATGCACAGGCTTAACTGGCTGTGACTCTTAGTTTTCTTCTGCTACTATGTTAAAAACCTACTAGAAAGTTTTGTAAACATGTATCCTCAAATCTAGAGTATGCATCTCCCTTCTGGAAGAGAGTCTGTGCTCTTTCTGAAGTCTATTTAACTCAAGGTAGAAATTAGATGGCTAAATCCTGACCAACAGAAGGCTTCCTTTATCAGGGAATAGCTATAAATTCTAAATTTTCATAATTCTTAAATGTTTATTAATACTCCATTAAATGATGATTTATGTTTTTCTTGGTGGTGTTGTTGTTGTTTAATTGTTACTCTGCAATTAAAAACAATGAATTCACGAAATTCCTAGGCAAATGGTCAGAACTTGAAAATATCATCCTTAGTGAGGTAACCCAATCACAAAAGAACACACATAGTATGCAGTCACTGATAAGGGGATATTAACCCAGAATCTCGGAATACCCTAGACACAATACGCATATCAATAGATTTCCAAGAAGATGGAAGGAGAGACCCCTGGTCCTGGAAAGACTGGATGTAGGGGAATGCCAAGACAGAAAAGTGAGAGGGGGTTGAATGGGGAAAAGAGGGAGGGAAGGGGGCTTATGGGACTTTCGGGGAGGGAGGAAACGGGAAAGGGGAAATGATTTTGAATGTAAATTTAAAAAAAAACTTAGAAAATAAAAAAAAATTTTTAAAAAAAAGTTTGTTGTTATATTGTACCTCAGACTGGCCCAGGTCTCACTATATATGAACTATATGTGGATATATAGATATTATATTTTTCCTATAAAGGACAACCTCCTCACACTTTATATCTTGCTTTTCTTCTCCATAGTGGAAGTATAATGTTTTTACATTCTCAGTGAAGCAGCCATGAAACCTTTCTGATTGAAATTAGCTAGAGGGAAATAAAACAACAAATTCTTAGTGCTTTGTCTTGAGAATTATAGGAAATGTTGTTCATAACTTCAAGCATGGAAACACAGAAAAGGAAAAATAATGACAGAGAAAATCATGATGAGGACCAGCTGAAAGAAATGTTTGTCTGAGTATTCCTGCTGCTTCATTAAGTAGGCCCCATTTTCTTATTATTTCTGTATAATTTGCAGTATAATTTCAATACCTTAAATCAGTCTTTCTTTTATCAAGTGATTTGTTAAAGTAGATAGGGCTTGCACATAAAGCAAATAGAAATTATTTGAATTGTGCTTGAGGCTTTCTGTGGCTTGCAATGTCTCCAAACTTTTTCTAACTTACCTAAGTGCCAGTCTGTGGTAACAGGGATGCTTAGACCACACTATGGTCTTTTGTAGTCTGTTAGACTCTAGAAGTAAAAACTCTAATGAGACTTTGGTGATCATCTACTCATTCAAGGTACCATGGTAGGTTGCTCCTTTGATCATAGCATCTATCATAGATACCAACTCGCAGAAGGTACTAAAAACTTTCCTGTTGGCACACTTTCTGTGAGTGAAAGAAATTGTAAATAAACGGCACCAATCCATTCTGTATCAATTGTTCTACACATGATTAGGTGAAAATCAGCTGATGCCAAGCACCTCCTGTAGCATCCTACCCTGCTCTAACTTAGCAAAATTCTGCCAAGTATCGCTGTGCAGAATAGTTTCTGTCTTCAAGAATAGACACGTGTATAATAGAACAACATTGAATTTTGAGTCAAAACTCAGGTTTATAGATCTATTTGTACCTATGTAAACCCTATTTCTCCATCTATATGTGGAAATGTCTCAATACTTTTACATATGTTCTTTGAAGTCTTATTAGAGTCTCATCTCACCTTTTGCAACAGAACACCAGATGCAGCCTTCCTTTGCCCCTGCCCACAACTGCTATCCCCTACTAACCTCTCTGCCACAACTTCGTTGCTATGTTCGAGCCCCCAACCCCATCAGACATTCCCTACTAACCCAAATACTGCTCCTCTCTGGGCAGCAACTAGGCTGAAGGCAGACTTATACCCCTTCTTTTGCTACTTCAGATTCAATGCCCCAAATCTCATCCCAATAACAAAAATTTGCTGTAGTCTGCCTTTCCCCTCTCACCCCATCCCTAAGGGATCACAAAGATCTTCTTTCTCAACTTCCTTCCCCCAACTCATTTTATTATTCCAGCCTCCAACACCAGCAGGCATTCATTGGGAACACAGCAGTTGAGCAGACCAGGGAAAAAGGTAAAACAACTAAAGACCTTCAATACTCCCTCCACCCCTCCAAATCCAATCCCCTAGGCTATATTTCCTGTAGATCCCACAGACTATCCCCTTCTAACTACCCTCCCCCTATATGTTGCTTTATCCCAGCCCCCAACTTTAGCAGGTATCCCCATACTAGCACATAGGCTACTCTTGTCAGAAAAACAAGCTGCCTGCAGATCTTTTTTCCTTCTGTTTTGCTAGATCCAACCCCCTATTTTCTACCACATCTCTGCAACAAAACACAAGCTTCAGTCTTTCCTTTCCCAATGACCATATCTCACAAACCATGTCTTCCTAACCTCTTTCTCCTACTCATTGCTTTGTTCCAGTCCCCAATTTCAGGAAAAATCCACTGTGAACTCATTGACCACCCATCCTGTGGTAGCAAGAAGGCTGAAAGCATATCAACACCTCTCCTTTTTCTCCAGATCCAATCCCCCCACAGTCTCATTCCCAGCTCCATAGCAAAAAACCAGCTGTGGTATCCCTTTCCTTTCTTTCCCTATTATCAATGAAATGCAAAGACCATCTCCTCCAACCTCTCTTCCCCCAACTCACTCCAGTATCCCAGTTTCAAAAGCCAGAAATCACTCTTTTTGAACAACAGATCAGTGAAACAGTTACACTAATAAAAGACATTTACCACTCCCTCTTTTCCTCCAAATCCAACCCTTCAGTCTTATCCCTAGCTTAGCAACAGAACAATGGTTTCAGCCTTCCTCTTCCCTCTGCCCCATATCTCCTGTAGATCCCATAGACCCACTCCTAACCTACCTCTTCCTGTTCTGTTCTGTTCTGTTCTGTTGCAAAAGGTGAGATGAGACTCTAATAAGACTTCAAAGAACATATGTAAAACTTGTTGCTTTATTCCAGCTCCCAACTCCAGTGGGTACTCTCTACTAAACAGCAGAAAACTCTTACCAGGTAAGTACGTAGGCTGTCGCTAGATCTTCTTGACTCCTTTTGCTCCTCTAGATCCAATTCCTCAGTACCTTCCCTAGCACTATAGCAGACCTTCTATGGTAACATCTTGTGACTGTCTCCCCATATTCCAAGGAGCTAAAATAAGCAGACTGTGGTTGATCACTTTACTCTCCTACCTCCTGGAAACACCTTCAGACACCTAGCCTATACCCATTCCTAAGTGTCAGTTCCAAATAACCAGAAACACATTTTACCTGAAACAACCAGGGATCACAACAGTTAGGTTCAAAAAATTTGTAATAGACAACACACTGCCATCATACCTCCAAAAAAAAAAAAATCCAGAGAGGTAACAGAGACCAAGAGAGAAGAGGACAGGGGGGAACCCACCCACTCAACAAAGATAAAACCATAAAATAGTCTCTAGGCATATAAATATCTCAGTCCCAGCTGCCTGGACACTACTGAAGAAAAGACACTAAACAAAAATAAGAGCAATATGTATCCACTAGAGCCCAGCTATCCTACCACCCACAGCAATTCCTGAATATTCCAACAAAGATGAAGCACAAGAAAAAGACCTTAAAACTGCCTATATAAAGATGATAATTCCTGGACTAAGTTTGTTCAGTGTGTAAAGAAAGTGCCCTACAAGAGCTGCCAAAACCCTTCCTTAAATTATGCAAACTTCACAACTCTTTTTTTTTCTTTTCTCCATTTTAAATCATAGAACAAGGGTTTCAAGCCCAGAGCAACAAGACAAAATGAGGTTCAACCTGAGGAGTAGACTGCTGTGCCAGTCCTGGCAGTTACATCTTATTCCTCAAACTATTCCATAAAATAGAAACAGAAGGAACACTACCTAACTTGCTCTATGAAGCCACAATTACTCTGATACCTAAACCACACAAGGACCCAATGAAAAAAGAGGGAGTGGGGGGCATCCCACAGTCACAACTCTGACCCATAATTATTCCTGTCTGAAAGAACTGCAGGGATGGAAATGGAAAGAAGCCTGAAGAAAAGAAGATCCAGCAACAGCCCAAAGTAGGATCCAGCTCAAGGGGAGGTCCCAAGGCCTGACACGATTACTGAGACTATAGAGTGTTTACAAAAAAATGGACCTAGCATGACCACACTCCAGAAGACCCAACAAGCCACTGAAAGAGTCAGACGCAGATATTTACACCCAACCAATGGACAGAAGCAGCTGACCCCTGTAGTTGAATTACGGAAAAGCTGAAAGAAGCTGAGAAGGAGGGTGACCCTGTAGGAGAACCAGCAGTCTCAATTAACCTGGGACCCCTGAGATCTCTCAAACACTGGACCACCAACCAGGCAACATACACCAGCTGATATGAGGCCACCAACACATATACAGTAAAGGACTGCCAGGTCTGGGTTCAATCAGAGATGATGCACCTAGCCCTTCAAGAGACTGGAGGCCCCAGGGAATTTAGAAGTCAGGTGCGGTGAGGGGTGGGGGTGGAGATTGGAGAGATCCTCCTGGAGACAGTGGGGTGGGGAGGAAGTATGGGATGTAGAACAGTCAGAGGGTGGATGGGGAGGGGGGATGAAATCTGATATGTAAATAAGTAAATAAATAAATAAATAGAAAAAACTCTTATTAAAAAAATAATTCCTCAAAGAAGAATTAAATACATTCCTTTAAAAAGTAACTGAAGCACAAACAAAGGGTGTGAGAAAATTAAGAAATTCCTTAAGGAAATCAGGGGAAAAAAAAAACAACAGTAGAAGGAAATAAATAAAACTATTAAAGACCTAAAAATGGAAGGAGTCAATAAAGAAAACACAAACTGAAGAAAATCTGTAAATGAAAGGAATTCAGACAGAAAATACAGAGGCACATGTTACCTCCATAGTATATAAAAGAAGGAAGAAAAAATCTCAAGCACTGAAGATACAATAGAAGAATTGGATACATAAGTCAAAAAAATAATAAATCTAAAAAACTCCTGACACAGAACATGCAGCAAAGCTGAAAAACTATGAAAAGACCAAACCTAGAGGTAACAGGAATAGAGGAATGATTAGAATTCCAACTCAAAGGCCCAGAAAATACTGTCAACAAAATCATAGAAGAAAAATTTCCCATCCTAAAGAAGATGTCCAGCATGATACAAGAAGCATAGATAGCAACAAATAGAATGGACTAGAAAAGAAAATCCTCCTAACACATAATAATCAAAACACTAAATGTACAGAACAAAGAAAGAATATTAAAAAGTAGCAAGGGGGAAAGAACAAGTAACATATAAAGACAGAACTATTAGAATTGCACCTGACTTCTCAATGGAGACTTCAAAAGCCAGAAGGGCCTGAATAGATGTAGTAGTCTTTAAGAGACCATAGATGCCAGTCCAGACTACTGCACCCAACAAAATTTTAATCATCTTAGATAAAAAATAAGATATTCTGTGATGACAGCAAATTTAAACAATATATGTCTACAAATCCATCTTTGAATAATATACTACAAGGAAAACTCCCAACCAAAAAAAGTCAATTACAACCATGAAAACATAGGGAACAAATTATCTCAGAACAGCAAGATCAAGAGGGAAACACATACATACAGAGAGAGAGAGAGACAGACAGAGAGACAGACAGACAGAGAGACAGAGAGAGACAGACAGACAGAGAGAGATACAGAGACAGAGACATAGACAGACAGACAGAGACAGAAACAGACAGAGAGACAGACAGAGACAGAGGAGGAGACACTGTCCACTACCACCACTTACCACTAAAATAACAGGAACCAAGAATCATTGGTCATTGATATCTTACAATGTCAATTGTCTCAATTCCCAAATAAAAAGACAGAGACTAAAAGGATGGATGAAAAATAGGGTCAATCCTTCTGCTACATCAAAGAAACACATATCAACATCAAGGATATACACCAACTCACAGTAAAGGTTGAAAAAAAAAGATATTTCAAGAAGATGAATCTAAGAAGTAAGCTGGTGTAGCCATTTTAATATCTTATAAAATAGACCTTCAACCAAAATTAATCAAAAGAGCTGGAAAGAAAACTTCATATGCATTGAAGAAAAAAATTCACCAAGATGATATTTGAATCCTTAACATCTATGCCCTAAATGCTAGGGTACCCACTTTTGTAAAAGAACTGCTACAGCTTAAAACACATATTGACCTTCACACACTGATAGTGAAAGACTTCAATACTCCACTTTCACCACAGGACAGGACATTCAGACAAAAATTAAAAGAGAAATACTAGGGCTAACAGATGTTATAAAACAAATGAACCTAACATATTTAGAGACAATTCACTCAAATGCAAAAGAATATACCTTCTTCTCAGAATATATAATCTTCTCCAAGATTGAGCACATACTTGAACACAAAGCAAGTCCTGTATCTACAAATTCACCACTAAAAAAGATACCAGAGAGAAAACTCCAACCAAAACAGGATAACTAAAACCATGAAAATAAATACTCTCAGACCAGCTAGATACAGGAAAATTGAAATAACATCCTGGCATCATATCAGACAACCAACTATTAAAACTGAATGTCAACAGCAGAAATAACAGAAAGCTTACAAATGCATCAAAATGGAACAACTCTCTACTGAATGGATAACAGGTCAAGAAGAAATATAGAAAGAAATTAAAGACTTTCTAGAATTTAATGAAAGTGAGTTCACAGCATATCCAAACTTATGGGACACAATAAAAGTGATGCTAAAAGGAAAGTTCATAGTAGTAAGTACCTACATAAAACACCATTAGATCTCCTACTAGTAACTGAACAGCACACCCGAAAACTCTAAATTAAAAAAGAAGAAAAGTCATCATACCCAAGAGAAGTAGAGGGCAAGAAATAATCAAATGTAGGACTGAAATCAATAAAACAAGAACAAAGAAAACAATTCTATGAATCAATGAAACAGCAAGCAAGTACTTTGAAAAAGTCAACAAGATAGGCAAATCTTTATGCAAACTAATTAATAAGTGGAGGGAGAATATTCAAACTAACAAAATCAGAAATGAAAAGGGGAGATAGCAACAGACACCAAGGAAATCTAGAGAATTGTAAGGACATAAGTTTAAAAATTGTACCGACTTAGAAAACCAAAAAGAAATGGATAATTTTCTCATTAAGTACCAATCAACAAATTTAAATAAAGATGAAATAAACAATTTCAATAGCATATAACACCTAGTAAAATAAAAGCAGTCATCAAAACTCTCCCAAAGAAAAAAGCCTAGGGCTGGATAATTTTAGCATAAAATTCTACCAGACCTCAAAAGTGTATTTAATACAAATACCCCTCAAAATAGAAACATAAGGAACATGTGTGGAACAATATTCTACAAAAGAAAAACAGAAAGAAAATTGCCAAATCCATTTTATGAGGCCACTGTGACATGGATAGCAAAGTGCATAATAATTCAAAAAAGAAAAAGATTTATAGATTAATTTCTTTATGAATATAGACACAAAAATGCCTAAAAAGTACTTGCAAAACCAATCCAAGAACATATCAAAATGATCATTCAAATCATCTTAAATACTATTTTGAATAGACATGCAGAATGTGGACAGTCTTGTCTTTTTTCTGATTTTAGTGGAATTGCTTTGGGGTTTTGTCATTCAATTTGGTGTTGGCTATAAACAGGCTTGCTGTAAATTCCCTTTATTAGGTTTATGTATGTTCCTTATATCTGTAATCTCCTCAGAACTTTTTTCACAAAGGGGTGTTGGATTTTGTCAAAGGCATTTTATGTATCTAATGGTATGATCATGTATTTGCCTTTCTTTAGTTTCTTTATATGGTTGGTTAAATTTTCTGTCTTTTGTACACTGAACAATTCCTGCATCTCTAAGATGAATCAGATTATATGATAATATACATTCATGGCCCTAAAATTTCTACCAGGGAACTCTTACAGCTGATAGACACTTTCATTCAAGTAGCTAGATACAAGATTAACTCAAAAAATCAGTGTATAAAATCAATATACAAAAAAAATAAGTATACAAAAAAATCCTATATACAAATGACAAATAGACTAAAATCAGGAAAACAACAGTTTTCCCAATAGCTTCAAATAACATAAAATATCACAGAGTAACTCTAATTAAGCAAGTGAAGACTTATATGATGAAAACTAATCTTTAAAGAAAGAGATTGACGATGGTATCAGAATATGAAGAAGTATCCCATGTTCATGGATTGGTAGGATTAACATAGTAAAAATGGTTATCCTACCAAAAAAAAATCTACAGATTCAATGCAAACTCCAGAAAAATTCCAAAACAATTCTTTACAGACCTTGTAAGGCAAGTCTCAACTTGATATGAATAAACAAAAGAGAGCTAAAACAACCCTGAACAATAAAATAACTGCTGGATGTATCACCATCCCTGAATTCAAGTTGTAATACAGAACTATAATAGCAAAAACAACATGGTATTGGCATAGAAATAGATATGTCGACCAATGGAATTGAATTGAAGACCTAAACATAAATCTTTATATATGTAGACACCTGATTTTTGATAAAGCCAGAAATACACACTGGAAATCATACAGCATCTTCAAAAAATGATACCCAGCAAACTGAATGGCTGCACACAGAAGAATGCAAATACATCCATACTTAGCACTCTGCAGAATATGCAAGTTCACCAAAGACTTCAGCATAATACCAAATACACAGAACCTGTAGATGTGATAGTGGGAAATAGCCTTAAATGCTAGCCTTAAGTGCATTGGCAGAGATGAAGACTTTCTGAATGGAACACTGATAGTGCAGGCACTAAGATCAACTATTTATAAATGGGAACCCATGAAACTGAAAATCTTCTGTAAGGAAAAGGACACTGTATATTAGATAAAAGACACTTTCAACCAGACAAAATGGATGCCTACAAAATGGCAAGAGATGTTTACCAACTCCATTTACGATAGAGGACTGGCATCTAAAATATGTAATGAACTCAAGAAACTAGATATCAAATAAAAACAAATAATCCAATTAAATTGTGGGTTGCAGATTTAAACAAAATTCTCAATAATTTCAAAGGACTGAGAAACAAAGAAATGTTCAACACTCTTAGCCATCACGGACACGCAAATCAAAACTTCTTTGAGATTCTACCTTACACCTGTCAGAATGGCCAAGTCCAATAACACAAGTGACAGTTCATATAAGCAAGAATGTGGAACAAGGGGAAGACTTCTCAATTGCTATTGGGAATGCAAGCTTGTACAGACATTATCAAAATCAGTATTTTAGTTCCACAGAAAATAGAGAATCCATCTGCCTCAAAACCACTCCTTGGCATATACCCAAATATTACTCCATCCTATCACAAGGACATAAGCTCAACTATGCTCACTGCAGTTTTATTCATAATCACCAGAAACTAGAAAACAATCTAGGTATTCCTCAACCAAAGAATGTTTTAAAAAAAATAAATGAGATCATGAAATTTGCAGACAAATAGGTAGAACTAGAAAAAACATCATCCTAAGTGAGGTAATCCAAACTCAGAAAGACAAATATGGTATGTAATCACCTAAAAGTGCATAATACCAGTTAAGTAATTGATAACCAAGTTATAAGCAAAAGACTCAAAGAGAATAGACTCCCAAAGAGGGAGGTCTATGGAGAACACATGGATCTCCCTTGTAAGGCAAAATAGAGTAAGTTTGTGTGTGGACTGGGGGAGGGGGATAAGGATGAGAGTGGAAAGGATCAGGTGTGGGAGATGAGATACACTGGAGGGAGAAAGCTTGGAGAAAGATGGTTGGTGTTGGTGAACATTTGGGGGATGGTGTGGAAACCTAGTGCAGTGGAAACTTCCTGGATGATGCTAGTGAGGACTCCTAGTAACTGGGGATATGGAGTCTACAATAGTCATCTCTTTTAGTCCTGTAAGGCTCCCAGTGGCAGGACTGGGTTGCATTCATTTGCATTGTTGGCTGAAAGGGTCCCACTGAGATCTCCAATTCCATGCTGATGCTAGAACAGGTGGTTTCTCTCCAAAAACTCACAGTATGGCCACAAGGACAATATCGTCACAGCTCATTGAACAGGAAGAGGCAAAGCTGGTGACCGCATGGAGCCTTCACCTCTAAGCTAGACTCTCCTTGGTTCAGGGAGGTACACTGGAGGCTACCAAAAGAGAGACACAGACACCATGACAGTCCCAAAACTTTTGGCCTACTCTCTGTCTTACCTATAAAATGTACTGGAGCAGTCTAAATTGGAAGACTGTATTGGCTCCCTCTCTGAGGAATCCCACTGACAAGGGGACAGAAAGATTGTAGGAGTCAGAGCTAATGGAGTGTACCAAGAAAACATAGTCCACTGAGTCAACTAAGTAGGGCACATAGAGGCTCACTAAGACTGAAGCAATAGGCACAGGGCATGCAGGGATCTACACCAGGCTCTCTGTATTTATGTTGTGGCTGTTAGCTTGGCTTTTTGTGGTACTGCTACTGGTGGAAGCAGGTTCACCTTTGACTCATTTGCCTGCTCTTGGGACTTCTTTCCTCTTGTTAGGTTGCCTTGTTCAGCCTTGGTGTGAGAACTTTGCCTTGTCTTATTGTATTTTGTTTTGTTATGAGTTGCTGTTTTCTCTTAGAGGCCTACTCTTTTCTGAAGGGAGATGGAGATGGAGAAGGAGTGGATGCAGGTGAGATTGGAGAAGGAGAAGGAAGGGAATGTATGAGAGAAGAATCATTTTCAAAAAATTACAGAAGATATACTGTATGAGGAAAGAATCTACTTTCAATAAAATGGGGCCCCGCCATCTTTGCTCCGGCAACAGGGCAATTGTGACCTCCAGGCGCAGGGACAATCAAGCATAATATCGCTTGGGACTCAGCCAGCTTGTGTGCTCCCTGCTCCCAAGAGCTGGGCAGGTCTGTGGTCACCTACATGCCAGCTCTGCTGTGGGACATCTGCCCTACAGAGGGACCCACACTAGGAGAGAGCACACCCGCACAGGGCGGGAGCGCACCAGCCTCCCCCCTTGGCAACCTCTGCTCCGGGGATCGACTGCACTGAGCATCCAGGTACCCAGGGACTCCCCAGTATAACATCGCTTGGGACACAGCCTGTTGGGCTTCCATCTGCACCCAAGAGCGGGGCAGCTCTGTGGTCGTCTGGGCGCCAGCTCTGCTGTGGGCCATCTGCCCTGCAGAGTGATCTGCGCCTAGAGGGAACAGTGTGCACTCTGCCATCTTTGCTCTGGCAACAGGACAATTGGGACCTCTAGGCGCAGAGACAATGACAGACACAATGAAATCAACTTGTAACAGGGAAGAACAGCGAAATCTGGTCCTCAAGCTCAGGACCAGCCCTTCATTTCCACTCAGGACCCCAGCATTTCCTCTGGCATTCTTGTGTTCTGTAATGACTAGTTCCTCTGTCTTTTTTTCCTCTCATCTGTTCTCTGTCCTTCCAATCCCATTCATATTTTGTGTCAGAGATAAACCTTAGACATTGCATTCCATAATCAATCTCTGATTTTCTTTACTCCTATATTCCTGAACAATTGTTGGGAAAGAAAATAGAAAAAAATAAAAAGGGTAAACTTCATAAGGCATATATAAATCAAATAGATAAAATAATGAGTAGATCTTACTCATCCTCCATAGCAAAAAAGAAACCTGTGTATATGCAAAATAAGCACAGTCCAGTTGGTCCTTTAATGGAAGTGGATATTTATCAGGATCCTGGTAATCATCTGGCCACTTAGGCTTTGTTACTCAAACCATGAACACCAACCTTATAATCCATCACCTCTTTTATGCCTGTTTGGAACTAAGATAATAGTGGTGAAATTTAAATACAGGCCTGATACTTAAGAAAAAGGCTTAAGTTTTAAAGGGAACTATTTGCACATTAAGGTTTAGAACATTTCTTGACCATCCTACACCCCAAATTACTGCACATGATTTGATGCTCAGGTCATACTCTAGAAAAAAAAAGAATATGAGAATGGAGGCAGGAAAAATATAAATACTATTTTATAGTTCTCATATGTAGTTATGTATCATTTTCTGATCCAGATAACAGGATGTGGGTTCAGTGTCAATGTCTACTGAACTCTAAGGGGGTAATCAATTCTTCTGACTTATTATCTACTAGAATAATTAATAAGACTAAGAAAATAGTTGCTCAGAAGAGCTGTGAGAAATATCTAGTTGTGAGAAGAAGCACAATAATCATTTCATCTTCTGTCTGTAGGCTTCTACCCCATACATGAAGCCATGCTATGCTAATATCAAACAAAAAATGCCTTTGGGTCAAACAAAGAATCTCACTCTCTCTCTCTCTCTCTCTCTCTCTCTCTCTCTCTCTCTCTCTCTCTCTCTCTCTCTCTCTCTGTTGCACTTTAGAAATACAAATGTCATAGGAGGCTGCTCAGGAAAATGGCGATTAATGTGCATTTCCTAAGTTTGAGTGCACTTTTAGTAATTCACTAATTGAAAAAGTTTGTATTTTAACAATTTTATTTTAATGTCTATGTTTTGTTATTTTTCTGTTTGCTATTCTAGGTATTAGCTATATGAGCACACAGAACCTGACCCTGATTCTTGGGGAGAAGTGGTGAGAAACAGAACTAAATGAATGGATAAGTTTATCTGGTGGTAGTTACTAGATATAATGCAAGAATGACAAATGCTAGGCTGGCCTCAAACTCAGAGATCTGCCTGCATCTGTCTCCTGAGTACAGGGATTAAAGTTATGAACCACCACTGCCAAGCCCAGTAAGGGAGCTTGTTAAGGAGACATTGGTATGTGACCTCTAGAAACAAAATAACCTTGGAAATCAGAGAAGGATTATGATGAAGGTCTTTAAGGTAACTCAAGAGAGATAGTGTGGCTACTAAAGAAACTCTGGAGAGAGTTGTTTGAAAAATTGGCTGGTAGCTGAAATCTACAATAAAAAGACCATAGTGAGTCTGAAGTTTAATTAGGAAGTATCCTTCCTAATTAGTAGCATCCTTCGGGAGATGCAAGCAAAAGAGAAACTACAGTGGTAGCATGGAGAGCCACATAATAAGCTTGTATTCCATGGAAAGAATATAGTAAGGACGTTTCTCTTTGACAATTTATGTTTAAATGTGCTAAGCTCATGCTCCTTTTAGACAGGTATACAGAAATACCCAAACAGTAATTGGAGATGAGTAATAATGCTTGGATACTTCATTGAAAAGGACCCAGATTAGAGAAAGAAACTTGAAATATATTCAGTAGAGATCTTTTTGTTGGTGTTGTTGTTGTTTTTAATTTAAATTTTTATTTTTTATTATATTCCACACAATATATATGTTTATAACAATCATAAAAATGATGGACATGTTATTAAATGAACATAAAAAGATAAAGTCTTTTTGATTGTTTGTTTCGTTTCGTTTTTAGTAGAGCTTAAAATCTTGGCTCTTATAGTGGTACAAACCCAACATAAGAAAAATTTTAGGACATTGGAGTTCATTGTAATAAGGCTGTACTTCAATATCCCTCACATCACCAAAGGATTTTTACCTCCATAGTAGCTAAGCTAAGAGTTGACAGTTCTGCTGTGCTAAGGAATGAATTGTAGGCACAATTATTTGGATACAGATTTCCTGCTATGCTCAAAGCTATTTGACTTGAGTGATTGTCATCATTCTCAGCCCACAGGGAACAGGTTACATTCATTTAAGAAATGGTGTGTGGCCAGCCGCCATTTGCAGCAGGGAACCAGGCAGCTCCACAGCCTTCTGTGCTTAGGCCACCAGGAGAGAATGATCTCCCAGTAGCAAATTCACTTCTGAGTGCGGTGGTGAGATCTCCACCTTCTCTCTGGAGGGGTACAGCTAGGAGCGCACAAGGCATATGATCATTGGAGTAGCTGGGACAGGAGTCTTCCCTTCCATTCACCATTTGCAGCAGGGAACCAGACAGCTCCACAGCCTTCTGTGCACAGACCCTGCCAGAAAAGACTTGGTCTCCCAGGAGTAAAGACACAGGTTTTACAGGCCCATAGGAGGGGCAATCTCCAGCCAGAGACAACAAGACCAACTAACACGAGAGATAACCAGATGGCGAAAGGCAAGCACAAGAACCCTACCAACAGAAACCAAGGCTACTTGGCAACATCAGAGCCCAGTTCTCCCATCACAGCAAGTCCCGGATGCCCCAGCACACCAGAAAAGCAAGAGTTGGATTTAAAGTCTCTTCTCACTATGCTGTTAGAGGACATCAAGAAGGACATAAATAACTCCCTTAAAGAAATGCAAGAGAACATGGGTCAAATGGTAAAGGCCCTTAAAGAGGAAATACAAAAATCCCTGAAAGAAATACAGGGGAGCATGGGTGAACAGGTAGAGGCCCTTAAAGAGGAAACACAAAAATCCCTGAAAGAATTACAGGAGAACACAAACAAACAAGTGAAGGAACTGAACAAAACCATCCAGGATCTAAAAATGGAAGTAGAAACAATAAAGAAATCAGAAAGTGAGACATCTCTGGAGATAGAAAATCTTGGAAAGAATTCAGGAGTAATAGATGCAAGCATCAACAACTGAATACAAGAGATAGAAGAAAGAATCACAGGGGCTGAAGATACCATAGAAAACATTGACTCAACAGTTAAAGAAAATGCAAAATGCAAAAAGCTCCTGAGCCAAAACATCCAGGTAATCCAGGACACAATGAGAAGACCAAACCTAAGGATTATAGGTATAGAAGAGAGTGAAGATTTCCAACTTAAAGGGCCAGTAAATATCTTCAACAAAATTATAGAAGAAAACTTCCCTGACCTAAAGAAAGAGATGTTCATGAACATACAAGAAGCCTACAGAACTCCAAACAGACTGGACCAGACCAGAAAGTCTTCCCAGCACATAATAGTCAAAACACCTGAGTCTATATGCACTAAACAAAGAAAGAATATTAAAAGCAGTAAGAGAAAAAGGTCAAGTAACCTATAAAGATAGGCCTATCAGAATTACACCAGACTTCTCACCTGAGACTATGAAAGCCAGAAGATCCTGGGCAGATCTCATACAGACCCTAAGAGAACACAAATGCCAGCCCAAACTACAATACCCAGCAAAACGCTCAATTACCATAGATGGAGAAACCAAAATATTCCATGATAAAACCAAATTTACACACTATCTTTCCACAAATCCAGCCCTACAAAGGATAATAGATGGAAAACGCCAACATGAGGAGGGAAACTACACCCTAGAAAAAGCAAGAAAGTAATCTTTTTCTAACAAACCCAAAAGAAAGTATCCACACAAACATAAAAAGAACATCAAAAATAACAGGAAGCAACAATCACTATTCCTTAATATCTTATAATGTCAATAGACTCAATTCCCCAACAAAAAACATAGTTTAACAGAGATGTTTTTCATGTGGATCTTCAATTTTATCAGAAAATGTTTGTGACTCCTCTTTCAATTCAGTAATGCTTTTTGTGTCTACCATTTTGACTGTATTATTTTCCATGATAATCTTTAAATTTAACGTTTTTTCTGTGTATTTCTTCGATTTTGTCAGAGTTGTTTTTCATGTAGATCTTCGGTTTCGTCGGGGGAGGGGGTGTGTTTGTAATGTCACTTTCAATCAATTTAGGGATGTTTTTGTGCCTACCATTTTGTCAGTATAATTGTCCATGATAATCTTCAATTTAAATGTTTTTCTGTATTTTTCGTCAATTTTGTCAGGAGTATTTTCCATGTAGATCTTCAGTTTTATCAGACAATGTCTATAATTTTACTTTCAATCAACTTAGGAACATTTTTATACCTTCCATTTTATCTGTATAATTTTCCATGTAATAGTTTTAACATGTTTCTCTATATATTTCTTGAATTTTTTCAGGAATATTTTCCTTGTAGATCTTCAATTTTATCAGACAGTGTTTATAATGTCACTTTCAAAAAACATAGGAATATTTTTATGTCTACCATTTTATCTGTATAATTTCCCACGAAATACTCAATCTTATCGTGCTTTTTATATATTTCTTCAATTTTATCAGAGCTATTTTCCATGTAAATCTTCAATTTTATCAGAAAATATTTATAATTTCACTTTTAATCAACTTAGAAATATTTTTATGCCTACCATTTTATATGTATAATTTTCCTTGATATCTTCAATTTTAATGTTTTTCCATATTTTTTCAATTTTATCAGAAATATTTTCCATGTAAATCTTCAATTTTATCAGAAAATGTTTATAATTCCACTTTCAATCAACTTAGGAATATTTTAATTCCTACCAATTTATCTGTATAAATTTCTTCAATTTTATCAGAGATATTTTCCATGCAAATCTTCAAATTTATCAGAAAATGTTTTTACTTCTACTTTTAATCAATTTAGGAATATTTTTATGCCTACTATCTTATCTGTATAATTTTTCATGAAATAGTCAGTTTTAACGTGTTTTTCTATATATTTCTTGAGTTTCATCAGAAATATTTTCCTTGTAGATTTTCAATTTTATCAGAAAATGTTTATAATTTCACTTTCAATCAACTTAGGAATATTTTTATGCCTACCATTTTATCTGTATAATTTTTCCATGAAATAGTTGATCTTAACGTGTTTTTCTGTATATTTCTTCAATTTTATCAGAGATATTTTCCATGTATATTTACACAATGGAATACTACTCAGCAATTAAAAGCAATGACTTCATGAAATTCTTAGGCAAATGGGGAACAGGGGGAGGGAAGAGGGCTTATGGGACTTTCGGGGAGGGGGTAACTGGGAAAGGGGAAATCATTTGGAATGTAAATAAAGAATATAGAAAATAAAATAATAGTAATAATAATAAACAGGACTATCTAGCATATTGAAGAAAAATAATAGTTCTGAACTCATATCTCTTCTATTATCCACTCTAAGAGAAACCTGTTAATGTACAGGCAATTTCATTGGCCTGCTCTCAAGGACCTAGCACCTGCTTATGTGTGAACTGAACTGCTGCTATTCTGACAACAAAAATTGCAATTGCCCCCAAGAAACTATTTCTAAACAGGTCTACATCCTCTTTTGCCCTATTAACTTTTCCTTTTCACTCCCTCTGGTTTGTGGTGAGCTAGAAGGGAGGTTAAAGTATTTAAATACCCTTATTTAACTAAGTTTTTAAAAACTATAAGCCTACAAAGACAAATGTAAAGTTCTTGTTTTTCCAGACACAAACCCCAATCCCATCCCACTCCAGTTTCTTGACAAGAATTACACTTCTTTTTAAGACATTCTAGATCCTATGTTCCTCCCACAAAGGCCTCTCCAGCTGCAGACTTTGTCTGCAGATCCAGGACACTCACTTGATTCATGACTCACAAGAGCCCTACCAACTGCATGCCAGGCCCCTACCATTGTTCTGTCTGAACCTGAGATCCAAGACCAGTCTAGCTACTAGTGATACTTCATTGCAAACTCTTTGACCAAAAGTCTCCAAAGGCATAAGACTACAGCAGAGAATCAGAATACCTGGTGTGGATTCTGTACCACAAATATATCCCACACTGCTATGAATTAACCTACTCCTGAATACTATAAATACTCCTTGTGAAAGTGACTTGAACAGATATAGAAAGAAAACTTCACCCAACTTACTAACTTTAGATGGACATATCCTAACACACACACACACACACACACACACGCATACACACACACATGAAAAACCAAAATAGCATGTTTCTTCCCTGAAATACAATTCCCATTATAATGACCCCTACTAAAAAGTGACCCTCCCACAAAAAAATCTTAGGAAAACAATTTAAAAGAATGATTACAGAGGTCCCCTCTATGCAAGATCCAATCTCTCTAAACTAACCATATTTCCTAGCTCACTTTCCAGAGTCTAGCCTGGTGAACCTCCTTGTTCAATGTCTTCTCCTCAAGATGCCATATATAACCCTGGTCCCACATACAGTGACCTAGCCTAGTTAGGTTCCTCCTGCCTTCTCTCCAAATGATCTCTAGAGTTCTACTAATATTTTCTCACCTATCTCAAATGCATACATTCCTCTCATGCCATATTCAATTTTTATGTTCCTTTCCCCATTATCCCATACCTTTATAATCCATTGCCATGAATAGTTCCTAGACATGCACTTGAATGAAACGGCAAACTCCATAATCCTTTTAGTAATGTAGCAAACCTACTTAGGTGTGGAGCAGTGAGTTGTGCACAGACAGCCTGGTCCCCAGTCAAGCTCTGACTTGGAATGCCAGAGACCCTGCAGGTGCCTGCAAAGGGACAGCAGGTGTTTAGCCACGCCCCTTGGGCCCCTGGCTCCTGTTACAGCTACTGCCTTCCACAGCTCCCGCCTCTGCCCCTCACAGCAGAGAGGTGTGTGGCCTTCAGTCACAGTAGGCATAGCACTAAGCCCTCTCACATGCAAATAAGCTTTCCCCAAGCTCTCAGACCAAGCCAATGTGAAGTACCTGCTGTCAGACACTGACTTACCCCAAAACTGTGTATAAGAATCCTATTCAGGGTTGGTAAAGATCTTTTCCCAATTTGTTGGCTGCTGCTTTGTCCTTTTGACAGTGTCCTTTACCTTACAGAAACTTTGCAATTTTATGAGGTCCCATTTGTCAATTCTGGATCTTAGAGCATAAGTGTTATTAGTGTTCTGTTCAGGAAATTTTCTCCTGTGCCCAAGTGTTCAAGGCTCTTCCCTAGTTTCCTTTCTATTAGTTTCAGTGTGTCTGCTGTTATGTGGAGGTCCTTGATCCACTTGGAGTTGAGCTTAGTACAAGGAGATAAGAATGGATCAATTTGCATTCTCCTGCATGCTGACCTCCAGTTGAACCAATACCATTTGCTGAAAAGGCTATCTTTTTTTCCACTGAATGGTTTTAGCTCCTTTGTCAAAGATCAAGTGACCATAGGAGTATGGATTCATTTCTTTTTTTTTTCTTTTCTAAGTTTTTTTTTATTTACATTCCAAATCATTTCCCCTTTCCTGTTTCTCCCTCCCCGAAACTCCCATAAGCCCCCTTCCCTCCCTCTTTTCTCCATTCAACCAGTCTTTCCAGGACCAGGGGTCTCTTCTTCCATCTTCTTAGAAATCTATTGATATGTGAATTGTGTCTAGGGTATTCCTAAATTCTGGGTTAATATCCCCTTATCAGTGACTGCATACCATGTGTGTTCTTTTGTGATTGGGTTACCTCACTAAGGATGATATTTTCAAGTTCTGACCATTTGCCTAGGAATTTCGTGAATTCATTGTTTTTAATTGCAGAGTAGTATTCCATTGTGTAGATATACCACATCTTCTGAATCCATTCCTCCAGAGCAATAGTGTTAAAATAAAAAGACCCGGAAATGGGTCTTCAATTCTGTTCCATTGATCTACATGCCTGTCACTGTACCAATACCATGCACTTTTTAACACTATTGCTCTGTAGTACAGCTTGAGGTCCAGGATACTGATTCCCCCAGAAGTTCTTTTACTGTTTACCAACCCTACATCTGACAGAGGGCTAATATCCAATATATACAAAGAACTCAAGAAGTTAGACTCCAGAGAGCCAAATAACCCTATTAAAAATGGGGTACAAAGCTAAACAAAGAGTTCTCACGTGAAGAATATCAAATGGCTGAGAAGCGCCTAAAGAAGTGTTCAACATCCTTAGTCATTAGGGAAATGCAAATCAAAACAACCCTGAGATTCCATCTCACACCAGTCAGAATGGCTAAGATCAAAAACACAGGAGACAGCAGGTGTTGGCGAGGATGTGGAGAAAGAGGAACACTCCTCCACTGCTGGTGGGATTGCAAGCTGGTACAACCACTCTGGAAAGCAGTCTAGAGGTTCCTCAGAAAACAGGACATGACACTCCCAGAGGATCCTGTTATACTACTCCTGGGCATATACCCAGAGGCCTCCCCTGCATGCAATAAGGACACATGCTCCACTATGTTCATAGCAGCCTTATTTATAATAGCCAAAAGCTGGAAAGAACCCAGATGTCCCTCAACGGAGGAATGGATACAGAAGATGTGGTATATTTACACAATGGAATACTACTCTGCAATTAAAAACAATGAATTCATGAAATTCTTAGGCAAATGGTCAGAACTGGAAAATATCATCCTTAGTGAGGTAACCCAATCACAAAAGAACACACATGGTATGCAGTCACTGATAAGGGGATATTAACCCAGAATCTCGGAATACCCAAGACACAATTCGCATATAAATTGATTTCCAAGAAGAAGGAAGGTGAGACCCCTGGTCCTGGAAAGACTGGATGTAGCAGTGTAGGGGAATACCAGGACAGAATACCAGCCGGGAGGGGGTTGAATGGGGAATAGGAGGAGGGAAGAGGGCTTATGGGACTTTTGGGGAGAGGGGAACCGAGAAAGGGAAAATCATTGGGAATGTAAATAAACAAATAGAAATAAAAATTAAAAAAAAAGAATCCTATCCAGATTAAAGGTGTGTGAGAACTACTCCATCATCTGAGAGCTTCTGTCATAAGAGCTGTAACACTTGGGAAGAGGCCGCCTGAAGGTCCACCATACTCCTCACTGTCTAGTCAGCCTCTCAGCCCAGCCCGACACAGCGACACAGCACAGGGTAACAACAAGAGAAACTGAGACTGCACCTCGGAGACAGAGGTAGAGACAACTACAACAGCGGAAGTGCTGGAAGCCCTTGTACTCACTCCTCTTTGCCCGAACTCTCGCTCCTGGCCAGGCCAGAGATCTCTGTGGAAAGCCTCCTCTGGTACATAGGCCCATACTTAGGGACAATACTTTCTATTTACCCTCTAGGAGCTTGTTAGCTTTTAGTTTAGATATAGATCTAGAGACAACTCAGGCTGGGACTTCAATTTTGCTGTCGTTCATCGAACTGCTTTTCCTATCTTTTCATTCTATAATTGAGAGAGAATATGAACCCATCTACTAGTCAGTGTCATTTAGGTGGGGAACTGGAGGTGTTATTATACATGACTATATTTTAGTAGACCCCAGAAAAGTGTCTTTGCCTTTATATATGTTTGATATTGTCTTTGCAAAATGAATGTACTACAACTTGATCTTAGAGAGAAGTCAAAGGCATAATTATCAACTATATTGGAGAAAATGAGATTCATATAACTATAGTGCATTTTGTAATTTGATGGCTTCTGACACTTTAATACACAATTGTGTCATGTGACTTACCAACAGAGGGGGATCACAGTCATTCTCTAATGTACTTAGCCTTGGTCTTTCTGTAGGTTGCTTTGAAAGGCTGAGTTCTAAAGACCTCACTTTGGGAAACAACAGTACAGTGAGCAGCTATTATGGGATTTGACTGTGGGCTCTGCTCAGAATTTGTCATTGCCATTAACTAGCTGTAGAAACAAAAATTACTAAACAAATCCTATGAAAAGCCTGAACAGTTTCCTAACATGTGTTAATGATAAATAGTTACACATTGTTTTGTTGTAAAAACTCAATATAACTGTTTATTGAAATGATTAAATGGCTAATGGCTACTTTCTACTAAGGAACTGCTCAACTCCCCTCTTTTTGGAAAACCCATACTTTCTCCACAAGTTTAGGTTATGTATCTATCTATCTATCTATCTATCTATCTATCTATCTATCTATCTATCTATCTATCTATCTATCTATTTATCTATCTATCTGTTTCTGTGCATTTGTAATTTTTGTTAACCCAAACTAAATGGAAATAGGGAAATTTAAAAATACCCTTTGGGAAAGTCTGATCTGTAACACTCTGCATAGTATGTCTATTCTTCTTCAGGTTGTCAACCACATTTGAGCTACTCTCCATATAGAACTGCATTTGGTTACATTGCTTGACCACAATTTGACTCTTAACTTAGGTTTGATTCTTGAAAAAAAGCATATTGTCAAGAGACAATATTGTTTAAAAATGTTAGCTTAGCTCTTCTGAGAGCTGTCTTCACACTTACAGAAGGTTTGAGAAAAAATGCTTTTTTCCCCCTAGCTAGTGGGTTTTAGAAACCCACTTTCATTTCAAAGACAATGCTGTTTAATTTTGGTCTTTTGTGAAATAGCAGGTTTAATTCAATCTAGAAATAGCTTTTCTTTACTATGTTATCAACAGCAGCCAGACGGAAGGCCTATTGTCTGCCAATGGATGTCTTACTAAATGTTCACACTGCCTTATTCCAATTCTATCTACTGTGTAGTTATACTTTACCTTCTTCTCATATGGAATATGACAAATACCTCAGGGCCTCAATCAAAGAAGAACCACATAAGCATGGCTAAACAAAGATTATACTGTGAGCTCAAAGACTCAAAAGTAATCAGCAGAGAAAAATGAAAATATACATAGAAAGAGTTTTCTCTTTTCTACAGAATTCATTTTGCTCTCTCCTCATCATAACCCTATTCTGAAATGATGCAGTGCCTTCCCATAAACTTAGAAACTCCACATCTGTGGCAAAGTGGAAACAAGTAACTACAATAAAGAAAATAGTGACAGAATACACTTCGGCAGCTGAATACAAGGCTTTTAAGGAATGAACGGAAGGTGCTGGCAATATAAAGATATATTTCTAGTATTATTTCTTATTCTCAGGATCATTTGACACTGAGGTTTTTTTCATTACAATCAACATATACATGAGACAAAATTGCATCAAGAAGAACTATTCTGAGAAGCAAAGAAATAGATTTTAATTCCAGCTGTGGCAGCTGAAGGATCATTTAATAGAATAAAGCAATAATCTGTCTAGTTAATGCTTAGCCTAGGAAGCCAAATATTTCTTTTTCTTCTACAAGCCACCTGCAAATGCTCACAAGCAAAGGGTCTTTGCATGATGTTATTAAATTCAAGAAGAAAAATAAAAGAGTAGTTTGTGTCTTGTTGCTAGCTAGGACACTGGAAACTGTTCACATACTCTAGTTTCAAACTCTTTAGACCTGCACCTTGAACATATTCAGGGAGTAGCATCCAAACATCTTTGCAATTAATACATTATCTAGTAAATAGGAATGAGCTAATATGGCATACACACTAATGGACTTAGATAAAATGTTGATTGATTCTAGACATGTGTTGAGTATCAAATAAATGCTGGAAAGACACTATTTGGTCAGTCGTATTCAAATCAGTAGTTGGCAAGTATGCACAGATTTATTGCTCCATACCATAATCATGTAGTTATAAAATCTACTCAGTATTAGTGAATACTTGAAGATTTCAAAGTATATATAACAGAACCTGAACAGAAACAAATATAAAATTTCAGCAATACCCTAGTTTCCAGGTTTGATCCTTACGTTCACGGAAACCGAGAAATGTTAAGCTTAACTTTATTGTAAAATATTCAACTTCTGGTGTATCAGTCATTCTATGAATATTATCAATGCAGCAAGTTAAAACTGATTTCCGGTTGTGGTATCTTCTGTGGTCTCTTGTCTCCACGATGTTGTGTATTATCTCCTTCTATTCATGATGACTACTGAAGTCTGAACAGGCCCACTTTAATGGAAGAGTTATTGCCAACATCACTATTATAAAAATCCAGAAAGATAATTTCAGCTGTAATTTTCTAAGAATAGTACCAAGTTCCTGTTGATGTAAACATGCCATCTGAGGATGATCATCTATGAATGTTTTTTTTCCTCCATGTCACATGTATTCTATTACCCACTTTGTTTCTCCTTTATTTCCCTTTACAATACTTAAATTATTTTCTGCCAGGCATGGTTGGACATGTCTTTAATCCCAGCACTCAGGAGGCAGAGGCAGGTGGGTCTCTGTGAGTTTGAGACCAACCTGGTCTTCAGAGTGAGTTCCAGAATAATCAAAAATAAAAATCAAATAGCTATGAATAATCTAAAACTTTCATTATTTGATTTTGGGGTTTCCTTGAGACAATGATCTCTAGTTCCACCTATTTACCTGCAAAAGCAATGATTTTATTTTTATCTGTGACTGAATAAGATCCCATTGTTTCCATACCAGTGTCCTCATCCATGAATCTGTCAATTCATTCTTCAGCTAGTTCTATATCTTGGATATTCTGAGTAATTTGAGAAAAGCATGGTTATGCCAATATCTCTGTGGTCAGCGTTGTACAGCATACTCATATAGTCCCTCTGTGTTTTAAGATTTAAGGAACCTCCACCAGTTAGTTCTATCTCCCCATCGTTGGGCGTTTCGGCTAATGTCCCCATTGAGTCCTGGAAGCCTCTCACATCCCATGTCTTTGGGACTTTCTAGAGGTTTGCCCTGCCCCCCAACCCCCACTGTTGCATACTTTGATTCATTCTCCTGATCCTCTGAGCATCCCTCCTATCTCTCCCCATACCTGATCCTGTCCCTCCTTTTCTCCCCCCTCCCCTGTCGCACCCAGATCCTCCCTCCTTCTGCCTCCCATGATTATTTTGTTCCCCTTCTAAGTGGGTTTCAGGTATTTACACTTGGGTCAGAATTGTTCCTGTCTAAAGGAAATGCAGGAACAAAAATGGAGCAGAGACTGAAAGAGAGGCCATGCAGTTACCAGCCCAACTTGGGATCCATCCCATGCATGCACACCAAATCCTGACACTATTACTGAGTGTGATATTGTTCATGAAGACAGGAGCCTGGCATGGCTATCCTTGGAGAGGCTTTGCCAGCAAATGACTGAGACAAATGCAGATACTTAAAGCCAACCACTGAATTGAGGTCAGGCACCAGTATGGAAGAGTTAGGGGAAGTATTTAAGGAGCTGAAGAGTATTGCAACTCCATAGGAAGAACAACAGTGTCAAGTAACCTGGATCCCTAAGACCTCCCAGAGACTAAGTCAAAAGCCAAGGAGCATACACGGAATGGTACATGGCCCCAGACACGTGTGTAGCAGAGGACTGCCTGGTATGTCCTTAATAGGGGGGGATGTGCTTAATCCTGTAAAAACTTGATGCCCCGGGAAAGAGGGATGCTGGTGGCAGTACTGTGAGGGTGGTGGGCAGGTGGAGAAGTACCCTCTCAGAGTGGGAAATAGGGTGAAGAACTCAGGGAGGGAGGACCATGAAGGGAGGCAACTTTTGGAATATAAATAAATAGAATAATTTAATAAAGATTTAAAAAAGAAAGAAGGAAGGAGAGAGAGAGGAAGGAAAGAAGGAAGGAAGGATGGAAGGAAGGAAGGAAGGAAGGAAGGAAGGAAGGAAGGAAGGAAGGAAGGAAGGAAAAGAAACCTCCACAATTGATTTCCACAACAGCTATCAGTGCACACTTTCATCAACAGTTAATGAGATGTCTTTTCCCCACATCCTTACTAGGTTATTGGGGAGTTTTATTTTGTTTTGTTTTGTGTTTTCTGTTTTGTTTTTTGCTTTTTGATTTTGGTTTGGTTTGGGTTTGCTTTTATTGTTGGTTTGGTTTTTGGGGTTTTTTGTGGGGGGGTTGTTTGGTTGGTTGGTTGGTTGGTTTGGTTTGATGATTTGATTTCTTGATATTAGCTACTTTGACTGCACTGATTTTAATTTGCATTTACCTGTTTACTAATGTTAATTTTTTTATGTTTATTGGCCATTTGTGTTTCATCTTTTTTTTTCTAAGTTTTTTTTTTTACATTCCAAATCATTTCCCCTTTCCCGTTTCCTCCCTACCCGAAAGTCCCATAAGCCCCCTTTCCTCCCTCTTTTCTCCATTCAACCTCCTCTCTTTCTCTGTCCTGAAGTTCCCCTACATCCACTCTTTCCAGGACCAGGGGTCTCTCCTTCCATCTTCTTAGAAATCTATTGATATGCGAATTGTGTCTGGGGTATTCCGAGATTCTGGGTTAATATCCCCTTATCAGTGACTGCATACCATGTGTGTTCTTTTGTGATTGGGTTACCTCACTAAGGATGATATTTTCAAGTTCTGACCATTTGCCTAGAAATTTCGTGAATTCGTTGTTTTAATTGCAGAGTAGTATTCCACTGTGTAGATATACCACATCTTCTGAATCCATTCCTCCGTTGAGGGACATGTGGGTTCTTTCCAGCTTCAGACTACTATAAATAAGGCTGCTATGAACATAGTGGAGCATGTGTCCTTATTGCATGCAGGTAAAGCCTCTGGGGATATGCCCAGGAGTGGCATAGCAGGATCCTCCGGGAGTATCATGCCCAGTTTTCTGACGAACCGCCAGACTGCTTTCCAGAGTGGTTGTACCAGCTTGCAATTCCACCAGCAGTGGAGGAGCGTTCCTCTTTCTCCACATCCTCGCCAACAACTGCTGTCCTCTGTGTTTTTGATCTTAGCCATTCTGACTGGTGTGAGATGGAATCTCAGGGTTGTTTTGATTTGCATTTCCCTAATGACTAAGGATGATGAACATCTCTTTAGGTGCTTCTCAGCCATTAGATATTCTTCAGGTGAGAACTCTTCGTTTAGCTCATTTTTTAATAGGGTTACTTGCCTCTCTGGAGTTTAACTTCTTGAGTTCTTTGTATATATTGGATATTAGCCCTCTGTCGTATGTAGGGATGGTAAAGATCATTTCCCAGTTAGTTGGTTGCCGCTTTGTCTTTTTGACAGTGTCTTTTGCCTTGCAAAAACTTTGTAATTTAATGAGGTCCCATTTGTCTATTCTTTATCTTAGAGCATAAGCTATTGGAGTTCTGTTCAGGAAATTCTCCCCTGTGCCCATATGTTCAAGGTTCTTCCCTAGTTTCCTTTCTATTAGTTTCAGTGTGTCTGGTTTTATGTGGAGGTCCTTGATCCATTTGGAATTGAACTTAGTGCAAGGAGATAAGAATGGGTCAATTTGCATTCTTCTGCATGTTGACCTCCAGTTGAGCCAGCACCATGTGTTGAAAAGGCTATCTTTTTTCCACTGGATGGTTTTAGCTCCTTTGTCAAAGATCAAGTGACAATAGGAGTGTGGATTCATTTCTGGGTCTTCAATTCTGTTCCATTGATCTACATGTCTGTCACTGTACCAATACCATGCAGTTTTTAACACTATTGCACTGTAGTACAGCTTGAGGTCCGGGATACTGATTCCCCCAGAGGTTCTTTTACTCTTGAGAATAGTTTTAGCTATTCTGGGTTTTCTGTTATTCCAGATGGAATTTTGAATTGCTCTTTCTAACTCTATGAAGAATTGAGTTGGGATTTTGATGGGGATTGCATTGAATCTGTGTATTACTTTTGGTAAGATGGTCATTTTTACTATATTAATCCTGCCAATCCATGAGCATGGCAGATTTTTCCATCTTCTGAGGTCTTCTTCAATTTCTTTCTTCAGAGACTTGAAGTTCTTGTCATACAGATCTTTCACTTGTTTGGTTAGAGTCACGCCAAGATACTTTATATGGTTTGTGGCTATCGTGAAGGGTATCATTTCTCTTACTTCTTTCTCAGCCTGCTTATCCTTTGAGTATAGGAAGGCTACTGACTTGCTTGAGTTGATTTTATATCCGGCCACTTTGCTGAAGTCGTTTATCAGCTGTAGGAGTTCTCTGGTGGAGTTCTTTGGGTCGCTTAAGTATACTATCATATCGTCTGCAAATAGTGATAGTTGGACTTATTCCTTTCCAATTTCTGTCCCTTTGACCTCCTTTTGTTGTCTAATTGCTCTAGCTAGAACTTCAAGTACTATATTGAAAAGATATGGAGAGAGAGGGCAGCCTTATCTAGTCCCTGATTTTAGTGGGATTGCTTCAATTTTCTCTCCGTTTAGATTGATGCTGGCTACCGGTTTGCTGTAAATTGCTTTTACTATGTTTAGATATGGGCCTTGAATTCCTGATCTTTCCAAGACCTTTAGCATGAAAGGATGCTGAATTTTGTCAAATGCTTTCTCAGCATCTAATGAGATGACCATGTGGTTTTTTTCTTTGAGATTGTTTATATAGTGGATTACATTGATGGATTTCCTTATATTGAACCATCCCTGCATCCCTGGGATGAAGCCTACTTGATCGTGGTGAATGATCGTTTTGATGTGTTCTTGGATTCGGTTGGCAAGAATTTTATTGAGTATTTTTGCATCGATATTCATAAGAGAGATTGGCCTGAGATTCTCTTTCTTTGTCGGATCTTTGTGTGCTTTTGGTATTAGTGTAATTGTGGCTTCATAGAACGAGTTGGGTACTGTTCCTTCTGTTTCTATTTTGTGGAACAGTTTGAAGAGTATTGGTGTTAGGTCTTCTTTGAAGGTCTGATAGAATTCTGCACTAAAACCATCTAGACCTGTGCTTTTTTTGGTTGGAAGACTTCCAATGACATCTTCTATTTCTTCAGGGGTTATAGGACGGTTTAGATGGTCTATTTGATCCTGATTTAATTTTGGTATTTGGTATCTGTCAAGGAAATTGTCCATTTCCTCGAGATTTTCTAGTTGTGTTGAATACAGGTTTTTGTAGTAGGATCCGATGATTTTTTGAATTTCCTCAGTTGCTGTTGTTATCTCTCCCTTTTCGTTTCTGATTTTATTAATTTGGATACTATCTCTGTGCCCTCTGGTTAGTCTGGCTAAGGGCTTATCTATCTTGTTGATTTTCTCAAAGAACCAACTCCTCGTTTTGTTGATTCTTTGTATGGTTTTATTTGTTTCTACTTGATTGATTTCAGCCCTGAGTTTGATGATTTCCTGCCTTCTACTCCTCTTTGGTGTATTTGCTTCTTTTTGTTCCAGGGCTTTCAGGTGTGCCATTAAGCTGTTAGTGTATGCTGTCTCCCGTTTCTTTTTGGCGGGACTCAGGGCTATGAATTTTCCTCTTAGCACTGCTTTCATTGTGTCCCATAAATTAGGGTATGTTGTGCCTTCATTTTCATTAACTTTCAAAAAGTCTTTGATTTCTTTCTTTCTTTCCACCTTGACCAAGTTATCATTGAGTAGAGCATTGTTCAGCCTCCATGTGTACGTGGGTTTTCTTTTGTTTTTGTTGCCATTGAAGACCACCCTTATTCCATAGTGATCTGATAGGAGGCATGGGATTAGCTCTATCTTCTTATATCTGTTGAGGTCTGATTTGTGACCAATTATATGGTCAATTTTGGAGAAGGTACCATGAGGTGCTGAGAAGAAGGTGTATTCTTTAGCTCTAGGATGAAATGTTCTATATATATATATCTGTTAGTTCCAGTTGGTCCAAGGCTTCAATTAGATTCACTGTGTCCCAGTTTAGTTTCTGCTTTCCTGAACGATCCATTTCAGAGAGCGGGGTGTTGAAGTCACCCACTATTATGGTGTGAGGTGCGATGTGTGCTTTGAGCTTTAGTAAAGTTTCTTTTACGAATGAGGGTGCCCTTGCATTTGGAGCATAGATATTCAGAATTGAGAGTTCTTCTTGGTGGATTTTTCCCTTGATCAGTATATAGTGCCCTTCTGTGTCTTTTTTGATGACTTTAGTTTGAAAATCAATTTTATCTGATATTAGGATGGCTACTCCGGCTCGTTTCTTGGGGCCATTTGCTTGTAAAATTGTTTTCCAGCCTTTTACTCTGAGGTAGTGTTTGTCTTTGACACTGAGGTGCGTTTCCTGCATGCAGCAAAATGCTGGGTCCTGTTTACGTATCCAGTCTGCTAGTCTATGTCTTTTTATTGGGGAATTGAGACCATTGATATTAAGAGAGATTAAGGCATAGTGATTATTGCCACCTGCCATTCTTGATGCTATCTTTATGTTTCAGTGGTTATCTACTTTTGGGTTTGATTCAAGAAGGTTATTATCTCATTTTTTCCAGGGTGTTGTTTCTCTCCCTGTATTGGCGGTTTCCACCTATTATCTTTTGCAGGGCTGGATTTGTGGAAAGATATTGTGAAAATTTGGTTTTATCATGGAATATCTTGGTCTTTCCATCTATGGTGATTGAGAGTTTTGCTGGGTATAGTAGTCTAGGCTGGCATTTGTGCTCTCTTAGTGTCTGCATGAGATCTGCCCAGGATCTTCTGGCTTTCATAGTCTATGTTGAGAAGTCTGATGTGATTCGGATACGTCTTCCTTTGTATGTTACTTGGCCTTTTTCTCTTACTGCTTTTAATATTCTTTCTTTGTTTAGAACATTTGGTGTTTTGATTATTATGTGACGGGAGGTATTTCTGTTCTGGTCCAGTCTGTTTGGAGTTCTGTAGGCTTCTTGTACGTTCATCGGCATCTCTCTCTTTAGGTTAGGGAAGTTTTCCTCCATAATTTTGTTGAAGATGTTTACTGGCCCTTTAAGTTGCAAATCTTCACTCTCATCTATACCTATAGTCCTTAGGTTTGGTCTTCTCATTGTGTCCTGGATTTCCTGGATGTTTTGGGTTACACGTTTTTTGCATTTTGCATTTTCTTTGACTGTTGAGTCGATGCTTTCTATAGAATCTTCAGCGCCTGAGATTCTTTCTTCCATCTCTTGTATTCTATTGTTGATGTTTGCATCTATGACTCCTGATTTCTTCCCAAGGTTTTCTATCTCCAAAGTTGTCTCCTTTTGTGATTTCTTAGTTGCTTCTACTTCCTTTTTTAGTTCCTGGAGGGATTTGCTGAGATCCTTCACTTGTTTGTTTGTATTTTCCTGTATTTCTTTAAGGTATTTTTGCATTACCTCTTTCAGGATTTCTGCCTGTTGACCCACATTCTCCTGCATTTCTCTGAGCAATTTTTGTGTTTCCTCCTCATGAGAATCCATCTGTTGATCCATCGTCTCCTGCATTTCTTTAAGCAGTTCTCATGTTTCCTTTGTAAGGGCATCTATCCTTTGATTCATTTCTTTAAGCAATTTTTGTGTTGCCTCCTTATGGGCATCCGTCTGTTGACCCATATTCTTCTGCATTTCTTTATGCAATTTTTGTGATTCCTTTGTGAGTGCATCTACCCGTTGATTCATTTCTTTAAGTGATTTTTGTGTTGTCTCCTTGTCAGCCTCCATCTGTTGATCCATGTTCTCCTGCATTTCTCTAAGCGATTTTTGTGTTTCCTTTGTAAGGGCTTCTAACCGTTGATTCATGGTCTCCTGTAATTCTTTATGAGATTTATTTGTGTCCTTCTTGTGATCCTCTAATAGCATCATGAGAAGTGATTTTAAATCCAGATCTTGTCTTTCGGGTGTGGTGGGGTATCCAGGACTTGCTGCTTTTGGAGAGTTGGGTTCAGATGGTGCCATATTACTTTGATTTCTGTTAGTAACGTTCCTACGTTTGCCTTTTGCCATCTGGTTACCTCTAATGTTAGTTGGTCCTGCTGCCACTGGCTGTTGGTTGGACCTCCTGTGAGCCTGCAAAGCTATTTCTGTCCCCCCTGGATTACCAGGATTCCCCTGGCACCGATTTCTGGGGCCTGCCCTGCTCCTGAGTGACTTTGGAGCCCTGATGTGCCTTGCCCCAAGTGATGTTATATTGGGGAGTCCTTGCACATCCAAAGGCTCAGCGTAGTGGATTCCTGGAGCAGAAGTCGCCAAAGGGAGGCTGGTAGGCTCCTGCCCTGTGCAGGGGTGTGTGATCTCTCCCAGAGTGAGGGGAAGGGGGCGTCCCTCTGCCAGGCAGAAGTCCCACAGCAGAGCTGGCATGCTGGTTACTGCAGATCTTCCCAGCTCTTGGGAGCAGTGTACACACAAGCCGCCTGAGACCCAAGCGATATTATGCCTGTCTGTCTCCGAGCCTGGCAGTCCCAACTTCCCGGCCACTGGAGCAAAGATAGCGAAGTGCACTCTGCACTCTCTAGGTGGCTCTGGTGACCCTGCAGAGGTGATGGCCACAGCAGATCTGGCGCCCAGACGACCACAGCGCTGTCCCGTTCTTGGGAGCAGGAGGAAGCCCCAACAGGCCGTGTCCCAAGCGATGTTATATTGGGGAGAGAGCCTGGGTACCTGTCTCTTCAGTGCAGTCTACCGGAACAAAGGTCGCGGATGGGAAGCTGGTAGGCTCCCGCCCAGTGCGGGGTCCCTCTGCCAGGCAGAAGTCCCACAGCAGAGCTGGCGCGCTGGTTACTGCAGATCTGCCCAGCTCTTGGGAGTAGCGTACACACATGCCGCCCGAGACCCAAGCGATATTATGCCTGTCTCCGAGCCTGTGTTTCATCTTTTGATATCTCTCTGTTCCTAGTTTTGGCAGTGTATTAATTAGAATATTTGGTTTGGGTGTTTAGATTTTCTTTTTCTTATATATATTTTTTCTCCATTCTTTTTTATTTTTTGAAAAGCATGTTCTTTTATTTAAAAAGGAAGTAAAAACATTTTATTATAAAATTGAAGATTTACCTGGAAAATATTTCTGATAAAATAAAAGAGATATATAGAAAAACACGTTAAAATTGACAATTTTCATGGAAAATTAAAGAGTAAAGTGGTAGACATAAAAAAATTGCAAAATTAATTGAAAAAGGAAGTAGAAACATTTTATGATAGAATTGAAGATTTATGTGGAAAATATTTCTGGCAAAAGTGTAGAAAATGTAGAAAAACATGTTAAAATTAAAGATTACCATGGAAAATTATACAGATAAAATGGTAGGCATAAAAATTGGTAGGCATAATTCTAAGTTGATTGAAAGTGGAATTATAAACATTTTCAGGTAAAATTGAAGATTTACATGGAAAATATTTCTGATAAAATTCAAGAAATATATAGGAAGATTCACTATTTCATGGAAAATTATACAGATAAAATGGTAGACATAAAAAATCCTTCCTAACCATTTGCACCAGGGAAACGGGCAGCTCCACAGCCTTCTGTGTATGACCCGCCAGGAGAGAGTGATCTCCCAGCAGGGCTGAATGATCTACTAGAAGTGCTTTCACTTCTGAGCATAAAGGTGAGATCTCTACCTTCTTTCTGGAGGGGAACAGCTAGGAGCACACAGGGTATACTATCAGTGGAACAGCTGGGATGAAAGTCTTCCCGCCGCCATTTGCACCAGGGAGCCAGGAGACTCCTTAGCCTTTTGTGCACAAACCGCCAGGAGAGAGTCATCACCCAGCAGCACTGAGTGATCTCCCAGCAGCACTGAGTGATCTCCCAGAAGCACTGAGTGATCTCCCAGCAGCACTTTCACTTCTGAGCATGGAGGTGAGATCTCCACTTCCTCTCTGGAGGGGAACAGCTAGGAGCACACAGGTCTTCTTATTGTGTCCTGAATTTCCTGGATGTTTTGGGTTAGGAGCTTTTTGCATTTTGCATTTTCTTTGACTGTTGTGTCAATGTTTTCTATGGTATCTTCTGCATCTGAGTTTCTCTCTTCTATCTCTTGTATTCTGTTGGTGATGCTTGCGTCTATGACTCCTGATCTCTTTCCTAGGTTTTCTAGCTCCAGGGTTGTCTCATTTTGTGATTTCTTTATTGTTTTTATTTCCATTTTTTAGATACTGGGTGGTTTTGTTCAATTTCCTCACCTGTTTGTGTTTTCCTATAATTCTTTAAGGGAATTTTGTGTTTCTTCTTTAAGGGCTTCAAGTTATTTACCTGTGTTGTGTTTCTTTAAGGGAGTTATTTATGTCCTTCTTAAAGTCCTCTATCATTATCATGAGATGTGAATTTAAATCAGAGTCTCTCTTTTCTGGTATGTTAGGGTATCCAAGGCTCACTGTGGTGGGAGAAATAGATTCTGATGATGCCAAGTAGCCTTGGTTTCTGTTGCTTATGTTCTTGTCCTTGCCTTTTGCCATCTGGATAACTCTGGTGTTAGCTGGTCTTGCTGTTTCTGACTGTGGCTTATCCCTCCTGCAAGCCTGTGTATCAGTACTCCTAGGAGACCAGTTCTCTCCAGGAGGAATTTGGGTATGCAGAACTGTAGCACAGGATCAGCTCCAGAACACAGACAGAAACCGGAAGGATCTTGTCCCTATCTGTTTCTTGGTTCCTGTGTCCTGATGGCTCTGGGTGGGTCTCTCTTTGGCCAGGAATTTGAGTAGAAGTGGTGGTCTTACCTGTGTTCACAGGCGTGTCGGCACTCCTGGGAGACCAACTCTCTTCTGGAGGCATTTGGATATGGAGAGCTGTGTCACAGGATCCACGGTGTTGAATCTTACCTTTAAGCAAATTTGAAATCTAGACTTTCCCTGGAGAAGAACATGCTTACATGGCCAGAGGATTATTTTGATCAAATTGACTGAAGTGGGAAATTCTGTCAATTCTACATGGCACAATTCCTTGAATTTTGGTACTATGCTGAATAAAAAGGAGAGTGCTAGTAGAGCACCAGCAATTAATCTCTACTTCCAGACTGTGAGTACAATGGAACAGCTGCCTAAAGTTCTTGCTACTAGGACTCCCTTGTCTTATTGTTGTACTGTGCCTTCAAACTACTTCAAACCTTTTCTCCCATAAGTTGTTGTTGCCAGGGTATTTTATCAAAGCAACAAGAAAATTAAGACAGGAACTATTTAAATTGAAAGTATATAAAGTACATCACATTTGAGATAGAAAGGGTATATGGACAAACTTAATCAACCACCCAAAAACACAAACCTTTCTCTCTAGCAAGATAAAAGTTAAAATACAATCACCAAGTAATTAAATTATGAAAAGGTATATACTTCAAAAAATTAAAGTAAAATAAAGATTTAGAAAGCTATAAAATTAAATAAACGATATTATGACACCACTCAGAATTTATTCCTGGCTTTAAAGATATGGTGGTTTCCTTTTTCTGGATAGTTATTTGTGACCATCTGTATCAGATGTGGGGGCAGGGAAAGCTACTAGTGACAAATTCAGTCACTGTGATCTTTGGATAAAGGTCCTCTTACCTTATGCCAAAATGTTTTAGTGTTTGTCCTTCTGTCTGCTACCTTCATTCTTTCCTTCTGTTGTTTTAGAGATCAGGCCATCTGTAAATGGCAGTTCACACATAGAATGGGACTCTGGTGGGGTTTTGAAGCTGCACCTCATCTTGTTTAACTTTTAGAATTCTTTAAATGTACATTTCCTATCACACCCCTATACCTCATCCACACATTGTCAGACATGGGTAGAGTAGAGGGGCATACCCTAAGAATTTCTCAGATTCAGGTACTTGTACCAAATGTCTGTTTTATGTATACATTAGCCTTCTCTCTGCATATATCCCAGTTGTGTCCTTTCTTGGTCTCTCAGTCTCTCTCTCTGTCTGTCCCTCTCTCTGTTTCTCTGTCTCTGTGTCTCTGTCTCTCTCTCTCTGTCTCTCTCTCTCTCTCTCTGTCTCTCTCTCTCTCTCTGTCTCTCTCTCTCTCTCTCTCTCTCTCTCTCTCTCTCTCTCTCTCTCTCTCTCTCCCTCTCTCTCTCTCTCTCTCTCTCTCTCTCCCTGAACATACTTCCTGTCCAGGGAGAGTTAGAAGAACAAGACAATGATAGGTATAATCTTTGAATGTCCATAGTGACATGTTGCCTATATAGACTTTACCTCCTAAAGTTTCTACAAGCTCCCAATTTGAGACTAAGTCTTTAGTATGTGAGCTTAATTGAAACAATGACAGTATCTTTAGGACATTTTAGATATTAAGGATGATTTTTCCCCATTTCCTCCTGGAACCTCCTCATCGTTCCATACACCAATTTTATGGTCTTAGAAAAATATATCTCATTTAAACTTAACAAGCTACCTCAGACATAGTAAAGAAAAGTTTATAGTTCATCATCTATATAAATGAGTAAAAATGAAATTATTTTATTAGTTTCTTCAGTTATTTGTTAATTCCCCCCCCCAAAAAAGACAGAAAATGACACTAAAAATAAATTCTAATTCTTGGTTCAGTGCCTCACAGTTCATTTGTATTTTAGCAACAAACTATATTATAATTTCAGAGTGACTAGGATATGTCAGAATATCACCTAGGTCATCAGTTGTTACAACAACAACAGGCTTACTGAGGTTGACTCACACAAGACCAAAAGTTGAAAATTGAGGTTATTTGTGGAAGGAGTGAAAATGTGCAGACAGTAAGAGGTAAAACTGTTGTGTCTGCGACTCGGCACTGTTTTCCCTGGAGACACACTCAAATAAGTAGTCTTGACATTCCATTTTACAAACTTTCTTGCAAAACCCCCAAAATCCCCTTACACCTCCTCCTACATCAATATCCAAGACAAATCAGAAGCACTTTAGTTCGTATTCCATAGCAAGTTGGTTTTATTTTGTTCTATACACAGAGTTTTCTTTTATTCTTAGTAGGATTTACTTTCTTTTCAACTAAGTAATTTACCATGGTTGGCTAATAGTACAAATTACTACTGTCAAGTAAATATAAAAGATGGAGAGTTTTCTAATTCATTGATGCTGGAGATAAGAGGCTACTTTCCATTCACTATTCTGCCAAGTTCTCTCAGGAAGAAAGTTCTTTGTTAAGCTGCCATGTTACACTTGACCAGTTTTTCTATTTCCTGAGGTCTGTTTATTTAGATAGAATTTGAACTTGCTCTGTCACATCAGTGCTTCAGGGTGGGAACTGTTAGTGTTATAAAATGCTTACGAATATTTTTCTATCAAAGCGGAGTACTACTGTGTGTTGACTTAAGTTAATTCATTTTTCTTAAATGAAGGATGCTGTTAACTTAAATACATTAATCATTTTATAACTCTTCTTTCATATTTGCTGGCTTTTACAAATTGCCTTGAAAAAAACTATTTTAGTGTAGTCTTAATGTTAATCAACTTCCAAAGATTTTAAACACAATTATTTTCAATTTTTATTCAAAAACAAATGTAAAACCCTTCTCTCTGAAATATTGATTTTTTTATCTTGTTTGGTTTATTTGCCTGCTCATACTCACAAAAATCAAAACAGTATGACCTGTTATATAATTCTCACTCTCTGAATTCTCAATCCCCTTCGTCAATTGTTTCATCATGTAACTTAATACATGATATGACAAAATTAAATAAACCAGTGAAAACATTTTTAATTCTAAGTTTCAATATTACTGATTCTAAAACTTTTGATTATGTTTGCTGGTATAATATGAAAGAATATAAATCAGATTTGGTTCTAGTACCAAATATTGAGAAATGTGGAAGACAGACACATGTGTGAGAGAAACCTATTTATTTAGCTTGCTTCCTTGGGATAAGAGAATTTATTTAGCTTTCCTGAGATAATTAATAACATTAAATTTGCTATTTTGCAATTGGAAGTTTGTCAAATAATTTGTGGAGAGGGGCAAGAAAGATGAAAACTAGTTATGATCAACAAATGTTGAAGAATATCTTTGGATACTTTAAATAAATTGCATTCATAAATAAGAAAAGGAAAGTATGTGGGATATAGCATGGGAAAAGAGTGAAAGAATGCTTCATTCATGTACCTTAATGAATCCACTTTTGTTGATCATATTTAGGGCTGTGTGAAACAATTAGTATATTAGAATTTGGGGGATAAACAAAGGCCAAAGTATAAATATTTTAGATTAAAATGGAGCAGAATATATTTCTCTAGCAGATTCAAATAATACTTTACTGATAATGCCAGATTTATGGTTAGTATTAATTAGGTAAGATAGAGGAACTTTCAATTAAACTATAACTTCCCCTAATGGAAAAGAGAGAACAGAATTCAAAAGTGTTACTTCTTTTCAGGCTACTGGGTAGGAATATGGCCTATGTATGCTGCATTGAGATAGACAACTCACAGGTGACCTCTAAGCCAACACTGTATAATCTTTCTCTTCTATCAAATGTTCCATTTCCTAAGAAGTCTCTAATCTTAATACTTTTTACTGTGATGGAAATGCAGTCCTTGATAGTCTCCCTATTATTGGTCTTTTGGCATACTCATGAACAATGATTGTATCTGTCTAAGCATACAGCTTAAAAGTTAGTAAAAATTTTCTTCTGAAAACACTGTCACATTTCACATTTAGACACATTATAGAATCTGTCATATCATTGTACCATGCCTTTGATCAATTCCACTCTCTCCTAGAGATGTAAAACAATGGAAACCTGACTTGTTCTGAAGTTGCTTAGGTCATCTTTATCCTGTATGAACAATTTCTTCCTTCTTTCACAGCAGTCCTTATATATTGTTACATATAGACTGTAACACCAAACTTTATGTTGGAATCAACTTCACAACCCCAGAATGTGACTGCATTTTGAGAAGAGACATTTAACCTTGTCTTTGAGAGAAGGGAGAGATGAAATCAATATATGTTCATGCACAGTAGGAAAACCATGTAAAGACATAGAGAAAAAAGCCTCAGGTTGCAATGAGAATGTACCTGGGAAGAAATGAGCCCTGACAATACCTTGCTGTTAGAACTGTCTACACTCTGTGAAAAAAAAAAAACAGATTTTTATTTTAACCACCTTTTCTATAATACTTTGTTATGAAAACTCAAAAAATACACAAACAATAAAGTTTAGTAAAAGGTAAGAATTTGTACTCAGAAAAATCAAAACAATATTATCTATTATATAATTTTCTGCCTCTGAATGTGTCCTGTTCTTCAACACTTTTTCCAAATGTTGCCTTTTATTCAGAAGATTCCTCAGCTTCTTACACTTGAAAATATTCCTCACGCTGTCTTAACCACCAAATAATCTCAAATGTCTCATAGAACAATCTACTTTTAAATGAACACAATTGAACTAATAATAAATATATATAATTACATATATTTATACAGAGAATATATTACATAGATTTTAAAAGTTATTCTCTAATAACAGCTTAAGAAAATAAAGGAAGGTGAGAAAATAAGACACCTTTTATTTTGTAAATAAAGTTACCTTTAATGTAGATGAAATTGTTCTAGAGATTGTACAAAAAAAAAATGTGAACTAGACAACACCCACAAACTAATGAATTTAAAACTAGTTAACATAGTAAATTTTACATTAAACATATTTTACCATGATTAAATAATTTTAAAATGGAAAAAAATTAAGCAGATGAATATTTGATTATAAAATAATGATTTTTATACTGTGTTCTAAGAAAAATGAATCTAAAACTAGATTAATATAACAATTTTAACCTGTAAACATGCCAAAATATTTTTTGAAAGTTGCTAATACCAAATTTTGACAAGATATTTTCTTGGGGACAGGTAAAAATATAAAATGATATAGACACTGTGGAAGATAGTTTGAAATTTTCTTACAATGCTGAATTTAACCCCCATAATTTAACTACTTATGTCAATAGAAATTATTACTTATAACATTTTAACTCATAATTGTCAAAACCAGAAACAAGCATATTATCCTTCAAGAAGTAACCAAGTTACCAAATGTGTTTTTTATTTTTCAATAAAAAAAATGAATAAGCTATCAAGCTATGAAAATATTTAAAAAGAGAGAAAATTCTCCTTTAAAACACCAGTACAACTTTATTTATTTATCTGGGAAAGATGCTATGAGATACACAATAGTCATGTATATACAGTTGTCATTTCTACAAATCCAACTCAAGTCCTCTAAAAGCAAGTACTTGCATGAATGTAGATTCAAGGGGAGCAGGCTCTGTTCCCTGCACATTAAAAGTAGGAGTATATAATCTATCTATTAAAGGTCACATTTATCTCAATCATGACTATGCTTCCACAGTCATCATGACTTTAGTTATAACAGTGTTTGGTATTTTGATAAATCCATGATGAATTAAATTCATTAAAAGAAAGCTCATATAATAAGCAACAAAATTAGTGTGCAAAGAACTTGGTGTCTTTTAACCTCTTTTTATTAGTGTGTGTGTGTGTGTGTGTGTGCGCGCGCGCGCACCCACCCATGTGTGGGGCAAGTGGACCATGCCACCAGAGAGAAGTAGTAAGGTTAAAGCAGGTTCAAATCCCTGGGGAATCTCAGAATTGAGAATGGTAGGCATGAACCAGCTCCTTTTCAAGTTGGGGCAGTCATTGGTTGTGTTTCCCTAGTCACTGTTTTATCTTTATTTCTGCACATTTTGTAGGCAGGACAGACTTGGTGTTGAAGGTTTTGTGAGTATGTTGTATGAGTTTGTAGGCTTTGTGCTGTTTCTGTTGTTGAAGTCCAGCTTTTATCCAGGTGTTCTGATAAGATAAAAGGAGCTATAACAATTTACTTTTTATTTGTTGAGACTTGCTTCATGACTGACTATATGATGAGTTTTGGAGAAGGTTCCATGAGGTACTGAGAAGAAGGTATATTCTTCTGTGTTTGAGTGAAATATTCTGTAGATATCTATTAGGTCCATTTAATTCATAATCTCTGCTACTTTCCTTATTTCTCTGTCTAGTTCTGTCTTAATGACCTGCCCATTGGTGACAGTGGGTTTTTGAATTCTGACACTATTAATGTGTGGGATTTGATGTGTTATTTATAATGTTTCTTTAACAAATGTGGGTACTTTTGATTTGAGGCATTGATGTTCAGAATGGAGATGTCACCTTGGTGTATTTTTCCTTTGATGAGTATGAAGTATCCTTCCCCATTTCTTCTGAGTCTGTTGCTTGGAAAACTTTTTTCCAGCCCTTTATTTTGAGATAATGTCTATTTTTTGGGCTAAGGTATGTTTCTTGTATACAACAGAATGATGTATCCTGGTTTTGCATCCATTCTATTTGCCTGTTTCTTATTTAAATTGAGAAATTGAGTTCATTGATGTTGCTAGATATTAATGACCAATGACTGTTAATTCCTATAATTTTAATGTTGTTGATGGTGGTGGTGGTAGTGGTGGTATGTGTGTATGTTTCAATTATTTTTGGTGCTATGGAATTATCTATTTCCTGTATTTTCTTGATTATAACTAACCTCCTTGGGTTGGAATTTTCCTTCTGGTATTTTTGTAGGGCCAGATTTGTGGATAGATATTGTTTAAATTTGTTTTTGCTTGGAATATCTTGGGTATAGTAGTCTAGTTTAAAATCTGTGATCTCTTAGAGACTGTAAAAGATCTGTCCAGACCCTGCTAACTTTTAGAGTCTCTGGTGAGAAGTCAGGTATAATTCCTATAAGTTTTAAATGCTACTTGACCTTTTTCCCTTACAACTTTTAATATTCTTTCTTTGTTCTGTAGATTTTATTATTTGATTATTATATAGTGGGAGGATTTTCTTTTCTGGTCTAATCTAATTGGTATTTTTGTAAGCTTCTTATATGTTTATAGGCATCTTTTTCCTTAATTTAGGGAAATCTATGATTTTGTTGAAAACATTTTCTGGTCCTTAGAACTGGGACTCTTCTTGTATTCCTAATAGGTTAGGTCTTTTAATAGGATCCCAGATTTCCTGGATGCTTGTGTCAGGAATTTTTTTTAGACTTAAGATTTTCTTTGACTAATGAATCAACTTCTTCTATTATATCTTCTATACCTGAGATTCTTTCTTCCATCTCTTGTATTTGCTTACTGATGCTTGCTTCTGTTGTTTCTGTTCTCTTCCTTATGTTTTTTTTCATCTCCAGGATTACCTCCGTTTGGGTTTTCTTTATTGCTTCTATTTCCATTTTCAGGTCTTGAACAGTTTTATTCATTTCCTTCACCTCTCTAATTGTATTTTCTGATATTTTTAAGGGATTTGTTTGTTTCTTCTTTAAATACCTCTATCATCTTTATAAGATTGGAATTAAGGTCATTTTCTTGTACTCAGTTGTGGTGGATAACTAGGGCTTGCTATAGTAGGATAGCTGTGCTAAGAAGGTGCCACATTGCCGTTTGCTTTTTTGTTTTGTTATTGTTGCTATTGTTGTTGTTGTTTTTACTGTGCTCTTACACTAGCCTTTAGCTATCTGGGTGATCCCTGGATGTTCCTTATGTAGCAGGTACTGGAAAGTGGGCTTAACCTGGATATTCCTGATGCAACATGCCTCTTGTGGGAAGCCTTGGGCTGGACAATGGGACTCAGGGGGTAGTGAAAGTCCCTCAGGAACTGGGTATGCTCCTGTGATCATGGTGGGCAGGGAACTGGGGGAGGGAGGAAGGGATCTAACCTGTATGTTCCTGATGCTGCAGGTCAGGTGAAGCAGGTGAAGAGGTAGCCAGACAATGGAATTCTGGGGAGACAGCACACCACTCAGGGCTGCTAGGCATGCACCCAAGGACTCTGGCACATTGTTTTAAAACTAGGGCTTTGATAAGATCTAGGGAAACCTTAAGTAGAATCGACATGCAATGTTGGACATAATCCTGTGGCCATCAGTCACATAGGGCCATGCCCCAGGCCCCTAGTGTTCTGGCTGGACTCCACCCCTACAGTCACCTGGCTACAGCCAGGTTTGCCCTGCCCCACAGCTACCTGGCAACAGCTAGGTAGCCTGACCTACTATAAAAGTGGATGCTTAGCCCCTCTTCTCTCTCTTGCCCTTTTCTCTTCCCCACACTTTCTTCCTTGTCTCTTAACCCCTGTCCCCCCTCCCTCCCCATTCTTCTCCCCTCTTGCCACATGGTCATGGCCAGCTCTCACCACTCTATCTCTTCTTTCTCTCTTTACTTTTCTATCTCTTTTCCCCCTACTTTTCTATAATAAAGCTTTAAAATCATGGGTTGTCTCTTCTTAACAAAACCCACTATGCTGGAGCAATGGAACAGGCCTCATAGCATCTCCAGCTGCCAGACCGGATCAAGGACTCCCCTGCCTGGCTGGGCTTCCTCCACAGGTACATGGGCCTACTCCACAGGCCCTCAGTGCAGAGTGGAATTAATTTCTTTTTGTTTTTCTTGATGTCTGGTTTCTTAATTCTTTATATATTTTAACTATTAGCCTTCTACCAGATGTGTAGTTGATAAAACTATTTTCCCATTTTGTGGCCCAGTGCTTTGTCCAAATGCCATACATAAACTTTTAAACTTCATGAGGTCCCATTTATTGGTTGTTGTTCTTAGTACCTATGCTAACATTGTCCTATTCAGAAAGTTCTTTTTCTGTGCCAATGATTTAAGGCTATTCCCCATTTCACTCTGATCAGATTCAGTGTGTCTGTTCTTTCTGAGGTCTTTGATTCATTTTTGCAGAGTTATACAGATCTATCTGCTTCTTCCACATGTAACCAACCTACATCCTGTTTGGCCAGCACCACTTGTTGAAGGTGCTATCTTTTTTCTTGTCTATATTTCTGGTTTCTTTGCAAAAATAAATAAATAACATAAATGGTCACTTGAGAGATCATATAGAAATCTACTGTAGTAGAAGCTTCCTAAAACATAGATATATGGAAGAAATATAAATGAAATCAGCAAATAACAGGGACACAAAGACCCTACTAGACATCTTTTATCACCTTTCATTGCCAGGAATGTGTTTCATCTAATTGAGTCATTGGTCAAAAGAACCCTATGGAACCCCACTCCCAGCCCCTGCCACCACAGCCACTGCTGCCACAATAACTTAAACTATTTATTGTGAAGGCTATTGATTGCTCTCCACAAACTAATCGTAAGGCTCTATTGTGGAAACAACACCTACATAACTTACTGAAAATAGAGAAATAAAGCTGGCTGGTGCCTACGCAAACGCAGAGTTAGTGAAGACCCCAACTGACTAGTGTTCATAATACTGGAAGGTATAATGCACTCTCATAAAGGAGAAAGGTAAACAGCAACCCAGTTTCAAACACTTCTATGTACAATGGTAACCTGACTACCTTATAGGCTGGTACAATAGTGGCACAAAAATTGTGTGACTAATCAGTGTGACTGAATTTTCAGTTTACTCCATGATATGAAACCATGCTTCATACTAGTTAGGTAAATAAAACGTGAGACTAAATGAGGCATGGACCTATGGGAAAACCAAATACCATCGTAGATCAGTCTTTTGCTCAGCCATTATCAGAGAAGTGTCCTCCTGCAGTAGATCAAAACTAATACAGAGACCAATAACTGGTAAAGAGTGAGAGATCTTGGAATACTCACTCCTAAATGACATGTCTTCATCATTATTCTCCTATATCAACAAGGACTCAGGAGATGGGAAGATTATACGAGACAGTAGGGATAGAAGTCATCAAGGAAAGAGTACCTTATATATTCAACAGGTTCAACACACATATGACTTTATAGAGACTGTGGGAACTTGCGCAGGGCCTGGACAGGTCTAATCCATATACCATCCCAAGGCAGGTCCCCAACCCTAACTCATAACCTACTCTTATTGATAACTGCTCACAAAATAAAAATTCAGTTTTCTCCAAAGGAGTCTTTACCAGGTGTAATGGCTATTCTTGACTATATCTGGAATGAACTACAATCCAGAATTGGAGGGCTCACCTGTGATCCAGATCTTGAGGCTGGAAGACACAAGTTTCTGACCTGGATCTTGGCATGGAGATCCTGAGGCATAGTAGCTATAAAAAGCTTAGGCCAAGGCAAGGTAGTATATGCCTTTTATCCCAGGAGGCAAAGACAAGCAGATCTCAAAAAGAGTTCAAGGTAAGTCTGGGACAAAACAAGTTCCAGATCCAGGCATGGTGGTTTAATCTGGGCCACACCTTCTGCTGGAGACCTACATAAGGACAGTGGAAGAAGTAAGATTTGCTCTTCTTTTCCTGCTTGCATTTACTTGCCAGCACATCTGTTGGAATCTACTTATACAGAAGACCAGCTGAAACAACTAGCCTTGTGGGACTGAGCAAGTACTACATCCTTGGACTTCCCATTCACAGCTGAACATTGTTGGGGAATTGAACTACAGACTCTTAAGTCATCATAGCAAATTCTCTTACTATATAGAGACTGTCCATAAGTTCTGTGACTCTAGAGAACCCTGACTAATACACCAGGTATACAAACCACAATTAAGGGCAGGTCTCATGGCCAGCAGGAGATAGCCAACACAGTATGAATACAATGATAATCTCAGAGATGTTTTGTCTCATAATGCTTTGTTTGGACATGTTTTATCCTTACTGTTCAGTTGCTTATATATTATGGCTTCCAATTTTGTGTTTTAATGTGTGCATATGTGTATGTCCCTGTGTATTTGTGGTGTTTGTATTGGTTTTGTACTTTTTCTTTTACATTTTTTACTTTTTCTTTTTTGTTTTTGTTTTATTCTTGTTTGATTGATTTTTCTCCAACACAGTATTTTATTTTTATTCTTTGGAGATTCTACGTTTTGCCATTGTGTGATAGTCACTACCTTTGATAGCCTCTAATATGGCCATTATTATGGAAACCATTGTGTAATGACCTCTGCATGATAGCAAACTGTATGATGCTCACTGTGTAATGACACCAGTATGAGGGAAAAGGTGTGATATTCTTTGTGGGATGGTGACTGTGTGGTGGCCACTATGTTATTACCAGTGTGTGATGGTCAACTTTGAGGTTTACTGTGTGATGACCAGTGTGTGATAGTGACTGTGCATTATTCAATGTGATGGCCACTCTGTGATGTACTGCATATAATGGTCACTCTCTAATGATAACTCTATCATGGTCCCTGATGAATGGACACTCTGCAATCACCACTCTATAATGGTCAAAGTGTGATGAGAATTGTATGATTACCAGTGAGTGAGAACCACTCTGTGATGGCTGCTGTGTGGTGGACAATGTGTGATGGTCATCATGTGAAGGCCATGATAATGTTGGCCACTTGTGATTCCTACCTTATGATGGTCACAATTACCTGTAAGTGGGAAGCCACTGTGTGATGGTCACTCTCAGATAACCACAGAGATGTCTAATCTATGATGGATACTGTGTGGTAGTCACTGGATGATGGTCCCTGTGTGATAGATATTATTTGATTCACTGTATGATGGCTACCCTGTGATGTTAACTCTGAGATAGCCACTGTGTGACGGCCCCTATGCAACAGACACCTTGTGATGGCCATCATGTGATGGCCATTGTGTGAAAAGCACTGTATGATGGCTAACTGTGTGATGGTTGCAGTGTGATAGTCACTGTGTGGTGGCCACTGTGTGATGAACACTGAGTAATGGACATTGGTTAATGGTTACTGTCAGAAGCCATCTAGTAGTTGCTAAAAGCTAGCAGGTGATCTTCCGGAGATATTTCACTGTGGAACTATGACAAAAGAGCCTTTGAGAGGCCCAAAGAACAAAATCTCAGGAAATGATTCCTGTAGCTGATATGCTTTTTCTGTCCTTATAAAATTAGTATTATAAGCCCTAGCATTAACCCACCCTATTAAGTACATTTCTGCAGATCAATGAGGATGCACTGTCTTGTAGAGATATTATATAGACAAATAGATGATTTCTTAATTTTTAATGATGATTCTATAGGAATTCCTATAATTATAATAGTAATTATTAACTCCTTTATAATAGGACTGACAGCTATTAAAGCCCTCTTTAATATGAAAACTTCAATTAGAACTCTGCTAGTTTTCGGGCATGACACTTCTGGAGGATCCGGCTATACCACTCCTGGGCATATACCCAGAGGCTTCCCCTGCATGCAATAAAGACACATGGTCCACTATGCTCATAGCAGCCTTATTTATAATAGCCAGAAGCTGGAAAGAACCCAGATGTCCCTCAACGTAGGAATGGATTCAGAAGATGTGGTATATTTACACAATGGAATACTACTCTGCAATTAAAAACAGTGAATTCACAAAATTCTTAGGCAAATGGGTGGAACTGGAAAATATCATCCTTAGTGAGGTAACCCAATCACAAAAGAACACACATGGTATGCAGTCACTCATAAGGGGATATTAACCCAGAATCTCGGAATACCCAAGACACAATTCACAAATCAATAGATTTCCAAGAAGATGGAAGGACAGACCCCTGGTCCTGGAAAGACTGGATGTAGGGGAATGCCAGGACAGAGAAGCGAGAGGGGGTTGAATGGGGAACAGAGGGAAGGAAGGGGGCTTATGGGACTTTCGGGGAGAGAGGAAACAGGAATGTAATTAAAAAAATATAGAAAACAATAAAAAAAAGGCAAATTCTACCAAAATAAAAAGAACTCTGCTAGTTTTCATGTACAATGAGATAATTGTTCTGAAATAGAAAGCAAGTATTTACAACTTAAAACACATTCCTTAGAGCTATAAAACAATTAACCAAAGGTCATAAAAGGGAACTAACAATTTCTTGTAGGTGCAAGGACTAAAGATAAACTATTGACTGGGTTTATCTATACAAAACGTCAATGCTAACTTAGTCACAAGAATTATGGTTTTTAACTCCCAATGAACCTGTAGATCTTGTGACAGAAAATAAATGTCTAGTTAGATAACTACTCTTAATGAGAACACATGTAACATCTCTGTTGCAAACTTCTTATTCAATTTATAGTTTGAATTTATGGTTGAGCTTTTAGTGAACTTTTGTTGAAAACACAGATTCTTGGAAAAAAACATGATCTCTTCACGGCAAAAAAAAAGGGTACAGTCAAAAAGACAAAGCGGCAACCAACTAACTGGGAAATGATCTTTACCAACCTTACATCCGACAGAGGGCTAATATCCAAGATATACAAAGAACTCAAGAAGTTAAACTCCAGAGAGGCAAGTAACCCTATTAAAAAATGAGGTACAGAGCTCCACAAAGAGTTCTCACCTGAAGAATATCTAATGGCTGAGAAGCACCTAAAGAGATGTTCATCATCCTTAGTCATTAGGGAAATGCAAATCAAAACAACCCTGAGATTCCATCTCACACCAGTCAGGATGGCTAAGATCAAAAACACAGGAGACAGCAGTTGTTGGCGAGGATGTGGAGAAAGAGGAACACTCCTCCACTGCTGGTGGAATTGCAGGCTGGTACAACCACTCTGGAAAGCAGTCTGGCGGCTCCTCAGAAAACTGGGCATGACACTTCCGGAGGATCCGGCTATACCACTCCTGGGCATATACCCAGAGACTTTACCTGCATGCAATAAGGACACATGCTCCACTATATTCATAGCAGCCTTATTTATAATAGCCAGAAGCTGGAAAGAACCCAGATGTCCCTCAACGGAGGAATGGATTCAGAAGATGTGGTATATTTACACAATGGAATACTACTCTGCAATTAAAAACAATGAATTCACGAAATTCCTAGGCAAATGGTCAGAACTTGAAAATATCATCCTTAGTGAGGTAACCCAATCACAAAAGATCACACATGGTATGAAGTCACTGATAAGGGGATATTGACCCAGAATCTCAGAATACCCTAGACACAATCAGCATATCAATAGATTTCTAAAAAGATGGAAGGAGAGACCCCTGGTCCTGGAAAGACTGGATGTAGGGGAACGCCAGGACAGAGTAATGAGAGGGGGTTGAACGGAGAAAAGAGGGAGGGAAGGGGGCTTATGGGACTTTCGGGGAGGGAGGAAACGGGAAAGGGGAAGTGATTTGGAATGTAAATTAAAAAAATAAAATTAAATTAAATTAAAAAAAAAAGGGTACAAAAACTAGGAATGATGACATTAGGTAAGGGCAGAAGGAGAGAACAAGACTAGGAGGAGGAAGGAGAAGGACAGCAGAGTAAAGTAAGTTAGAAATAAAGAGAGCAATTTAGAAATGAAGAGAGCATATAGTCTGATAAGTTTTCCTCCTTTTACTTCCCAATAGAAATAAAGAGGACATTAAGCTAGGGGCAGAAGGGGAAGGCAATACACAGAATGCAGACAGAAGAGAGACAAAGAAGCTGCAAAGAGAGTAGAAAGAGCAGGCAGTCTTCTCCTGACCAAGGGATGGAACAAGATTTTTCTTAACAGCAAGGCAGGCTTAGTCTTACTAAAGAGGACAAAGTCTTTTTCTTAAAGACTTGGATTTAATCCATTTAGCAACAAAAGGGTAGAAGCTTTTTCTTTCTCTATAAAACGAAGGTTAGAGCTTATTTTTCATCCAGAATGAGTAAGTTCTTTCTATGCTGGCCCTTGGGCTTTTGTTCCATATGCATATGTAAGCATAGGTATATCTGTTTAAGTATATAAGTTGATTAGACATTATTAGGCCCAACAAATAAGTATGTGATAATGAATGTGTGTATGTATGTATGTACGTATGTATGTATGTATGTATGTTTATACATATTTACTTGTGTAAAAGTTTTTCCACCTGGAGAATGACTCTCTTCTCCTGGTTTAATAAAAGTTTATTGCTCCAAACATCCCTCCCACCTGACAAGCAAGAGGTGAGGTTCTGGGCAAGAGAAAAAAAAAGCTCTAGAAAATAATCCTTTACTCAATACTCCTCTTTTAAGCAACAAGTGTGACTTGCCCAAGCCAGTGGTTTTTAACCACAGAATAAGCAAGAAACTTTTTAGATATTTTTAAAAGCCAGCAGCTTCAACATTCAGTATATTTAGAGTGATAGAAGGCCAGAGACCATCAGTCTTTAAAATTACATACAGAGAGCATCAATCTTTAAAGCTACCTCTACATCCAATGCTATGTCCCATTTCAACCCATTCCAGGCTGGACAGGCTCCCAGCAGGTTGTTGAGTGATGGTTACCTTATGATAGATAGCCGTTGTGTGAGGGCCATCATTAGTGAGCCAATGTGTTATGGCCACTGGGCAATGATCACTGTATATTAGACACAGTGTGATAATCACTGGGCTATGATCATACTTTGTTAGTCATTGTGATGGCCTCTATGTTATGGAAACCATGTAATGTCCACTGTGTGATGGTAATTGTATGATGTTCTCTATGTGATGACCAGCTGAGTGATGGCCACTGTGTGATAATACCAGTGTGAATCTGTGTAATGTTCACTGTGTGTTAATTACTGGCCACTCTGTGATGACCACTTAGTGATATCCAGTTTTGATGGTCACTGTGTGATGAACATTGTGATGTTCACTCTGTAATCAGCTGTGTGATAACCACCATGTGATAGCAACCCTATATTGTTAACTCTGAGTTAGCTACTCTTTGATGGCCACTGTGATGGCCTCTGTGTGATGGACACCCTGATATGGCCACTGTGTGAAGGTCATTATGTGATGCCTACCTATATGACGGTCACAGTTTGATAGTCATTTTGTGATGTCTGCTGTGTGTTGACCACTGAGAAAGACCAATATCTGATGGTTACTCTATGATGGTCACTGTGTGTGAGCCATCATTTTATTCCCTTGTGTTCTAATCACTGTGCAATGATCACTGTGTATTGAACACTATGTGATGGACACTGTGTGATGGACACTTTTTGGTAGATCCTGTAATGGACATTGTGTTATGGACATCATTGGTGGCTGCTGTGTGATGGTCATTGTATGATAGCCACCATGTGATGCTCACTACATAATAGCCACTCTCTAGGGGTTACTGTGTGATAGCAACCATGAGATAGCAACTCTGTGATGACCACAATATGATAACCCCCACGTTATTCCCATTGTGCTGTGTTCACTGTTTGATAGCCATTACAATGGCCACTGTGCTATGGACACCATGTGATAGTCTCTTTGTGATGGTAAACTGTGTGATTTTACTGTGTCATTCTCCCACTTCATGATAGAAACTGTGTGATAGCAACTGTTTGATATCTAGTGAGTGAGGCCCATGGTGTGACCTTCACTGTGTAATGGTTGCTGAGTGATAGACATTGTGTTATAGCTACTATGTGATGGCAACTTTGTGATATCCACTGTGTGATCTACTGTGTGATACACAGCATGTGATGGCCACCCTGTATTGTTAACACTGAGATAGTAACTGTTTGATGGCCACTGTTCTTAGGATTCTGTCTAAGCTCCACCACACAGTTACCTGGCAACAGCCAAGTAGGCCTGGCCCACTATAAAGGGGGATTCTTGCCCCCTCCTCTCTCTCTTGCCTCTCTTACTCTCTTACTCCTGTTTCCTGCTTGCTTCTCTCTTTCCCTCTTGGGATCTTTTCTCTCTCTTCCCGCCCCCCAACATGGTCATGGCCAGCCTCTACTTCTCTATTCTTTCCTTCTCTCTGCCTTTCTCTGCTTCTACTATCCTCTTAACCTACCTCCCCATGCCCTAAATAAACTCTATTCTATACTATAACATCATGTGACTGGTTCCTCAGGAGGAAGGGATGCCTCAGCATGGGCCCTCTGAGGCATCCCATTTCCCCACATCTCACCACACCCCATAGAACATATTCTTATTTCCCTTTATCTTTTTATAATCACAATAACTGTGATGACCTCTGCATGATAGACACCTTGTGATAGACACCATGTGATGGCCATTATGTGATAGCCACTATTTGATGCCTAACTGTGTGATGGTCACAGATTGATGGCCATTTTGTGATGGCTGCTGTGTGAAGACCACTGAGTCATAGTCACTCTTTGAGGTCACTGTATGATAGCCACTTTGTGAAGTCCATCATGAGATGGTCACTATGTGTTAGCCACCCTGTGTTGTTAACTCTGAGATAGCCACTCTGTAATGGTCACTGTGATGGCCCATGTGTAATAGACACCTTGTGATAGCTACCAAGTGATGGCCATTATGTGTTAGACACTTGTGATGCCTACCTGTGTGATGGTCACATTGTAATGGTCACTGTGATTGCCTCTGTGTGAAGACCACAGAGTGGTGGCCACTGTGTGATTGTTACTCTGTGATGCCCACTGTATGATGGCCATCTTTTGATCCCATTGTGTTATGACCACTGTGCAATGATTACTGTGTACTGAACAGTATATGATGGACACTATGCAATGTTTACTCTATGATGGTCACCATTTGTATTATGGCTACTGTGTATTGGATAGACACGGTGTGATGGACATTCTTTGATGGATACTGTAGAGAACTATGGATACTGTAGATGTAACTATATGTGTGTGGCATCTGTCAATAAAAATCTGACTGTCTATGACTTAGGCAGGCAATAGGAGGTAGAAAATCCAGGAGGCAGAAAGGATTCTGGGATATTGACTGGCAAAAGAGATTTGTCTGGGAAGATGTGATGAGATAGACACATGGTACCTGAGCACAGGTAACAAGCCACATGGCAGGATGTAGATAAAATAAATTGGTTATTTTAAGTTATGATCTAGTCAGAGAAGAGCCTAGCTATATGACTGAGGTATTCATAAACATCTGTAGAGGCTGAGTCGTTTCTGGGAGCATGAGGCTGAGAGTAAGAACAATCAAACTTTTACATTTGGCATCCAAATATGGCATAGAACCAAACTAACCTGAGATAATTTTCCACATTGAGGTACCAATTCTCCCTAAAAACAAAACAGCTTTAAAGCTCTGTCTCTTCAAGAAAAGAAGCTGGGGATTTTAGGAGTAGTGATTCAAAACATTTTAAAGAAGGCCCCTGCATATAGGAAAGTTGCCTCTGGGGAGAATGGAGGCCTGTAAACAGCAGGTAGCAAATGGGAACCACCCCAACCTACCCAGCAGCTATATTCAGATAAATGCAACTAAAGGGCTAAAGCAATGCACAAGCATCAACCAGATCACAGGGTCATGGAGTACACCTGCTGAAAAAGGAACAAGCTCGTGGTAAAGGAATATAAAGGTTCCAGCCCCCATCCTGCCATGAGCCTTTGTGGAATGGGCAAAGGCCAGAGGCTCTGGCCTAGTCAAGCATGGGAGGACACATGGGCTTGAGACTGTTGGCTGACAAGAGCCCCCAGTTGGCAGTCTGCAACTGTTCAGAGCCAAGACAGAAGAAAGGCCTAGGGACTTCCACAAAACAATGAAGTCAGGTCAAGAACCCCTGACAGCTGCTTACAAACAACAGACTAAAATTCAAAATGACACATTTTTTCTTAAAGATCTTATGTAGGGTTTTGCTTAATAATAAATAGAAATGTTCTTAGTAATTAAAAAATAAATACAAATTAATCTTAAAATTATATAAAGAGAAAGGGGAATATAGGTATATTTATCTACATAAAGTATATTTATGATTTCAACTTGAGGGATGGTGCTTTTCCAGTTGCCAAAGAGGATTTTTTTCCCTAGAAAAGATATATTCTGCTAATCAATGTAAGGACCTGTCTGATGTTCATTGTTTGATGGTCACTGTGTGATGGCACCAATATGAGGGAAACTGTGTGATGTTCACTGTGGAACAGTGACTATGTGGTAGACACTATGTGAAGACCAATATGTGATGGCCGCTTTGTAATAACCACTGACTGATGGCCATTCTTTGATGGTCACTGTGTGGTAACCCCTTTGTGATAGACACTGTATGATGTTCAATATATGTTGGTCACTTTGTGGTGGTCACCGTGTAATGAATTGAACACAGAGATAGTCACTGTGTGATAGCCATGGTTTGATGAACACTTGAGTGTCAGTATTTGATGACCTCCATGTGATTGCCTCTACATTATGGCCATTGAATAATGGCTAATGTATAGCCACTATGTGATGGTCACTGTGTGATTGCTACTAAGATCTCCACTATGATATGGACACCATGTGACGGCCACTATGTGATGAACACTTTGTGATGGCCACTATATGATGGCCACCCTGTGATATTAACTCTGAAACAGCCACTGTGTGATGGCCCCTGTGTGATGGACACCTTGTGATGGCCACCCTTTGATGATCATTATGTGATAGTCACTGTGTGATGGGTGACTGTGTGATGGTCAATGTGTGATAACCCACTGTGTGGTGGATGCTGTTTGATGTTCACTGGGTAATAGACACCAGATGAGGACTATCTTTGATAGCCATTTGTTATAGCTACTGTGCAATGGTCACTGTGTATTAGACATTGTGTGATAGCCACTATATGATGAATACTCTTTGACAGACACTGTATGATGGCCATTGTGTGATGCCCACTGTGTGATGGCTAACTGTGTGGTGGTCAGTGTTCAATGGACACTGATGATGCTCAATTAATGATGGTCACTTTGTGATGGTCATTGCATTGGCCTCCATGTGATTGACACTATAAAATGGCCACTAAATGATGTGATGTCCACTGTGTAATGATTACTGTGCTGAACCTGCTGTGATCTCCAGTATTTTATGGACATCATCTGATGGCCATTGTGTGATGGCCAACTTTGATGGCCAGTGTATGTTGACTAACTCTGTGATGTTCACAGTGTGATGGTGACTGCACAATGGACTGTTGAGGTTTGGTCTGATGCTATGTATTGTAATTCTTAGTGCAGTCCTCCAAGACCTGGTTGTCCCAGAGACCAGAGTTCCAAGTGATGGTATGTCACTCCCCTCAACCCCAAGTTATTTCTGATTAGCGAGTAAAGATGCCTACATCAAATAGCTGGGCAAAAGAAACATAGATGTGGTTTAGAGTTCCCAGACTTGGGGTCAGAGGAGAACTATGAGGGAAGGAAAAGAAGGTGAGAGAGGAGGAAACTACCACGGGTTAGGTGAATCATGAAAGCATGGCCATGTGGATTGGCTAAATGGAGTTAAGAGTAGCCCAAACAAAACATTACAAATTATATAATGGGATTATTGACTGTGAAATAAGCATAATAGCATAGAGAATAGATATTTGCCCAGCTCTTTTGCTGATTATGGCTTATTATAAATATAAAGGTTGTAATTGTCTTTTATCTAGGGACTAAATGGTCAAATATTTAATAACACCATATGATGGCCTCTCTGTGATAGCAACTATATGATGGCTTCTGAGTGATGGAAAATGTGTGATGGTGGCTATGTAATAGCCATTTTAACGACACTGGGTAATGGACACTATATGACATCCACATTCTGGGGGCCATAGTGTGATGGCCACTGTTTGATGGCAACTGTGTGATTTATACTGCGTGACATTCATTGTGTAATGGTCACCATGTGATGGACACTGTGTGATGGTCACAGTGTGATGACCATCATTTGATGGCCACCATCTGATACCATCAGGTGATGGCCACTGTATGATGGCCACTTAATGATTGCCATTGTTCGAGGGTCATTGTGTGATAGCCAATGATGGTCACTGTGTGATAGATTCCATACAATGGCCAATGTTTCATCGTCAGTTTGTGGTAGTCACAATATTATGATCATGGTGTGCTGTCCACTGTGTGCTGGTCACTGCATGATGACCCCCATGTTATGGCAACTGTCTGGTAGCCAAATGATAGCAGCTATGTAATGGTCATGTATGATGATAGCCACTTTATAATGGTAAACTTGTGATTGGCACTATGTGATAGGCACTGTCTATTTTATACCATATGCTCACTACTGTGCTATGCCCACTGTGTGATGACTGCATGTTATGACCAGAGTGATAATCACTGTGTGATGTCCAATGTGTGATGGTCACTTTGTGATGTCTACTGTATGATGGTCACTGTGTGAATGTCACTGTAATGTCCACTGTGTAGAGGTCATTGTGTGTTAGATTCTGTGTGATGGTCACTCCATGGTGGTCACTGTTATAGCCACTGTGTGATTGTCATCATGTCATATCCACTATACTATGGCTCCTGAATGATGTTTAGTTACTCTATGATAGCCACTATGTTGTGGCATCTGGCGATTACTAAATAATGGCTACTGTGTGATAGTCATTATGTAATGTCCACTGTCAGACAGTCACTGTGTGATGACTACTGTATGATGTGTGTGGTTGTCATTGTGTGATGGTCACTGTGATGGATATTATGTAATGGACACCACGTAATGACCACTTTGTCATGGTCATTATGTGATAGCCACTGTGTGATGCAACTGTGCAATAGACACTGTGTGATGGACACAGTGTGCTTGTCACTATGGGGTAATCACTGCTCATTGGTAGCTGTGTGATTAATACTAAGTGTCATTGTTTGGTGTTTACAGTGTGATGGCCATGGTTTGATGACCACTGAGTGATGGCCACTGTGTGACATTCACTGTGAGTTGGCTATCTTGTGATGGCCACTTTGTAATGGCCATAATGTGATACCCATTGTGTTATGGCTACTCTTTGATGTTCACTGTGTGACAGCCACTATATGGTGGTCACTAACTGATGGTCACTGTGTGATGGACTCTGTATGATTGACAGTTTGGTGACCAATGTATGATGGTCATTTTGTAATAGCCACAGTGTGATAAACAATGAGAAATGGCTACTCCATGATGGCCATGAACAGTCTCAATCTCCACCCATATCCTAGATCCATATTCTGGCTACATTCCCCATGGTTACTCTGGCACTAGGGGCTCCAGGTAAGACTCTAGCCTATGCATGCCAACTACTCTTAAAACATAGCCAATAGCTGCAAAGAGCACCCCATGTTGTTGGTTACATATTCCAACACACAACTCCTGGAGGCCATGCCTGCACCAGGGACCAACCCCAAGTAAGACCCAGAAGCCACAAACTGTACTTTATGTCCTGGCCTTTGTATTTGGACACACTACTATGGCTGCTTTCCTGGAGGTCACCCTGGAACTAGGAAACCCAGTTAGGACCCTGCCTTCTATCTACCAACTCCCCTTGATATATGCCCAACAGCCCCAAACTGCACTGCTGCCCTGTAGTCCACACTTCAGCCCACAAATCCAGCAATATTCCTGGAGGTGATGCTGGCACTAGGAACTCCAGGTTAGACCCTGGCCTCAGCATGCCAACTCCACTTAGAGCGTGCCCAACAGCTCCAAACAGCATCCCACACCCTGGGTACTATATTCTGACCCACAACTCCTGCTGCTTTCTGTAAGGCTGCACTGGTACCAGGGACTCCAGGGAAGACAATGCCTTTTCCAACACCCAAAAGCCCTAAACTGCATCCCATACCCTGGGCTCAATATTTCAGCACACTACTCTGGCTGCTTTCCTGAAGGACACACCTATACTAGAAACCTGAGTTAAGACTCCACCCTCTAACCATCAACACCCCTTAAAACACACTTAACAGACATAAACTGCATCCCGTACCTGGGCTCCATGTTCTAGCCCACTACTGCAGCTGCTTTCCCAGAGGCAATGCCTGCACTGGGAATCCCAGGTAAGATACCCCTCTCTATTCACTAACTCCCTTTAAAACATACCCAAGAGCACTACAATGTACCCTATTCCCTGGACTCCGCAACTTTGCTCCTTTCCCTGAGGCCAAGCTAGCACCCAGGTAAAATCTTAGCCTCTGCCCACCAACTCCCCTTAAAAAACACCCAACAGACCCAAAGTTCACATCCCCATGTCCTAGGCACCATATTTGGACCCACTACTCTGGCTGCTTTCCAGAAGGCAAACCTAGAGCTGAGAACCCCAGGTAAAACCCTGCCCTCTGCCTGTCGATGCCCCTTGAAGCACACCCAATAACCCCAATCTACACTCCATGCCCTAGGAACCATACTCCATCCAAAAACCCTGGCTGCATTCCCTGAGGTCACAGTGTCACTAGAGACCTGAGGTACAACCCCAGCCTTGGCAAGCAAATTCCACTTTTAAAAAAATTCCCTCCCTGCGCCTCAACGGAGGAATGGATTCAGAAGATGTGGTATATTTACACAATGGAATACTACTCTGCAATTAAAAACAATGAATTCACGAAATTCCTAGGCAAATGGTCAGAACTTGAAAATATCATCCTTAGTGAGGTAACCCAATCACAAAAGATCACACATGGTATGAAGTCACTGATAAGGGGATATTGACCCAGAATCTCAGAATACCCTAGACACAATCAGCATATCAATAGATTTCTAAAAAGATGGAAGGAGAGACCCCTGGTCCTGGAAAGACTGGATGTAGGGGAACGCCAGGACAGAGTAATGAGAGGGGGTTGAACGGAGAAAAGAGGGAGGGAAGGGGGCTTATGGGACTTTCGGGGAGGGAGGAAACGGGAAAGGGGAAGTGATTTGGAATGTAAATTAAAAAAATAAAATAAAATTAAATTAAAAAAAAAAAATTCCCAACAGCCCCAACAACCTAAGTCTTGGGTTCTTTTTGTTTGTTTGTTTGTTGGTTTTTGTTTTTCGAGACAGGGTTTCTCTGTGTAGCCCTGGCTGTCCTGGAACTCACTCTGTAGACCAAGCTGGCCTCGAACTCAGAAATCCACCTGCCTCTGCCTCCCAAGTGCTGGGACTAAAGGCATGCACCACCACTGCCCGGCTAAGTCCTGGGTTCTGTATTCTGACCCATAACTTGTGCTGCTTTCCAGAAGGCCAAACCAGCAGCAGAGAACCCAGGTAATCCTATAACCTCTGCCTGCCAACTTCCCTTAAAGCATACCCAGCAGCCTCAAACTGCATCCCTTGCCCTGGACTCAACATTCCAACATGCTGCTTTGGCTGTTTTCCCAGAGATCATGCCTGCACTAGGAGCCTGAGGTAAGAGATTTTCTACCCACCAAGTCCCCTTAAAACACACCCTACAGCCTTAAACTGTACTCCACGTCTTGGGCTTTATATTCCAGTACACAATCCAGGCTGCTTTACTAGAGGCCACGTGGGCACCAGGGACCCCAGATAAGATCCAGTCTTCTGCCCACCAACTCCCCTTAAAGCACCACCAAAAAGCATCAAAATGCACCCTAATCCCTGGACTCCATATTCCTGCCCACAAAACTGGCAGCTTTCCTAGAATTCATACCAGCACTAGGGATCCCAGGACAGACCCCAAGAGTCTGCCTGCCAACTCCCCTTACAGCACACCCAAGAACCCAGATTTGCTGTCCATGGCCTGGTCTCAATATTCAGACCCACTCCTCTTACTGCTTTCCCAGAAGTCAGCTGAGAACTAGGGAACCCAGGTAAGACCCCACCACTTGCCCACCAACTGTCCACCAAGCACACTTAACAGACCTACACTGCATGCCATCACCAGGACTACAAATCCTGCCTTACCATCAGAATTTTTCAGAGGCAATACCAGCAGCAGGGTTCCAGGTTAAGATACCTCCCTCTGCCTGCCAACTAACTCCCTTAATGCATACCCTATAGCCCCAAACTGCACCCCATTCCCTGGGATCTATATTCCCTGCATACAATGTGCTGCTTTCATGTTGGAGGACATGCCTGCACCAAGGACCCAGGGTAAGAACCCATATTCTGCCCACCAACTTTCCTTTAAATGCACACTATAGCCCTGAACACACACCCCTCATCTTCTGGGCTCTATATTACTGCTCAAATCACCAGGAGGCCATGCCAGCTCCAAGGACATATGCTAAGACCCTATCCACTGCCTGCCAACTCCAGTAAAAACACACCTACAATCCCAAACAGCACTCCAGTCCCTGGGCTCCATAATCCAGCCCACAACTCTGGATGCTCTCCTGGAGGCTGGACTGGCATGAGAGACTCCATGTAAGATCCTACTCTCTGCCCTCCAACTCCGATTCAAGTACACCCTAAAGACCTAAAATTTGTACCATCCTCCTTAATCCATATTCTAGCTCACAATGCCAGCTGTTTTCCTAGAGGGCACACAAAAAACAGGGATACCAGGTAAGACCTCGCCATCTGTCCTTCAACAATTTTTCAAGAACAATCAACATCCCCAATTCCTGGGATCAATATTCCTGCCCCAAACACCTGCTGCTCCCCAAGAAGCAAAGCTAGCAACAGAGACCTGACATAAGACCCTGCTCCCTGACTGTCAACTCCCCTTAAAGCACCCCCAACTGTCCCAAACTATACCACATCCCCTAAACTCTATATTCATTCCACAACACCAGATGTTTTCCAAGAGGGTACTCTTGGGGGGTACCAGGGACCCCAAGTAAGATCTCACACTCTGCCTGCCAACTCAGCTTAAAACACACCCAATAACTCAAAACTCACTCCATCCCCTGATCTCCATACTAACACTCAAAACTTTGACTGCTTTCTTTCCAAGAAGCCATGTTGGGACTAAGGACTGAGTCTGCCCTATGCCCACCAACTTCCCTTCAAGCATACTCAACAGGCCTACACTGCTGTAAAAGTAAATTATTTGCCAGATTGTGATTGTTTTCTTGGAGGCTTACTACTGAATAAACTCACCCTTTCTACTTCTTTCTGAACTCTGGCTGGTTCTACTCAGCTGTTCTGGCTCAAACTCTTTTGACAAGCTGATTGATTCAATCTGGCATCTCACTGAATTGCTCTGTTTGGCCTCTAACTCTGGCCATCTGTTCTAATCTTCTGGCTACTTCTCATTCTCTGGCTTATTCTATCTTTACCGATGTCTAGCTTGTTCTCTCTGCAATCTGTCTAGAGACAGGTTAAACTGTCCTGGTTAGAACTGCTTCTGAACTCCACTAACTGAACTGCCACCAACTAAATGGCCACAAACTCAACTCCACTGCCTCTCAACTGCACCGCACAAACTGCACTGAACTTCATGAATTGCACTGATCTTATGAACTAACTCCCAACAGACTGAGTCTCTCTCCATGTGCTGCTCTTAAATAGCTTCCCGTTCCCTGTGTTGTTTTCATGAGAGATGGGCGTATCCTATCCCTGACTCATTCTGTCAAACCTTTCTCTGATTCATCAATTTGTCACAATTTTTTTCTACAATCCAGTATGTTTTAGCAGCTATTGTTCCTGCCTCACTGACTTTCAAAAATTTCAAATAAAGCATTATTCAGTCTATTTCTGGGAGTTATTTCTCTTTCTGTTTCCTGAGCATCTTCTTTTTTTATACACAAAATATCTCCATCCTTTTTTTCTATGCAGCACAGCTATGTTCACTCTGGAAGGCTTTGTCACATTATGGTACATCCCACAGTTGGCAGCTTCCTCTGATCCCATAATCACTGGACTCTCAGCCCAGCCTTCAGTCCAACACCAGGCCAGAGAGGGCACTCATGTCTTTCATGTACAGCTGAGCTACCAGAATTTGGGCAACCTTCAGGTTTTGCTCTGAGTCAGGGAAGACCTTCAACAGTGACACTCTCAGCTCACTGGTCTCTGTGAATCTCTGTGCTAGAATGGGAAGGCTGTGCTGCATACTAGGAAAGGCCAGGGGTGGCAGGTAGTACTGCTGAGGAAGCCAAGGGCTTGACAAGGCTCCCAGATCTGGACTGGAGGCTAGCGGCTGGTGTTGGTTACTTGGGTGCCGAGGCCCTGGAAGACAAGGCATTGAGTAGCAGCTGCATGTCTCTAAGAACACCCTCTTTTCAAAGAAATTATTCTAGCTGAGGTCTGTTTCTTCCCAGAGAGTCATTAGGAATCATAAATATGTCCCCCACGAATGTGTACTGAAGCAGTCTTTTCATAATAATTTCTCTCCAGGAAACTGACTCAGTCACAAACTCTCTAAAGTTATTATTTGTTACAATTTATACCCCCAGTCTTGTCCTCCAAGTGTAGTAGGAACCTATCATTGTTCTCCAAAGACTATCCAGGCAGGAGATAAAGATAATATTCCAAGCTCACAGGACTTGGTTAAAAATTCTCTTCTATGACATTAAGATCCTGTCTTTTTCTCCACGATAAGACAAGCACGGTGATGTTTCTGTTGCCAAGCTTCCAAAATTATTCAACTGTGATCACTATTCCACAGCAACTAAATAACTTTTTCAGACCATGGGTAATTGCAACATTACTCCTGTATATAAAAATATGCTCCAAATCTGCTCTCCCTGGTTCAGTTTTTAACTCCATCTTGTATGGTATTTTTAGGGTATCTCAAAAATATTTGAACCCCAGTAACTGAGGAATTGATATGACTAGAGGATCCTGCCAATTGTGCATCAGGACTGAAGTAACAGCTGGGGCAGCATCATTGCTGGAGAAAGTGGAAGATAATTTGGCTTAGGCTGAGGAGAGCTATGACAGTCATAATGCTTTTCACAGACAGACTTCATATTATTTGGAAGCAAAGAATTCTGGTGCTGTTGAAAACTATCTCCAGGCATTTGTTCCCAGATAACTGAGAAAAGTAGCCTGGGTGGTCATCATTCCATAATTTCATTAAGAGGTGATGCCATAGGTTCAATGGGTTTTCCATCTTGAACCTTAACTTCATTAGGTACTATAGATTCACAATTAGGCACTTCCTGTTCTCTGAATTCCTTTGTCTCTTATCTCTCAAGCCTCTGTATCATAGATAATTTTTCTCATTGAATGGCTATGTTGTTATTGTACAACTACTTCTTGTTGGGACCCCAGGTAAGATTTCACATTTTGCCTGCCAACTCAGCTTAAAACACAGCAACAGCCTAAAACTCACTCCATCCTCTGATCTCCATATTCACACCCACAACTTCATCCGCTTTACCAGAGGCCATTCTGTCACTAAGGACTCAAGTAAGACTCTGTCCTATGCCCACCAACTCCTTCATGCATGCTCAACATACCTAATCTGCACCTTACCCTCTATTCCATAACTCTAGCTGCTTTACCCAGGCACTGAGAATTCTGGTGAGACTCTGCCCTCTGTCCACCAACCCCTAAAGACAAATCGCAAATTGCATCCCATGTCCTGGGCTCCATATTCTGGCCCATGACTCTAAATGCTTTTCCTAAGGCCAAAACTGCACTATGTACTGTAGGTAATACCCATCCCTCTACCCAAAAACTGCCTTTAAACCACATCCAACAACCCCAAAATGCATGCCATCACCTGGACTCCATATTCTGGCCAACAACTCCAACAGCTTTCCAGAACACCAACCTGGCACTAGGGATGCCAGGTAAGACCATGTCCTATGCCCACCAACTCTGCTTAAATGACACTTAACAGGCCTAAACTACATGCCACCCTCTAGGCCCACATTATGGTTCACAAGGCCATCTCTTTCCTGGAGGCCACATTGGAATGAGAGACCCCAGAAGATCCAACCTTCTACCTGCCAACTCCCCTTCAGTCACACCCAACAGACCCAAAATGGACTCCATTCCATGGCCTACATATTCTACCCCACCCCAAATCCAGAGTCTTTCAAGGAGGTCAAACTAGTACCAGAGATACAGGTTAAGAATCTTCCCCTACTCTCCAACTCCCATTTAAACACAGCAAACAACACGAACTACACTTTGGGCTCCATATTTCAGCACACAACACAGGCTGCTATCCTGGAGGACATGGCACAAACATGAATCCCAAATTAGAACATACCCCCCTGTCTTAGTCAGGGTTTCTTTTTTTTTATTATTTTATTTTCTAAGTTTTTTTATTTACATTCAAAATCATTTCCCCTTTCCCGTTTCCTCCCTCCCTGAAAGTCCCATAAGCCCCCTTCCCTCCCTCTTTTCCCCATTTAACCCCCTCTTGCTTCTCTGTCCTGGTATTCCCCCTACATCCAGTCTTTCCAGGACCAGGGGTCTCTCCTTCTATCTTATTGGAAATCTATTGATATGTGTATTGTGTCTAGGGTATTCCGAGATTCTGGGTCAATATCCCCTTATCAGTGACTGCATACCATGTGTGTTTTTTTGTGATTGGGTTACCTCACTAAGGATGATATTTTCAAGTTCTGACCATTTGCCTAGGAATTTCGTGAATTCATTGTTTTTAATTGCAGAGTAGTATTCCATTGTGTAGATATACCACATCTTCTGAATCCATTCCTCCGTTGAGGGACGTCTGGGTTCTTTCCAGCTTCTGGCTATTATAAATAAGGCTTCTATGAACATAGTGGAGCATGTGTCCTTATTGCATGCAGGTAAAGCCTCTGGGTATATGCCCAGGAGTGGTATAGCCAGATCCTCCGGGAGTGTCATGCCCAGTTTTCTGAGGAACCTCCAGACTGCTTTCCAGAGTGGTTGTACCAGCTTGCAATCCCACCAGCAGTGGAGGAGTGTTTTAGTCAGGGTTTCTATTCCTGCACAAAACATCATGACCAAGAAGCAAGTTATTCAGCTTACACTTCCATGTTGCTGTTCATCACCAAAGGAAGTCAGGACTGGAACTCAAGCAGGTCAGGAAGCAGGTGCTGATGCAGAGGCCATTGAGGGATGTTACTTACTGGCTTACTTCCTCTGCCTTGCTCAGCTTGCTTTCATATAGAACCCAAGACTACCAGTCCAGGGATGGCATCACCCACAATGGGCCCTCCCGCCTTGATCACTAATTGAGAAAATGCCTTACAGCTGGATCTCATGGAGGCACTTCCTCAGATGAAGCTCCTTTCTCTGTGATAACTCCAGCCTGTGTCAAGTTGACACACAAAACCAACCAGCACACTCCCTCTGCCTACTAACTTTCCTTTGATCACACCCAACATCCTAACTAGACCTGATCTCCAGGTGCTACATATTCCTGCCCACGGCACATGCTGCTTTCCTGGAGGCCATGCTGGCACAATATATCCCAGGAAAGATCCTGCCCTCTGCCACCAACTCCCCTGAAAGCACATGCATAATTCCCAAATGGCACCCCATGCCCTGGACTCCATAATCTTGCCCTAACACCTGATGCTTTCCTGGAGGCCATGCCAACCCTCCCCTGGCCTGACAAATTCCTTAAAGTAAATCCTACAGCCCCAAATGCACCTGGGCCAGGTAAGACCCTACCACCTGTTCTCCATGTTCTCTTAAGTTTTAAAAACACAACCAATATCCCTAAACTGCACCCCCAACTATTGGGCTCCATATTCCATTCCACAACACCAACTGCTTTCCCAGTTGGGGAAATGAGTCCCATCCCCTGGGTTCCATATTCAAACTCACAACTCTGATTGCTTTCCCAAAATCCATTCTATCACCATTTTACAAAGGTTTGACCTTCCTTATACCCACCAACTCCTTGTAAAGCACATACCAAGTATCCAACCAGCATCCCCTGCTCAGAGCTCCATATTCTATCCCACTACTCCAACTGCTTTCCCAGAAGCCAACCATGGCACTAGGGACCCCAGATAAGACCTTGCCATTTGCCTGCCAATTCCACTTAAAGCCCACCCAACATCTCCAAACTAGACCCCAGGCCCTGGGCTCCATATTCAGGCCTGTTATTCTGGGTGCTTTTCTCAAGGCCACCATAAAACTAGAAAACCCAGGAAAGAAGCCGTCATCTGCCTGCCAACTCCCCTTGAAGCATACCCGAAAGCACTAAAAATGTACCTCATCTCCTATGCTCCACAATCTGGCCATGACTGCTTTCCCAAAGTCCACACCACCACCACTGAACAGGGGTAAGATCATGCCCTCCACCCACAAACTCCTTTTAAAGCAGACACAAAAGTCCCAAATTACACATTATGCCCTGGGCCCCATATTCCACTCCCACTACTCTAGCTGCTTCCTGAAGGCCAAAGGCACTAGAAATCCCAGGTAAGACCTAGCCCCTCTTCAGTCAACTCCACATAAAGCACACTCAACAGCCCCAAACTGCACCCTATGCCCTGGGCTTTATATTATGGACCAAAATTCCAAATTATTTTCATGAGGCCACACTGGCACTAGAGATGCCAGGTAAGACACAGTCCCCTGAACACCAATTTCCCTTAAAGCACACCCAAGAGCACTAAACTGCAACCCATGGCCTGGGCTTTTTGTTACAGCCCAATAATCTGGTTGTTTTCTAGGAGGCCACCCTGGCACTGGGAACCTGAAGGACAACCCTGCTTTCTACCCACAAGCTCCCCTTAAAGCACACCCAACTGCCCTCAAATGCACGCCATTCCCTAGGCTCCATATTCAGAACCACAATTCTGACTGACCTCCCAGGGGCCACAGAGCCATGAGGGACCCCAGATAAGACCCTGCCCTCTGCCTGCCAAATCCACTTTAAGCACACCCAAAAGCCCAAAATGCACCCCATGCCCTAGGCTCCAAATCCTGGCACCAGAAACCCATGAAAGAAACCATCCTCTGCCCACCACCTCCCCTTAAAGCATACCCAGCTGTCCCAAACTGAACCCCATGTCCTGGGCTCCAAATTTCATCTCACACTAGCTGCTTTTCCAGAGGACACTTGGGCACCAGGGCCACAATGTAAGACTGTTCAACTCACATTAAAGCACATCTATAACCCAAATTTGCATCCGATTTTTAAAGATTTATTTATTTATTGTATGTAAGTACACTGTAGCTATCTTCAGACACTCCAGAAGGGGGTGTCAGATCTCATTACAGATGGTTGTGAACCACCATGTGGTTGCTGGGATTTGAACTCAGGACCTTCGAAGAGCAGTCAATGCTCTTAACCACTGAGCCATCTCTCCAACCTCTGTGAACTCCATTTTCAGGCCCACAACTCCAGCTGCTTTCCTGGAGGCCACAGCAAAAAACTTGTGTTGGAATTTTGGTGGGAATTGCCCTGGATCTGTAGGTTGCTTTAAGTAAGATGGCCATTCTCACTATGTTAATCCTGTTGATCCATGAGCATGGGAGATCATTCCATCTTCTGAGATCTTCTTCAGTTTCTTTCTCCGGGGGCTTAAAGTTCTTGTCGTATAGGTCTTTCACTTGCTTGGATAAAGTTACATCAAAATATTTATATTCTTTTGGTTATTGTGAAGGGTGTTGTTTCTCTAATTTTTTTCTCATCCCATTTACTATTTGTATAAAGGAGGGCTACTGATTTCTTTGAGTTAATTTTATATTCAGCCGCTTTGCTGAAATTCTTTATCAACTGTAGGAGGTCTCTAGTAGAATTTTGGGAGATATATATATATAATCACATCATCCATGAATAGTGAGTGATACTTTGACTTATTCCTTTGCAATTTATATCCTCTTGATCTTGTTTAGTTATCTTATTGCTGTAACTAGAACTTCAAGTTCTAATAATATATATTGAATAGATTGGAAAAGAGTTGGCAGCCTTGTCTTGCCCCTGATTTTAGTTGGATTGCTTTAAGTTTCTTTCCATTTAATTTGATGTTGGCTATTAACTTGCAGTACATTGCTCTTATTATGCTTAAGTATGTGCCTTATATGACTTATCTCTCCAAGACTTTTAGCATGAAAGGGTGTTAGAGTTTGTCAAAGGCTTTTTCAGCACCTAGTGAGATGATCATGGGATTTTTTGTTCCTTTCAGTTTGTTTATATGGTAGACTACATTGATGTATTTTCGTATATTGAACCAGACCTGCATGCCTGAGATGATGCCTACTTGATCACGGTGAATGATGTGTTTAATGTGTTCTTGGATTTGGTTTCAAAGAAGTTTACTGAGTATTTTTGTGTTGGTGTTCATAAGTGAAATTGGTCTGAAAATCTTTCTTTGTTAAGTCTTTGTGTGGTTTAGGCATCAGGGTGGCTGTGGACTCATAGAATGAATTAGACAATGTTCCTTTTGTTTCTGTTTTGTGTTATAGTTTGAAGAGTGTTGGTATTAGCTCTTCTTAGAAAATCTTGTAGAATTTTGTGCTAAAGCCATCTGGCCCTGAGATTTTTTTGATTGGGAAACTTCATGACTGCTTCTATTTCCTTAAGGGTTATAGGACTGTTTAGATAGTTCCTCTGATCTTGATATAAATTTGGTAAGTGGAATCTGTCTAGAAAATCGTCTATTTCATTTAGGTTTTCCAGTTTTGTGGAGTACAGGCTTTTTTTTTATTTTTTTTTTAATTTACATTCCAAATCATTTCCCCTTTCCCGTTTCCTCCCTCCCCGAAAGTCCCATAAGCCCCCTTCGCTCCCTCTTTTCTCCATTCAACCCCCTATCGTTTCTCTGTCCTGGCATTCCCCTACATCCAGTCTTTCCAGGACCAGGGGTCTCTCCTTCCATCTTCTTAGAAATCTATTGATATGCGGATTGTGTCTAGGGTATTCTGAGATTCTGGCTTTTAAAATAAGACTTAAAGATTCTTTGAATTTCCTCAGTTTCTGTGGTTCGGTCTCCCTTTTCATTTCTGATTTTGTTATTTTGAATACTGCTTCTCTATCTTTTAGTTTGCCTATGAGTTTGTCTGTCTTGTTGATTTTCTCAAAGAACCAGCTCTTGGTTTTGTTGATTCTTTATATTGTTCTCTTTAACGCTAATTCATTGATTTCAGCCCTGAATTTGATTCTTTCTTGCAGTTTACTCCTCTTGTGTGTGTTTCCCTCTTTTTGTTCTAGAGCTTTCAGGTTAAATTGCTAATATGAGGGGTTTTATTTTCCAATTTGTTTTTGAAGGTATTTGGTGCTATGAATTTTCCTCTTAGCACTGCTTTCACTGTATCCCATAAGTTTGTATATGTTTTACCTTATTTTCATTGAATTCTAGAAAGTCTTTTATTTCTCTGTTTCTTCTTGGACCTAGTGATCACTGAGTAGAAAGTTTTTCAGTTTCCATGGATATTTGGGCTTTCTGTTGTTTCTGTTATTGTTGAAGTCCAGCTTTAATCCATGGTGATCTGATAAGATACAAGAGGTTATTTCAATCTTTTTGTAGCTGTTGAGGTTTGATTTGAACCCAATATATGGTCAGTTTTGGAGAAGGTTCCATGAGGTGTTGAAAAGAAGGCATATTCTTTTGTTTGGGGGTAAAGGGTTCTGTAGATATCTGTTAGATCCTTTTGGTTCATAATGTCTGATGTTTCACTGTTACTCATTAGTTTCTGTTTTGATGACCTGCTCATTGTTGATAGTGGTGTGTTGAAGTCTCCCACTATTATTTTGTGGGGTTTGATGTGTGATTTGAGCTTCAGTAATGTTTCTTTACAAATGTGTGTGCATTTATATTTTGGGCATAGATGTTCAGAATTGAGATGATATCTTGGTGAATTTTTCTTTTGATGAGTATGAAATGTCCTTCTCTGTCTCTTTTGATTACTTTTGGTTGGAAGTCTATTTTATTAGATATTAGAATGGCTGCTCCAGTTTACTTCTTGGGTCTGTTTGCTTGGAAAACCTTTTTCCAGACTTTTACTCTGAAGTGCTGTCTATCTTTGTTATTAAGGTATGTTTCTTGTATGGAACAGATTGAGGGATCCTGTTTATGTATCCAGTCTGTTAGCCTGGTTATTTTTATTTGTGAATTGAGCCCATTGATGTTGACAGATATTAATGACCAATGATTGTTAGTTCCTGTTATTTTGATGTTAGTGTTGAAACTGTATGTGTGTGATTCTCTTCTTTTGGATTTGCTATGTGATGATTAATTTCTTATGGTTTTTTTGGATGTAGTTACTCTCTTTGTGTTGGAGTTTTCCTTCCATTATCCTTTGTAGAACAGGATTAGTTGAAAAATATTATTTAAATTTGGTTTTGTTATGAAATATCTTGGTTTCTCCATCTAAGATGATTGAGAGTTTTGCTGAGTATATTAGTCTAGGCTGACATCTGTGGTCTCTTAGGATCTAGCCAGACATCTATCCAGGATCTTCTGACTTTTAGCATCTCTGTTGAGAAGCCAGATGTAATTCTGATAGGGCTGCCTTTTATGTTACTTGGTCTTTTTCCCTTGCAACTTTTAATATTCTTTCTTTGTTCTGAACATTTAATGTTTGGATTATTGTGCAGTGAGAGGATTTTCTTTTCTGGTCCAATCTATTTGGTGGTCTGTTAGCTTCTTATATGTTTATAGCCATCTCTTTCTTTAGGTTAGGGAAGGTTTTTTTTCTATGATTTTATTGAGGATATTTTCATTCCATTTGAACTAGGAAAATTCACCCTCTTCTATCTTATTATTCTTAGGTTTGATCTTTTCATCATTTTGTAAATTTCCTAGATGTTTTGAGTTAGAAACTTTTCAGATTTGGCATTTCTTTAACAGATGTATCTATTTCTTTTATTGTATCTTCTATTCCTGAGATTCTCTGTTCCATCTTTTGTATTGTTAGTGATACTTGTGTCTGTAGTTCCTGTTCTCTTTCCTAGGTTTTCAATCTCCATGGTTGCCTCCATGTCTATTTTCTTTGTTGCTTCTATTTCATTTTTAGGTATTGAACAGTTTTATTCACCTATTTCATTGTATGTTCCAGTATTTCTTTAAGGGATTTATTTGTTTCCTCTTTAAGGGGTTCTACCTGTTTGAATATGTTTTCCTGTATTTCTTTAAGAGATTTATTTCCTCATTAAAAACCTCTATCATATTAATAAGATGAGATTGAATGTTATAGCCTTGTTCTTCAGGTGTGTTAGGATATCCAGGACTTGCTGTAGTAGAAGAGCTGAGTTCTAATGGTACTGTATTGTACTGGGGTTCTGTTGATTTTGTTCTTGCACTTGCCTTTAGCCATCTGGTTGTCTATAGTGTTGGCTGACCTGGTAGTCCCTGGTGGTAGCAATCCTCTGAGATTGGTTCCCCCAGACGGCAGCAGATCCCACAAAAGGCAAGTAGAGCTGTGGGCTGGGGTATGGAGTACAGATTCTCAATTGCAGGGATAAGTGTGAATGAGAGAGTGGAACTGGTTGTCCTGTGTGTCCCAGATGAGAGCAAGCCTCCCAGGAGGCAGACAGATCTGTGGGCTAGGGAATGGGGTGCAGATCTGTGGTTGCATGTACAGGTGTGGACCAGAAGGAAGATGGAGCTCTGAAAGGACCACCCATATTTTTTATAAAGAACACAATAATCCTGTCCTCTGAAACATAGTGGGTTTTCATGAGTTCAAATTGTATATAAGTACTCTCTACAATGGATTTAGTATGGTTTATTTCAAAAGACCATTGTTAACTGCTAGTTCCCTTCACTTGCACTTATGTATATTTACAGGATACTCAAAGATTTTGCTTTCCTAAACATGCTACATTTTCAATTGTTTAGCCTGTATCTAGTAATATCTACAGTGGATGTATCAACATTTTTTACAAATAGGTCACTGTTCCTGATAGTTTTCATTTGTGCATGCGTTTTTAAAGGGGACACATGGAGTTCCTGCTCTCTGAATCTTACTAAGTTCTCCAGTGTTTAAACTGTATTTAGTGATCTCTACAATGAATGTTGTATGGTTTTTACAAAAGGCCACTTTTCTTTGATCATATTCAATTCCTTATATGTTTCTTAAAGAGGACCCTCAAAGTTCTTAAAAGCTAAGAAAACTGCACAAAAACAGTGACCTATCTTTAAATCCATGCTATATCCATTCTAGTGATTACTAAATATAGTTTAAACATGTAAAAACAAAGTATGTTTAAAAGATCAGGAATTTTGAGTGTTCTGTTCTTCTCACACACACATTCACAAACACACATTCACACATACCCAAACATACAAACAGAAACAGTCAAACACAATCATCCAAATACACACAAACTCATACACAAATATTCACTTACATATACAAACATACATATTCATACAGACCACACCAACACACACATTCACACATACTCATACACACAAACACACATACTTGCACATACACAAACATACTTATATACACAAAGAAACACTCATTTACACACAAACACACATTTATACACAATCACATAAAATTATATATACACACACTCACATACTCATAAACATACAAACACACTCTCAAACACACAAAAAACAAACACACTCACAGACAAAAATCATACTCTCAGACATACTCACAATACAAACAAGCACACTGACACACAAACACACAGTAACACCCATTCACACACACTCACAGACCCAAACACACAAACTTGACAACACTCACACACACAAAAACACATAAAGTAACATACACTCACACACATAAACACACACATACAACCACACATAAACAAACACACACATAAAAACACACAAAATGACACATACACCACATCACACGCACATATACCAAAAAAGCACAAACACACAAAAATATACATCTCACACACAAACACATACTCATACACAAACATAAACACATACACACTCTTACAAGCACACTTATAAATAAACACACACATTCAAACATACAAAAACCAACACAAACTCAGACATACAAACTCCCTCATACAAACACACATTGACAAATACTCACACAAGCTCACAAGCACACACATACACACAAACACGTAATACACACAAAAACACAAATATTTACACAGACACACACATACACATTCAAACATGCTCACTCACAAACACACAGTCACACAGAAAACACACTTACACACAAAGAAACATACTCACTGACACACAAACACATTTATTACAGGATATTTGATCACCATGTGAACTTTGAAAGTGTATTATTTACCAGAAAAACTTGTTTCTAGTTTTGGTATGGCTGACCTGTAGTGCACACATTTAATTCCAAACAATAAAGGTAAAGTTACTTTGTAGAAGGAAGATTCATTGATCTAATTGAGTGTTAGACGAAGTGATGAATCAGAGAAAGATTTGACAGAACAGGATATGCTCACCTCTTGTGAGACAAGAGAAAAGGGAAGCTACTTAAGAGAGCAGTGCAGTGAGAAGAAAAGAGGCAGTTTTTCTGGGACAACTGTAGAGACAGGCTGCAGAAAGAACAAGCTAAGCATAGATGAAGACAGAATGAATCAGAGAATGAGAAGGAACCAGAAGACTAGATGGATTGCCAGAGTTAATGTGAGGCCAAACGAAGAAGCTCAGAAGTCAAGAGAAGCTAGATTGAGTCAGTCAGCAAGTCTCAGAGGCTTAAAACATTATAGGCCTAGATAAGATTGTATGGAGGCTAAAAGCCTCCAGGACTAGGCCTAGGTCAGCAGACAGAGTCAGTAAGCATTGAGAGACCTACGTGAGAAACATAAGCTTAAGCAGAGGACCAGGTCACAGGGTGAAACACATCTGGCCATCTGCACCTGCTAGGAGTTGCTGGTTCTACTAGACAGTGTTTCCTAGCAACCCTCCCTTTCCTGCATTCTTTGAACTCAAGAGATCCAGATGGCTGAGCCAGAGACATTTGCAGCCTTGCCACCTTAAACAAGCCAATCATTTTAAAGGTCAACTTCCCCATAAACTTCTTACCCAATCATGTAATGCCAAGGCTTTGAAACCCCCACTTTCAGTTTTTTTTTCTTTAAAAATTCCTTCCCCTAGACCTCAAGGTCACTCTCCTGTCTTACTGCATCAGGAAGGTTTGTGGCCCAAGCTCAAGCTTAAATAAAGACTCTCATATACTTGCATTGGAGTTGTGACTCCTGGTGGTCTCTGGGGTTTTTGCAATATGGGCACAATAGCATCAGAGACAATTGCTACAGGAGAATAAAAAGTTACTTTTACACATGCTCACACACACAAATACCCACACTCATATACACACAAATACATAGGAAATCATACACTTGTATACACAGAGACAGATGCATTTCAGTCTTCCTGGACTGCTATGACAATGTCCTAATGTCACCTGGAAGTGGTTAAGGTTTGGTCTGTTGCTATGTATTGTAATACTAAGTGCAAGTCCCCAGATGTCCTTCAACAGTGGAATGGATTTAAAAAATGTGGTATATCTACACAATGGAGTGCTATTTGGCTATTAAAAACAATGAATTCATGAAAATTCTAGACAAATGGATGGAACTAGAAAGTGTCATCCTGAGTGAAGTAACCCAATCACAAAGGAACACACATGGTTGTTACAGATACAGAGGCAGATTCTAGCAGCCAACCTTTGGACTGAGTGTGGGGTCCCCAAAGGAGGAGTTGGAGAGAGGACTGGAGGAGCTGAAGGGGTTTGGAGCCCCATAGGAAGAATGAAGATGTCGGCCAACCAGACGCCCCAGGGCTCCCAGGGACTAAGCCATCAACCAAGCAGTGGTACACATGGTTCCAGCCAAAAGTGTGGCAAAGGAATGCTTTGTAGGATATCAGTGGGAGGAGATGTCCTTGGTCCTATGAAGGCTCGATAGATACCCCAGGGTGGGGAAATTGAGGGGTTGTAGGTGGGAGTGGGTTGGGTGGAGGGGCATCTTCTTGGGGGCAGGGGGTGGGTGGATGGGTTGGGTGTTTTCTGAGAAGGGGAAACAGGGAAAAGGAATAACATTTGAAAGAATATATTCAATAAAAAATTTAAAAAGAAACAAAGAAAATGGCAAGCAAGGGGTGAGTGTAACCTGGCAGGCATCTAATTGACTGGTGCTGGGAACCAAACCATAAACTTGACTTCCTGGATTGGTGGTTGTTAGGCAGGAGCAGACTTGTAACCTGAAGGTGCAGATTTGTTGGGGGAATAACTTAGAGACTGGTACTAGATGCTGGATTTGCTGGGGAAATAACCTGGAGATGCAGGTCTCGTTGAGGGGTAACCTGGAAACTGGTGCTAGGGACCATCCTGTTAGTTACTTGAGTTTAAACTTAGGTCAGGTTCCCTACTATGTAGTCTGAACCCAAAAAATTTGGTCTCGTACCACTGCATGGCTGACAAGTCTCTTCCCAACTTTAATCACCTTTCCTTCTACCCCAATAATTCTTCCTTTCCCCCTTAGGAACTAAAACTTCTTGAGTATATAGACTCTTTCGGTCATTATTATACTTGTGCATCTATAGCTTCAGATATACAATCATGCTGGAGAGGGAGGCTAGGAACACCTAGGACTTCTATGCTGATCCAGGATGGCCAAGGCAGCTCCAGTACTTATTCCCCTCCTAGTAGGCATGGGTATAGCAGGGTCTGCCAATATGGGAGCAACACCACTTATTAAGGAAGATCACATTTTAATACTTCAGTTAACAAATTGATCAAGCAACAGAATTTTTAAAAATTAGTCATTTAATTTCTTCTCTTGATTCATTAGCTAAAGTCATATTACAAAACAGAAGAGGGCTTAACCCTTTTCATGCAACAAGGAAGTTTATGTATGGATCTAGGTAAACAATGCTGTTTCTATGCTAATCACTCAGACATAATTTTTAAAAAGTCTAAACTTAATAAAATAAAGAAACAGAGAGAGAAAGGCAACAAAATGCTGACAAAGGCTGGTATAAAACTTTGATTAACTGGTCCCCCTGGCCTCAGAGGAAAATCTTGAGTCAATGATTTGACTGGCTGAGACAATTCAAAGAGGTGAATGTGAAGGCCTGCCCCCCGCCACCCCAACATAGCTGTAGACATTTTGTTCCATGTCTGCCAGCTATTTCATATTGTTGCTGTAATATGCCTGCCAGTCATTGATACGGAAAAATAACTTGACTCAGAGCAAGGTCATGCTGATCACATATCCTGTTATGTTTTGTATGTTAGGAGGTTTGTTAACCTTAAGAAATTCTACAACTACAAGCTTCACATAGGACCCATCAAATTAAAGGTCAATATGAATTAATAAACTAAAGGTCAATATGAACTAATATTGACTAATATGTCTAAAATGGCTTGAGTCAGGGAAAACCACCAGGCAGCACTTCCAACACCTGCATATTAGCTCATTGTGGGTTTTGTGGTTTTAGCCTTTATAAACTGGCCCAGAGAAATGTCCACGGCACAGTTTTGAGCTGTTGCTCTGGTTGGTCAGTCTTGGGGAGTGCATTCAATCAACCATGCCTGTTCAACTGAGATCAATGTGGTTTGTGGGGCAACTCCTGTACTCCAACAGAGCTTACCAAGATGGAAGTCACCATGTGAATGGCAGCTATCTTCTCTGGTGACCACACCAAGATGAAAGCAAACATCTGACGTCACCGACATCTCCATTGATAAAACCATGTAACAGAAACCAAAATGGCAGCAAAATGTTGACCCCCCAAGAAGAGCAAAAGATTCCTCCATACTTCCAAAAGAAACAATGGTCAAGCAAGGCCTTCCTTTGACTTATCCTCACATAGGATTAGTTTCCAAAAGGAAGACTAGAAGAAACAGAGGTTTGTCTCAGCCCAAATAAACCATGAAGACCAGATCTTCAGCCAAAATAACAACAACCAACAACCTAAAACTTTGGCCACCTACACACATGGTATGGTATAACATCATCTGGCTTCTTAATGCACTACGCATTCTTAGAGTTCACAGACAGACAAGCAGGTCAGCAAAATCCATGTGCATCTGATCTTCTGGGGAAAAGTATTTCATGGTCACCATATGCTCCCAGAGACCCCTGTCTACTTCTTCCATGAGTCTTCAGTTGACCATAAAGCTTTAGATAGAACCAGATGCTGCTGAACACCTCTTCCAAATATGACTGACTGACTGACTGACTGACTGGTGACATCCTTTGATGAAATCTGTGATAACATTGACCTGAAAGGCAAAACAAATCCCACTGTGATTGCTTAGTCCTGCCCCAAATGAGATGGTAGAAGTTTTCCTGAGTTTACTGTCATTGCTTTGAAATATCTCGTGGACTGGGAGAGGATGTGCAAGTCTTTAATCCAATCATTGAGGAAGCTGAAGAAGGCAGATCTCTGATTTGCAGGCCAGCCTGCTGTACTTACTGAGTTCCTAAAATGTCTTGGCTATACAGATTCTGCCTCAAAAAGAAAATTAAAAATAAAAAGGTACCTGGGCTGGGCATGGTAATGCAGGCTCTTAATACCAGCACCAGGAAGACGAGTAGCTATGTGTGAGTTCAAGAGCAGACTGTTCTACATTGAGTTCTAGGCTAGTCAGTTATACATAGCTGAATCATATCTTCAATAAACCAGCAAAAAAATTAAGAAATCACCCAGAGCCAGTGACCTCAGACAGTTCATGGGAAAAAAGTGTCAGCAGGCACAACAACTTAATTTATTGTGTTCTTAGACCTCATATGTTAGAAGAGAAATGACACCTGCATTTGTCCTTTGATCTTCACATATATACTGATGGATACTCCCCTCACACATATAACTGAGTAATTAATTAACCAAGGGTTACAGAACATAAATGTGCTGACCATAGCTCTGATCCATGTGTAAAGAAAGCCCCAATTCATTGCTAGCAGTAGAGGCACAAGCCTTTGTTCACAGCACTCTGGATACAGAGGCAGGCTGATCTCTGAGTTTGAGGCCAGCATGGTCTATAGTGCCAGTTTCAGAACAGTCAGACCTACACAAAGAAATCATGCCTCAACAAAACAAAGAAACAGAGAGGTCCCAAATCAATGAATGAAATCTATAGAGGATGTTTCAGGGACCTCTTTGGGCAAATTGGTCTTTATGCATTTTTAGTGAGTAAATTAAGTGGTTCAGAGCAGGCTGGGCCTGCTGTCTATCTTCTGTCCTTTTTGTCAAATGTCATTGGTCAATATTTTTTAAAAGACAACCTTAGAATGAGTCATAGGTGTCTACTAACCAGTGGCATAGCACCACTGCCTTCACTTGATTCACCCAGTCACTTGGAGTGAGAAGACCACGAGAAATCTCAAGGAAGAAATAGGGGTAAGCAGCCACAGTTACCTCTGGAGGAAACCTGGGGCTACAGGAATGTTTCTTTGGTTTTTGTTTTATTTTGGTTTGGGTTGTTGTTTTTGAAATAGATGTTGTACCCCTGGAAGTCATTTTGTTATGGCAGGTGGAGTCAAAGAGGCTAGAGAAAGACCAAAGTATAGAAGAAGAGGCATGAATATTAGAGAGTGGGGTTGAATGGAGTCTGGAAAGATTTCTCAGCAGTTAAAATCACTTGATGTTTTGATATTCTTCCAGAGGATCTGGATTTGGTTTCCATTACCCACACAGAGGCTATCAGCCACCTGTATTCCAGTTCCAGGATAAGCAAAGATGTCTTCTGGATTCTACCCATACCTGGCAAGCTCGTGGTGCATCTACCCATACAAGCAGGCAAAACACTTATAGACATAAAATGAGGGAGGGAAGGAGGGAAGGAAGGAGGGAGGAAGGGAAGGAGGGAGAGAGAGAGACAGAGAGACAGAGAGAGACGAGAGAGACAGAGACAAAGACAGAGAGACAGAGACAGAGAGACAGAGAGAACAAATGGGGTACAGGTCCAAGTTTCAGTTACAAAAAGAATTCCTTAGGCAAAAAACCCTGGGTTCCTCTTTACTCAACTGGAGCCACAAAAATGTCAGAACCTTGCAGCCAATCAGAATTGCCTAAAACCGGATACTACAGTATTGCTTCCATTTACATAGAAAGAATTGTTTGATGGGAAATAGTAAGCAAAGTTGCTTACCATAACCATTAAAAGACTCTTTCCAAATGACTACTCAGGGACCATCAATCTTTACAAATTTGTTTTTTCAATGTTATTTCTTCTAGACTTATATGGTAGTAGTACATATATGACTTAGCATAAAGTTGTTTCATAAATAACACTAGCCCCAAAGACATGGATATAATAGAATAACCTAAATAAAAGAATGCTGTAGGATTCTGAACATTTATATAAAATAGCAATAGATATAGTTGTACTTCTAAATAAAATACATGTAGATTTCCTAACCTATTTACTTTTATATTTATGAATGGACATTTTTTCTCGAATATTTTTGTTTGTTTACTAATTAGAGGTGGGTAGGAGTGCATGTCTTGACATAAAAGAATAACTTGTAGAAGTTGGTTCTTTCCTTCCACCATATATATCCCAGGGGTCCTCAGGTTTGACAAAAAAACACCTTTACCCTCTGAGCCATCTCACCAGACTTTTTTTTTAAGCAATACAAGGTTGGCCACTTTGGCTTTTAAAATATCATCTGTAAAACTTAGTTTTATACTTTTATATTTTTTTCTTTCCATATTTGCAGAATCGAGACTTTTTTTATTTTCTATATTTTTGTATTTACATTCCAAATGATTTCCCCTTTCCTGGTTCATCCCTCCCCGAAAGTCCAATAAGCCCCCTTCCCTCCCTCTTTTCCCCATTCAACCCCCTCTCGCTTCTCTGTCCGGGTATTCCCCTACATCCAGTCTTTCCAGGACCAGGGGTCTCTCCTTCCATCTTCTTGGTAATCTATTGATATGCGAATTGTGTCTTGGGTATTCCGAGATTCTGGGTTAATATCCCCTTATCAGTGACTGCATACCATGTGTGTTCTTTTGTGATTGGTTACCTCACTAAGGATGATATTTTAACTATTCCTGTGCTGCCTGTGACCTGGACTACTCGATGTCCGACCCTACCAGTCCTCGGGGGTTGGAGGTGAGATGGTGCAGAGTGAAGACACAGACTCTGGGAGCAGGCAGAAAGCAAGCTCCTTTAATAACCCTCCACCCACACCCCATTGGTCTCAAGAAAGGATCTCTTCTAAACAGCAGTTCCCGATTGGCTGGCATTGTCTTCGCCAGCAATCCTTGGTCTCTGAGGCAGTCCTCAATTAGGTCCTCCTGCAGGAGATGCTTTTGCAGCTGCTTGGCCCCAGGCATTTACATAGAGGTGTCCCCTCTGTTCCTGCTACATTTCTGTTCTTATCATCTGCCTAGTTTCTCTGGTTTCTTAATTTCTCATGAATGTTCCCATGGCATAATAAAGTTTGAGCTTCTACTGTCACCCAGAAAGGACACACTATAATATCTGAAATCGCACCTTCATCTTGGGTGTTAATTACTGAAAACCGTATTTTGGAACAGAACGTATCTTTCTGTTTCTATTTAGCGTAGAACTGATTACATAGGCAAGGATACTCACTCCCTGATATCTTCCTGTCTGCCCTCCTTGAGTTCTCAGACTAATAGTGGGCCACCACCATAACAGGCTGTTTCTTCGTTCCTTTTAGCTTGCTAGTTATATAGAATAGGGCCCTATGTCAGCTTCTAAGTCATACTAGTAATATGACTTAAAATATATGCTATATTTTAACTAGCATATATAAACTATATGCTAGTTGTTTATAGGATTTACGACATCTGACATGATTTGTAGAGTAAGAACTTTTACCTGGGTACTTGAAGACAGTATTCTATTGAACTAGACAGAAGACACTGGTCTGAGTTGTCCAGTGATATTCAGTACCCTGGTTCCCTAGCATTAATAATAGGTCTGAAAGTCCTTTGTTTGGACTTTTTCCAGGTTAAGGGGTGAGCATGAATCTCACCGGAGAGTAAGTGGGCCTTTCCTTTATGACTGATTGGACTTCTTTTTAAGACAGGAAACGTGCTTGTGGTGAGGGTGACTCAGGTCTCCTACTACTTTCATACTTGGAGCGGAGTGAGACTGTGGGATAAGACACTGCTCAAGTGTAATAAATTCTTCCACAAGGTGGCATCCCATACCTGGCATGCACATCCTCATTTCTTCAAAAGAAGTGCATGGTGACATTTGGCCAGAAGAGGTCGCAGCAACACCACCCTTCTGTTTCCCTGCTTGTTCACTGAGACCATCGCTAAGTGGCGATCACCCTAATGGACAGCACAGAGCTGTGGTCAGACTAGAGAAAAAGTGATATTTTAAGTCATATTACTAGTATGACTTAGAAGCTGACATAGGGCCCTATTCTATCATTATTATGGTGATTATTATCTATCATGATTATGGTGATTATTATTATATAAACACCACTATATATATATGAATAAAAATATATATAAGAATTAAAAGGCAGATATATATAATATATAATATATTTATTCTTATTACATATATATTTTTTTTGAGACAGGGTTTCTCTATGTAGCCCTGGCTATCCTGGAACACACTCTGTAGACCAGACTGGCCTCAAACTCAGAAATTCACCTGCCTCTGCCCCCCAAGTGCTGGGATTAAAGGCGTGTGCCAACACTGCCCAGCTGAGATAATTCATTCTTATCTGCAGACAGTATGATAACACTTATGAAAACCCCAAAGATATCAATGAAAGCTTCATTATCAACATTAAGGAAAATTTTCAAGCTGATTGACCATTAATTATTATACATGAATTGTAGAAAAACATCAAAGCAAAAAGCATATGCTAATGAATGCTGAACAGAAAGATGGCATGTATTTTTAGTTTTTAAATTTATTTTTGTTTTACTCAGTGTGTGTGTTTCATACAGGTACATAAAAGCATGACTGTCTCTGTGACATGAGCAAAGTAAAATTGTGCTGAGGGACAAAAAGAAATGATAGGAGAGGTGAGAAAGGGGAGAATAACAGCATGGGGGGTGCCAACATACAGTACATAGGTGTGTGAAAATTATAAACAGGCATGTGTGTGACACACACACACACACACACACACACACACTTGTGCAGTAGCAGCAAGGCATGCCTTGGGTAAAAGAACTTGCCGCACACGTGTAATGCCTGAGTTCAATCCCTGGGAGCCATGGTGGAAGCTAACTGAAAACTGTGGCACGCAATGCATGCAGATACACACATATACACAAACAAAAATTAAAATTAAAATTAACTTTGAAAATTAATAAGTATTTGCAAGTGGAGGCACAAGCATCAGGAGCTGGAGATGAGGTTCCCCCAACATTCACTTCCCTCCAAAAACCCCAGGTCACAGATTAGGTTAAGCTAATGTATCCTATTACATTAGTGTGACAGACAGACAGACGGACGGACGGACGGACGACAGTTGTGTATGTATGCATGGCAGAGGTCACACAAATATTAAAAAGTATGGAATTGTTGGTCCTTTAGCTTAGTTTTAAGACCTGTCCTGACCCCTGGTGATGCAGGCATCGACAGAGACAAAGTCTCCCCTCAGCGGAATGAGTCCTGTTGACTGTGTGGTGGAACCCTGGGCGCTTACAACGTGAACCAGAGCTTCTGAGTCTGCGCAGCCACAGCCTGTTTCCAATGAGCTCCTTGTTTTCTCCGCTGTGAAACCCCCTGCTGTAGCAGAAATCCGGGAAAAGCAAACAGGCTCTTTTTGTACAAAATACTTTATCAGAGGTCTTAGGCTCCTCCGGCTTCCCCCCAAAAAAGAAGGACTAAAGCCTTTTAGGGGGAATCTAATAATTCTTTATGTAATAAATGGGGAGGTGCACTTGGCACAACTAGAAGAGCCAAAGCCATTTTAGGTGACTCTAAATTTGTATCTTAAAAACAGAAACTTCCTCTTGGTCCTCTGAAACAAAAACAATTTAACAAATGAAGCTGCCTTCTCATCGTCTGAGCTTTTGCTCTATTATTTTTATGTTTTATCTTCCTGTCTGTTTTGAAGTCAACTGACCAATTTGACTCCAAATTATCAGGGAGTTTGAATCACAATTTAATCAACTTTATACTGTGGATCTAAGTAATATCCTGCCAAATTCTACATCACAAACTCGTCAGTACGAAACTCATTTTGCCCTAGTAGGCAATAGTTTATTTCTAAAGTTTTACCTACATGTTCCCATATCTTTAAACTTAGAGAAACACGGCAGGGGTTGTTGTTTGTTTGTTTGAATGAATGAATGAATGAATGAATGAATGAATGAATGAAAGTGAAGAATTTCTCTAAGCACTTCAGCAATACCTCAGAGGAACCAGAATGCAGAAGCAAACAAAACATCTAAAGGAAAAAAGAAAAAAAATAACACAAGTTTCTGAAGCTTCAGGATGACCTCAGTGCCACAGACAGAGATAGCAAAGCATCTGTCCTTCTTGTCCAGTTTGCCAGCAGGCTAAAGCAACAGGCTTCAGCCAAACCCAGGATCTAGTACCCAAAGAAGTTCAGCAAGGAACTCAAATGTAACCCCTGACTCAGAGAATATGGTACCTGAACGTAGTAGAAATACTTAGCCACAAACCAAAATGATGAAGTTTGCTCAGCAGTGGAAGGAATGAGAAAATATGTGAGATGTTCCAGGCTCAGAAAAACACAGATAAACACCTCCTTCTTATAGGGCTTCTTGTTCTTAATGTGCATAGTCACTTTAGCTTTATAGCTAGAAACAAAATGTCTCAGTTTCTCATAGCCAGACAACAGTGATCCATCCTGATTGGCCTAAGAGAAGTCAGTTCCCTGTGGAATTATTTTCCTCTCTGTGCAGGCATCTGACCTCACAGAATGGCATGGCTGGAGTCAGGCAGTGCATTTGCTGAATTAGAGGAAGAAAGAGATGGTCTGTGCAGCTGTGTGTTAAAAGTTCTGGAGCACAATTTAAGAGTATTAGATGGTCCTTTACACAAAAGGGAGAGAAGGAGACTTGTAAGGAGGGCCAGTGCCTTGAATGAGAATCAGTGGTTTGGCTGATGTTATCTAAGTGTTGTCCCAGAGCAGTTCTCCTTTGCGGGTGGATCAGTCATTTCTTTGGGCTCTCATTTTGTATGAAGGATTGAGGTAGATAACCTATGGAGGATTCAGGAACCACTCCTTTTGGCTCCTTGTTGTACCCTGCCTCTCCATGGTGGCTTTCAAACTCTCCTGTTTTTCTCCTTTCTTCTTTGTGTTCTTCCTCATTTTTCTTTCTGTCTCTCTAGTGAAAGTGTTATGGAATCTGCTTAGATCCAGCAATACTCAAACACCAGGTCAAGGCAGATGACAAAATTCATTGTAATCAAGTCATTCCTGATCAATTAGGACCGCAGAACCAACTTGAAAGCTTAACTCTGACCTTGAGCCAGAATATCAGAGTACTTAAGCTTGAAAATCAGAAACATCTTTGCCAAGTTATTGTATTTCCTCACCAATCAGGATTTAGTAATAAGGGCTTTACTTATGTGGTTAATCTATGTCAACTGATACAGAATGTAGGTTTTACAGTACAACCAACCAATTCCGTTTGTTTGATTGTAGTTAGGAACAGTCATTATGTTTTAGGGAACAGAGGATGAATAACAGGAGCTGAGGTTAGGAACAGTCATTATGTTCTAGAACAGAGGATGAATTACAGAAGCTGCTCAGCTTTTGGGAAGTCCTCAGCTCCCCTAGGACCTGGGACCTGAATTTCCCCCTATAACTAGAGTCTGAAAACAAAATGGCAGTACTTAAGACAAGTTTCTTTTGCTTGTTCCCAACAAAAGGAAAGACTCCCCTTTGCAGGTATCTGCTTTCAGCTGTCCTTGTTCTGCCTTAAGAAATTTCAGTCTGTGCACCTTTCTCTTTTAACAAAGATCAACACGTTCTGAGAGAGTTGGCTCTTTGTTCACTTGCTGTGGATTGAGGAGGATTTAGGACCCTATTCTGAGAAGCCCTGCAGGAAGATCTCTTTGATGATGGAATTGGAGCATCCAGTCTACTTCTCTATTTTTGCTGTAGTCCTCTCCTCTCTGGATTCTAGGAATCTTCTACGAGAGACTCACACAAACCCTAAATTTCTTAAATTTTTAAAATTTTGTTTTTATTATTTAAAACACATTTTAAATATATTTTGATCATATTCATTTTCTCCCCAAGTCCCTCCAGATCCTCTCCCCTTCCATATCCATTCAACTTTAAGCTTTCTCCAGAAACAAATAAAAACTCAATACAATGAAATCCTCCAAAACCAAAAGAACAAAATAAAATCTCTCTCTCTTTCTCTCTCTCTCTCTCTCTCACACACACACACACACACACACACAGAGAGAGAGAGAGAGAGAGAGAGAGAGAGAGAGAGAGAGAGAGAGGAAGAACTCTGTGGAGTCCTTTATATGTTGGTCAATGACTTCTGAACACAAGACCTTTTCTAGAGTGGTTGATATTCCCAGTGTCACTCTATTATGGAAATCTGATTTTCCCTCTCCCAGCAGGTATAAGTGGCAGCTCAGTTGTTTAACCTCTATCTAGTGGATAGTTTTCATTTATTCATTCATTTTAAAAATACAACAAAATAAAATATAGTAAGATAAAACAAAAACTATCGCATCAAAGTTGGATAAGATAGAAAAACAAAAGTAAAAGAGCCCAAAGAGAAGGAACAAGAATCAGAGGCCTCCTCATTCACACACTTAGGAATACCATAAACACACTGAACTAGAAGCCATGATATATATGCAGAGGACTTGGTGCACATGCGGGCCCTGTGCTTGCTGCTTCGGTCTCTGTGAGAGCTTTGCTCGTGTTAATTTAGAGGGCCTTGTTCCCCTAGTGTTCCCATCCAGTCTGGCTCTTACACTCTTTCTGCTTCCTCTTCTGCCAGATTCTCTGAAGGAAAAGATTTGATGGAGGCTGGGTGTTCCAAAGGCTCTCATTCTCTCTTGCTCACTCTCTGTCTCTCTCTGTCTCTCTCTGTCTCTCTGTCTCTGTCTCTCTCTCTCTCTCTCTCTCTCTCTCTCTCTCTCTCTCTCTCTGTGTGTGTGTGTGTGTGTGTGTGTGTGTGTGTGTGTGTGTGTATGTGTATGTGTGTGTTTAATGTCTAGTTGTAGGTCTCTACATTTGCTCCCATCTGCTACAGGAGGAAGCTTCCTGATAATGGCTGGATAAGGCACTGATCTATAAGTATGACAGAATATCATTAAGAGTCATTTATCACCATGGTTTTTGCTGTTATTTATTTTTATACAGCAGCAGTATTTGGTTTTGCCGTAGATCCCCAAGTTATCTAGCCTCAAGTTCTTGGTCCCCTAAGCAGTGTCGGGTATGTTTCATCTTGTGAAATGGGCCTTAAGTCAAATGAGTTATTGGTTGGTTTCTTCCACAAGCTTCCAAAGCTTCTACCATTGCCCTAGCATATCTTGCAGGCAGCTCAGCATTGTGCGTCAGAGAGCTTGTGGCTGGATTGTGTTTCTTTCCCTTTTCGTAGCATGAGAAGTACTTTCCTGTGGTGAGGTGTTTATGTAGGCCCTGCTCATCTTCTCTGTGTTCAATGAACTGTGTGTTATCTTTAGCAATGGAGCCTTGTTTTCAGTTTTTAGATAAGCACCTTATTTTTCCATTTAACATTTTCTCTGATCACATCTTCATTGTCTGGCATTCTCTATTCCATCCATTGTATTCTGTTGGAAAGGTTTCCCCTGAGGTTCCTATTTGAGTTCCTAAACTTTTCATTTCCAATCTCCCTCCGTTTAGGTTTTCTTTATTGGTTCTGTTTTCACTTTCAGGCCTTGAAATGTGTTTTATTCATTTCCTTCCACAGTTTGTGTTTTAGTCAATTTCTTTACAGGGTTTATTCATTCTTCTCTTTAAGGACATCATATTTGGAAAGGCTGTGGTGTGGTACTTTTTTTCTTGTGTTTCAGTCATGTTGGAACACTCAGGGCCTCTGTGTAGTGTCAAGGGGTTCCAGTGGAGACTTAATGTCCTGGAACTTACTGCTTGTGGTTTTATGCTGATGTGTCAGCATCTGGGATTGGGAAGATTGCAATTCTCAGTGCTGATATCTGGTTTTGTTTTCATTGGGTGGATATTTTGTTCCTTGGTTTCTGTTCTTAGAATAGTGTGTACATTTTGTGTTACCTGGTAGGAAACTGGGAGCTCCAGGTAAAATGTGCTTCTGGATATTGGGAATTGACACTTAAGAATGGGGATGGGCTTGGGGGAACTAAGGATGCTCACAAGATGGAGGGATGGAGGGTGTTACACCAGGAACTTCTTATATAGTCTCCTAGGAATACAGGCAAAGAGAGAGAGGTGGCAGGGGAGCACAGTAGGTCAGATAGAGAGCTAGAGATGAAACTCAGGGATTGGACTTTGTTGAAAGATGGAGATCTACAATTAACCTACTTACTTCCCTAGTCTGAGTGGTCTATGGGTTCCCACAGAAATCCTGATGGAGTTGGGGCCTGGGAGAAAGCAATGGGTGGGAGGAAAAACGTTTACAGGGGAAGATCTGTGTGATCTATTGGTGATGGGTAAAAGGGATAAAAGGAGTCTGCAGTTGTTCTACTGCAGACCTGGGGATGAGACTGGGGGATTGGATTTACAGAAGCAGAGGGATGGGTAAAAATCTGTAATTAGCCTACTCGGGGCAGAGTGGTCTGTGGGAATACCTGCTAGAGTTGGGGGTGGAATAAAGCAACAAGTTGCAGGTGGATCCATTGGCAATGGAAAGCAGGAGAGAGATCAAGGCTACAGCAGGAGTTCTGTTGTAGAGCTGGGTATGAGACTTTAGGATTTGATTTGAAGGATCAGAAAGTGAATTGAACATCTACAGGTAGCTTACCTGCTTATCTGTTTAGAGTATGTATTGATGTTTTCTTTTCTGTCCTTTCTTTCTTTCTTTCTTTCTTTCTTTCTTTTTTTTTTTTGAGACAGGGTTTTTCTGTGTGTATAGGTGTTTTCAAAAGCCAATTGTTTGATTAAGATATCTGGGGGCTCAGTAATATTACAGGATATTTGATCACACTATGAACCCCAAGATTGTGCTATTTATTGGTGGGGGGAGTTTCTTGTTGTGGTGTGGCTCAGCCCTAACATATACCTTTAATCCAAGAGCTTTCTGTTTATTGTAAACAGGATTAAAGTCAACCATAGGACTAAAAGAAGAGCAAGCAACAAGTTGACAGGGAATGAACATAGGAAAAAAAGAAAGTAAGACAAGTTGGGAGGATGGATAGAGGCATATAGGAAGTAGAAGGCAGGGACATCCAGTTTGAAAGGATTTTAGGTAGCATGGAGATGGAGAATTGGGGGAGGCATCAGCTGAGGGGGAAGGTCAGCAGGGTGCTTTCTCTGCCTCTCTTAGCTATCAGACTTGCACCCCAGCATCTGACTCTAAGTCTTTATTGGTAAAATTGGACATTTGAGATTTTGATAAAAGACAACAGAGCAAGGATGACCTGTTTTCTTAACGCTTTGTATGGTGATCAAGAAATTCACCAAAAAAATCTGAAAGGCCCTGTAACTTTTTCCCTCCCCCAACCCTACCCCCACACAGGGTTTCTCTGTGTAGCCCTCAATATTCTCAAACTCACTCTATAGACCAGGATGGCCTCAAACTCAGAGATATGCCTACCTCTGTCTCCCAAGTACTGGGTTAAAGACATGAGCCACCATGCCAGGTCAATCCCCTGAATATTTTTAAGAACTGTGTTGTCTCCCCAGGCTAAAATAGATCTGATAAGCTAGCTCTGCACAGAGTTGTGGGGAGTCATAGAGTTGGCCTGGTCTAGCTGCCTAGAGAGGCTTGTGTATGCATCTGGATTTTCAAGTTAGAGTCCTTGGCTCCTGGGGCTCTGTGTGGCTTTCGGTTCCTGAGAAGCTGAGGCACTCCCCGGGCAGTGAAGTATCCAGTCTGTCTCGTGATTCTCTGTGTTCCCTAAAAGTCAATGAATCATATAGAAGCTTCACAAGAGACTCGGTCTTAGATATTAATCATGTGTATCCTGTGTTGAAGCCTGCTTACCTGTTCCCCTGCTCCCCCACCATAGCTGTAGTTATTTTGCTCAGTGCCTGTCATCTATGTCATTCATATTGCTGATGTAATATGCCTGCCAGTCGTTGATACAGAAAAATAATTTGACTCAGAGCAAGGTCATGCTGACCACATACCCTGTTATGTTCTGTATGTTATGAGGTTTGTTAGGCTTAAGAAATTTCACAAATATAAGCTTCATGTAGGACCCATCATATTAAAGGTCAATATGATCTATTATGTCTAAACTGGCTTGAGTCATGGTTAACCACTGAGCAGCACCTCCGGCACTTACATACAAGCTCATTGTGTTTTTTGCTGTTTTAGCCTTTATAAACTGACATAGAAAATTGTTCAGCATCATTAGCCCCCAAATTCTGAGTTATTGCCCTTATCAATCAGTATTAGGGTATGTATTCAATAAACCATCCCTGTCTGACTGAGATCAATATTTGTGTGGTTTGTGGGGCAACTCCTGGACTCCAACACACTGTATAGTTTACAAACATCATTGCATCCTGTCAGTTACCACTGTACTGATTCTGACAGTCATTGTTATATCTATTTCTCATAAGATTATAAAAATATGATTCATTCCAATAAACTTACACCTCCTCAGTCATGCCCATGCCCAGTTAAGATTAACATTTCTCACTAGTCATAATCAGATAACCCTGTCTTAGTAAATAAGTGCTGGTGCTTACATATGGCACCTAGGACAGGGACTTGAAATGTAGAAATTTAAGAAAAAGAAAAAATTAAGGTCTTAAAAAAAGGTTAAAGGTGAGAAGCTCCTGGGTTTGTGTGAGTGTACAACTATAATAAGGCAGAAGATTCCTACATTGGAAGTTTTAAAAAATGGGACAGGAAGTGTTTAAGGAGCAACATTTGATTCCATAAATTCTCCAAACTTTCTTGCTAGCAGAAGGAATTAAGTACAGACACCATCAGTTAAAGAAATTTCCTAGAATTCATTATTGAACTTCAGTCTTCTTCCCCTGAAGAGGGATCTTGGGACGCCAGAACTTGGTCTCAGTTAGTAAGAGCAAATCATGGAGAATTAGAGACAAGAGGACCAGAGAAAATCCTGGTGATGGTTTTCAGCTTTAGGAAGAAATAAAAACAGTAGTAATAACAGATAAAAGTGGGAGATTCAAGTATATTCCTTCTAATGGATAAATCCCTCCTCTCAGTTTCCCATTTAGTTTTTATATAAATATCAAAGAAATTTCATATTATTGTAATATTCAGTAGTATTGATAAGGTCTGACCAGAGCAGAACATGACTTGTTACATCATTTTCCTCAAAGATAAAGTAGAAACATAGAACTTTTTTATGTGTTCTTTAAGAGACCCTAAGAAATGCTTGCTTTTAGGAACTTTCTTTTTTGAAATGCCCTCCAACTCACTCCCTTCATCTGAAAACTAATTGGATGACAGAAACTTGTAACTTTAATTCTTCAAATCCTATTTTTAATGATGGTTCTTAAACGCTTTAACCTCTCTTTAGCCTACCACCCACCAAAGTATCGAAAAAGAAAGGATACAGGTGATATGGACCTGTTTAGAAAGGTTCTTTGGAACAACTCCCATCTGTGTTGTCTGGATATTGGCAGTTCAGTTCACAGGTTAGCAGTGGCAGCTCAATTCACTCATGAACACTTCATGGATACACCAGCAGTCCAGTTTGGTAGAGTCAGGTTAGCAACAGCGGTGATACAATCTAGCAGAGACAGCCAGGCCTCAGCCTTAGCATGAGTCAGCAGAAGGGACCAGGAGGGATGTTGGGAGAAGATCTCGGCTGTGTCTCTCCCAGTGATGTGAAGATCAGCAAAGACAGGAGACCAACAAGCCTTGCACAGATAGCTCTATATGCAAGCCAAGCTCAGCCTCCATCACTGTCCATCCAGTCCTATTTATACCCTCCAATCATTACCTGTTTTCCATTGGTCTTGCCTCAGCATGTGCACCATGGTATTTTGGGGGTGTTTTGTTTTGTTTTCTTTTGTTTTTGGTGCTTTTCTCTCTATGGAGTCTCAACAAATGCAGTTCAACTATGCAATGTAAGGCAGACCAATACATGCGTGTTGTTATCAAAGAATCCTTCATCACTTGTCCTTTCACATGCTTGCTTTAGCATAACATTCTTTCACCTGTGTCTACTTCAGTGAAAGGTGCCTTCACGAGTCTGCCTCAGCCTTTCACAAATGTGTCCACTTGAGTGAAATGTTCCTTCATGTGTTTTCCCCAGCAAACCACAGTCCAACCGACTTTCCAAAGAACCCTTAAGTTTTCACTTTAGAAACTGATCCTAGTTATATCTTGTATGATTAAAAATATGAACAATCTGAAATAAATTTTGTAATACAATTCTATGGCAGAAATTGCGCCATTATAGCAAAAAGTCTTTTAAGAAGAATTACAGATGATATCATTTAATCCAAAGAATTGCTCTTGATAACAAATAGAAAGGCCCAAGTCTGTGCCTGTCTAGATTTCAATGGAATACAGGGTCATGTAACACAGCAAGGTTTGAAATTGACAGATTTCTCATTTATCAATCTGTAGGCCAACTATAGTCAACAACTTTTGATTGTTGATGGTGGTGGTGGTGATGGTGGTGGTGCTTTCTGAGACAGGGTTTCTCTGTGTAAAAACCCTGACTGTTCTGGAACTTAATTTGTAGACCAGGCTGATTTCAAACTCACAGAGATCTACCTGCCCCTTGAGTGCTGGGATTAAAGACATGCACTACCACACCTGGTCAGTCAGCAATTCTTGAGAAGCCTCACTCATACATGTCATGGTACTGAATCTGTTTCTACTCACCATTTGGGTCAATAAGAAATAATATCACTCCTGTCCTCCCACTCACCTGGTTCTGCACAGTTCCTCCATTTAACAATTATGATTCAAATTATTCTTCTGCTACATATGTTGTCAGTTTACTTCTTTTCTATTATTGCTTGGACATTAGTGTTGAAATTAGAAGCTTTAAGAATCACTAAGTAAATTGCAAAAGTAAAAACATGTACGTAAATAATCATTTATATTTCACAAGCATCAAGATATTTTCTAAGTTATAAAAAACAGGACTATCGAGTCTTCCCTTCCAGCCGCCATCTGCAGCAGGAAACCAGGCAGCTCCACAACTTTCTGTGCTTAGCCCACCAGGATAGAATGATCTCCTAGCAGCAATTTCACTTCTGAGCGCAGAGGTGAGGTCTCTACCTACTCTCTGGAGCAGTACAGCTAGGAACGCACAGGGCATATGATCAGTGGAGCAGCTGGGACAGGAGTCTTCCCTTCCAGCTGCCATTTGCAGTGGGGAACCAGGCAGCTCCACAGCCTTCTGTGCACAGACCCTGCCAGAAGAGAGTTGGTCTCCCAGGAGTACAGACACAGGCTTACAGGCCAATAGGAGAGGCAAGCTCCAGCCAGAGACAACAAGACCAACTAACAACACCAGAGATAACCAGATGGCGAAAAGCAAGCGCAAGAACCCTCTCAACAGAAACCAAGGCTACTTGGCAGCATCAGAGCCCAGTTCTCCCACCACAGCAAGTCCCGGATGCCCCAGCACACCAGAAAAGCAAGAGTTGGATTTAAAGTCTCTTCTCACTATGCTGTTAGAGGACATCAAGAAGGACGTAAATAACTCCCTTAAAGAAATACAGGAGAACATGGGTCAAATGGTAAAAACCCTTAAAGAGGAAACACAAAAATCCCTGAAAGAAATAAAGGAGAACATGAGTGAACAGGTAGAGGCCCTTAAAGAGGAAACACAAAAATCCCTGAAAGAATTACAGGAGAACACAAACAAACAAGTGAAGGAACTGAACAAAACCATCCAGGATCTAAAAGTGGAAGTAGAAACAATTAAAAAATCACAAAGTGAGACATCTCTGGAGATAGAAAATCTTGGAAAGAATTCAGGAGTCATAGATGCAAGCATCAACAACTGAATACAAGAGATAGAAGAAAGAATCTCAGGGGCTGAAGATACCATAGAAAACATTGACTCAACAGTCAAAGAAAATGCGAACTGCAAAAAGCTCCTAAGCCAAAACATCCAGGTAATCCAGGACACAATGAGAAGACCAAACCTAAGGATTATAGGTATAGAAGAGAGTGAAGATTTCCAACTTAAAGGGCCAGTCAATATCTTCAACAAAATTATAGAAGAAAGCTTCCCTAACCTAAAGAAAGAGATGTCCATGAACATACAAGAAGCCTACAGAACTCCAAACAGACTGGATCAGACCAGAAAGTCCTCCTGGCACATAATAATCAAAACACCAAATGCACTAAACAAAGAAAGAATATTAAAAGCAGTAAGAGAAAAAGGTCAAGTAACCTATAAAGGCAGGCCTATCAGAATTACACCAGACTTCTCACCTGAGACGATGAAAACCAGAAGATCCTGGGCAGATCTTATACAGACCCTAAGAGAACACAAATGCCAGCCCAAACTACTATACCCAGCAAAACTCTCAATTACCATAGATGGAGAAACCAAGATATTCCATGATAAAACCAAATTTACACAATATCTTCCCACAAATCCAGTCCTACAAAGGATAATAGATGGAAAACGCCAACATGAGAAGGAAAACTACACCCTAGAAAAAGCAAGAAAGTAATCTTTTTCCAACAAACCCAAAAGAAAGTAACCACACAAACATAAAAAGAACATCAAAAATAACAGGAAGCAACAATCACTATTCCTTAATATCTTATAATGTCAATAGACTCAATTCCCCAACAAAAAACATAGTCTAACAGAGATGTTTTTCATGTGGATCTTCGGTTTTATCAGAAACTGTTTGTGACTCCTCTTTTAATTCAGTAATGCTTTTTGTTTCTACCATTTTGACTGTATTATTTTCCATGATAATCTTTCATTTTAACATTTTTTCTGTGTATTTCTTCAATTTTGTCAGAGGTGTTTTTCATGTAGATCTTCTGTTTCATGGGGGGGGGGTGTATCAATTTAGGAATGTTTTTGTGCCTACCATTTTGTCAGTATAATTGTCCATGATAATCTTCAATTTTAATGTTTCTCTGTATTTTTCTTCTTTTGTCAGAAGTATTTCCCATGTGGATCTTCAGTTTTATCAGACAAGGTCTATAATTTTACTTTCAATCAACTTAGGAACATTTTTATACCTTCCATTTTATCTGTATAATTTTCCATGTAATAATCAGTTTTAACAGGTTTCTCTATATATTTCTTGAATTTTTTCAGGAATATTTTCCTTGTAGATCTTCAATTTTATCAGAAAGTGTTTATAAATCCACTTTCAAAAAACTTAGGAATATTTTTATGCCTACCATTTTATCTGTATAATTTTTCCATGAAATACTCAATCTTAACGCGTTTTTATATATTTCTTCAATTTTATCAGAGATATTTTCCAGGTAAATCTTCAATTTTATCAGAAAATGTTTATAATTTCACTTTCAATCAACTTAGAAATATTTTTATGCCTACCATTTTTTCTGTATAATTTTCCATGATAATCTTCAATTTTAATGTTTTTCCATATATTTTTTTCAATTTTATCAGAAATATTTTCCATGTAAATCTTCAGTTTTATCAGAAAATGTTTATAATTCTACTTTCAATCAATTTAAGAATATTTTAATTCCTACCAATTTATCTATATAAATTTCTTCAATTTATCAGAGATATTTTCCATGTAAATCTTCAATTTTATCAGAAAATGTTTTTACTTCTACTTTTAATCAATTTAGGAATATTTTTATGCCTACTATCTTATCTGTATAATTTTTCATGAAATAGTCAGTTTTAACGTGTTTTTCTATATATTTCTTGAGTTTTATCAGAAATATTTTCCTTGTAGATTTTCAATTTTATCAAAAAATGTTTATAATTCCACTTTCAATCAACTTAGGAATATTTTTATGCCTACCATTTTATCTGTATTATTTTTCCATGAAGTAGTCAATCTTATCGTGTTTTTCTCTATATTTCTTCAATTTTATCAGAGATATTTTTCATGTATATTTACACAATGGAATACTACTCAACAATTAAAAACAATGAATTCATGAAATTCTTAGGCAAATGGGGAACAGGGGGAGGGAAGAGGGCTTATGGGACTTTCAAGGAGGGGGGAACTGGGAAAGGGGAAATCATTTGGAATGTAAATAAAGAATATAGAATATAATAATAATAATAATAATAATAATAAAAACAGGACTATCTAGCATATTGATGAAAAATAATAGTTCTGAACTCTGATATCTCTTCAATTATCCACTCTAAGAGAAACTTGTTAATGTACAGGCAATTTCATTGGCCTGCTCTCAAGGACCTAGTACCTGCTTATGTCAACCTGCCTGCCACTTCCAACCACTAGCTCTCTCTCTCTCTCTCTCTCTCTCTCTCTCTCTCTCTCTCTCTCTCTCTATCTCGTGTGTGTGTTTAATTTTTTATTAGATATTTTATTTATTTACATTTCAAATGTTATACCCTTTCCTGGTTTCCCCTCCAAAAACCCCCTATCCCATTCACCCTCCCCCTGCTCACCAACCCACCCCTTTCTGCTTCCTTGTCCTGGCATTCTCTATACTGGGGCATTGAGCCTTCTCAGGACTAAAGGCCTCTCCTCCCATTGATGTCTGACAAGGCCACCCTCTGCTACATATGCAACTGGAGCCATGGGTCCATCCATGTGTACTCTTTGGTTGGTGGTTTTGTCCCTGGGAACTCTGAGGATACTCTGAGATACTGGGGGATCCTGAGATCCTAGATACTCTGAGGACCAATTTATCAGAGATATTTTCCATGTAAATCTTCAATTTTATCAGAAAATGTTTTTACTTCTACTTTTAATCAATTTAGGAATATTTTTATGCCTACTATCTTATCTGTATAATTTTTCATGAAATAGTCAGTTTTAACGTGTTTTTCTATATATTTCTTGAGTTTTATCAGAAATATTTTCCTTGTAGATTTTCAATTTTATCAAAAAATGTTCATAATTCCACTTTCAATCAACTTAGGAATATTTTTATGCCTACCATTTTATCTGTATTATTTTTCCAACTGAGGATCTTGAGGATTCATATTGTTATTCCTCCTATTAGACTGCAAGCTCCTTCAGTTCCTTCAGTCCTTTCTCTAGCTCCTCCATTGGGAACCCTGTGCTCAGTCCAATGGTTAGCTGAGAGCATCCACCTCTGTATTTGTCAGGTTCTGGCAGAGACTCTCAGGAGACAGCTATATCAGGCTCCTGTCAGCAAGTGCTTGTTGGTATCCACAATACTGTCTGGGTTTGGTGACTGTACATGGGATGGATCCCCAGGTGGGGCAGTCTCTGGATGGTCTTTCCTTCAGTCTCAGCTCCACACTTTGTCTCTGTATCTCCTCCCATAGGTATTTTGTTCCCCCTTCTAAGAAGGACCTAAGTATCCATACTTTGATGTTCCTTCTTCCTGAGTTTCATTTGGTCTGTGAATTGTATCTTGGGTATTCCAAGCTTCTGGGCTAATATCTACTTATCAGTGAGTGCATACCATGTGTGTTCTTTTGTGGGTGGGTTACCTCACTCAGGATATTTTCTAGTTCCATCCATTTGCCTGAGAATTTCATGAAGTCATTGTTTTAACAATAATATTCCATTGTGTAAATGTACCACATTTTCTGTATCCATTCCTTTGTTGAGGGACATCCAGGTTCTTTCCAGCTTTTGGCTATTATAAATAAGGCTGCTATAAACATAAAGGGGCATGTGTTCTTATTACATGCTGGAACCTTTTCAACAAATGGTGCTGGTTCAACTGGAGGTCAGCATGCAGAAGAATACAAATGGATCCATTCTTATCTCCTTATACAAAGCTCAAGTCCAAGTGGATCAAGGACCTCCACATAAAACCAGATACACAGAAACTAATAAAAAAAAAGTGGGAAAGAGCCTCAAGCACATGGGCACAGGGGAAATTTTCATTGTTTTTTGTACACACATTTTTCAGCCATGGTGTGGTAGTAAAATGCATACACAAAGATCTAAAATTCCCCCATAATGTTGCCCTTTAACTAGCCCATTCCAGGATTCTTTACACAGGTCATATAGATTAGCATGACTTTTCCTGTCTCAGCTACTCTAAGTAGGTGGGATAAATGATGCTTTGTTTATTTCAAAATTTCTTAAATGTCATTGAGACGGGTAACACAGCTGCTAAACAAAACCACTGGATTTTAGAAAGGATTGCTGAATTAATCAGCTAATATACCTTAAGAATGGGTTAACCTCAGAATATAAGTCATGACGAATTATGTTGGGGAAGAGTTTTTTGTCTTGCTTCAATAGGAAGCAAAAAGCTTAGGATTCCTTCAAAGCTAGTAAAAATTAGATTTGACCAAGAAATCCTCCTGAAAACCTTGGCTACAGTCATGGTGGGACATAAGTACTAGACATAACACCTAGCTAACAGCCTCCAAGACAAGTGTGATCAGGCAATGACTTCCACCATAGCCAGTCTAAAGTCCATCCAGTGACAGATGACCTTCTACACAACTTAATAACTGTTGAACAGGGAGGGACTTGCAATGCGTTGGGGGAGGAATGTAGTTTCTATGTCAGTGAGTCCGAACTGGTGGAACAAAACATACAAATGTTCAAATATCCCTAGTGTAATCTCCAGGCATGCTATGGGCCCAACACCCATACCCCATGATACTCAAACCCTCTGGTAGCCTGGCTTCTTCCTCTCCTCAGGCCCTTACTAGCCACTGGTACTCTACCCCTCCTAGTACCCTGTCTGATCTAATTTCTAAAATGGCAGATAAGTAGCATTGCAAAAATCACTGCCAATAAGGTTCTGGTTCAGTACCAACCCATTCCTAACACAAAGGCTGTGACTATGATGACTATATATATATATATATATATGTATATACATATATATACCTACATATATATATACATATGTATATATATATACATATGTATATATATATATATATATCAGAGAAGCAAAAAAACTTAATTGTCATACTAAAAATATGCTTACAAAAGGAAGTAAAAACACAGCATTTCCATTTCATGGAGGCTTTTTAAAATATGGAACAAATTGGATGGAGGTTTAAAGGTAAAATAACTTTTTCTGTCCTAATAAGTGTCTCAGATCATCATCAGTTTTGTTTTGTTTTGTTTTGTTTTTTGTCTGCTATATATAATAATCAAGGTTCTCCACAGAAACACAGCAAGCAGATATCAATGCATTCGGCATACAAAGCCTATGATTGGAATTGAATCAAAAGATTATGGAGTAACGAAGTTTCATGATCTCTACAATTGAAAGAAGCATGGGAGTCAGTAGAAAACTCAACAGGTTGAGGGGACAGATGGGTAGAGGCCAATGCTATAAGTCTCTGGGAAACTTTAGTGTAGAACCCCTGTAGCCTAGAAGTCTCAAGACAGGAGAAAATTCAATGTCCTTGTCAAAATGAGGGAGTGATTCAACCTTCTGTATTATAAACTTTCCAGGCCCTAAGTGAGTAATTTGTGCCACCTCACAGTGTCGAGCAGTGTCACATGTACTAAATCAAATGCTAAGCTTTTCTGGAAACAACATAGCAGACATAACAAGGAGTGGTATCTTGGATTTTTTGTGGAATCTACACAAAATCAGCTATTACATTATATGGTAGGTAACCCAGAACAGAATCATCATCATGACATCCCTAAAGAAAGAGAGGCATGAACTCCCTCAGGTCCATCTTTGGATTTTCTCCAGGAAATGACTAAGCAGAAGGTAGGGAATCACTACTCAGTTTCACTCAAGGATACTCACAGACATTCATTCCTTAGGTGGCAAAACAATTTTTAAAAAGTCCAGGCAAACAATTCTAAGCATTATGAAATGATAAAAGAATGAGATAAAAACTACTGGTTGTCAGATGCCTATGTAGTTGAGAAAGAGATGCGTGTGGTTTACTAAATGTTAAAACATACCATCTGAAGAGCACCAGGTAAATCTCTTATAAAGCACTAAAGTTATTTGACTTTTTACCTTGAAGTATCTACTTGATGATTTATCCAAACAAAATATACTAAAGCCAAATAACAAAAAGTTGAGAGACTGTGATACTGGCTAGAAATTTTTAAATCAGTAAAATCCATACATCAAATAGCATGAAGATGACTAGACTAATTCATTACTAAGACTGTATCAATCTTACCTACCTAAGAACTTGGCATCTATAAAAATCAAACAAGAGTCTGTAGTGAGTAAAATACCTACCAACAAAGTTAACCACTCATTTTGGTGCCATTGAGGGGATTTGCTGAGCTGTTAGAAACCTTGGAATCTTCTGATACTCATTCTTGGTGTAATTTTTAAATCACTTCAGGAGAACAACATGCAGATGAAGGACTGGTAAGTAACGGATCTGACACAGGTTCCAATTATTCCAAAAATCATCAACAATTGTCACCCATTGGATACATGTTGTAGTAATAATTAACCAGGGGTTTCTACCCTGCCTTAGAACATTTAGTTCCAGCCCAGCAGTGGTGGTGCACGCCCTTAATCCCAGCACTTGGGTGGCAGAGGCAGGCGAATTTCTGAGTTCAAGGCCAGCTTGGTCTACAGAGTGAGTTCCAGGACAGCCAGGGCTATACAGAGAAACCCTGCCTCGAAAACAAACAAAAACAAAAAATCAAGAACATTTAGTTCCCAGATAAAAGAAACAAAACATTTATATTTATAATAAACCTTAGACAGCCCTAGAGCTGGGCAGATATCTACTCTCTATATTATTATGTCTACTTCCCTAACAATAACCCCAAGATATGACTTGCCATGTCCCACCTAGGCCACTCTTACTACAACTGGCCAGCCCTCATGGCCAGTTCTCATGATCCCTTACACCATGGTGTCTTCTCCTCTCTCTACCTTCTCCCTCTCCTTTGTGGTCTCTTCCTCAGACCAAGCCTGGGAACTGAAGCTCTGACTACCTTTTTTCTGCCCAGCTATAGGCCAAAAATATCTTTATTCAACCAATAGTTTTAAACTAAGGGACAAAATCACATAGCATCACTTGGTGTACATGAGGATCTCCTTGTCCCTAGGGGCAACAAGACTTTCAGGGCCAGTATTTAGCATTACAATATTCAGCAAATGACCAAACCTCAACAGATGTGAGCTAATCTGGAGGGAATATTCTTGAATCTGGCATGGTTTAGCCACTGTTCTGCTAATGATATTTGCCATGGTTTCATAAGTTAAGTGACTGTTTTGTTATCCATTTTGTAAGCTTTTGTAAGCCTTCACTCATGTTTGTATATGTATTCCTAACTACAGGTTTTAAACAAAACCTTTGAACATTACTATCTTTTTGTGCTTTGCTGATGAGACAACCACTTTGTAATACTACAATATCTACTAGAGTTGAGCATGTACCTGCATCTGACCCATTCTTGTTAGGATGGTCAGAATGCTGTTGTCTTCTAAAAGATAGGTATAACTTTTGGGGCTAATGTTGAAAACAGCTTTGTTTTAAATTTTGCCTTTTTAAAAAAACTTTCAGACTATTATTATATTATTTCCCCCTTCCCTTTCCTCCCTCCAAACCCTTCTACTGTGGTAGTTTGAATAAAATGGTTCTAATGGGTTCATAGGGAGTGGCACTATTAGGAGATGTGTTCTTGTTAGAAAAAGTGTGGCTTTGTTGGAGGAGGTGTATCATTGGGGGCAGGATTTGAGGTCTCAGAAGCTCAAACCCTACTAGTGGCTCTTTTCCTGTCACCTGTATATCAAGATGTAGAACTCTCAGCTCTTTCTCCAGCTCCATGTCTGCCTGCATGCTACCACGCTTTCCCCAATGCAAACAACAGACTAAATGTCTGAACCTGTAAGCCAGTCCCAATTAAATGTTTTCCTTTATAAAAGTTGCCATGGTTATGGTATCTCTTCACAATACTAAAACCCTAACAAAGACAGACGTTGGTACCATATTGTTGGTACATTTCTGTGATAGGCCTGACCATTATGTTGTTTGAAGGAATGTGAACTTTGACTCTTTGAATTTAGAAAGCAGTTGAATGTTTTAAGTAGTGTTTAATAGGCCATCCTAGTAGGAACATTGAAGACAGAGGTACTGAGAATGATTCAAACTCTGAGGGCCTGGATTAAGAGGTTTCAGAGAACAAGAATATTAATGTGTGCCTGGAAAAATCATTCCTATATTTTTGTGAAGAATGTGAAGGATGCTTTTTGGCTATATCTGAGAACTGTACCTGATGCTAAATTGAAGAGTGTGGGATTAATTGTAGTGACAGAGGAAATTTCAAAACTGCCTAGTATTGACTCTGTCTTGTGGTTATTAATGTTCACTTCTATGAAGATCTACAATTAAAAGGAGCAAGGTGAACAGGGAAAGTTACAAAAGGTACAATTTGGGGAGAAAGGGGGCACCAGGAAATTGGTTGGAGCTAAGTCCTGTGTTTGAGGAAATAATGGATTAAAGAAAAGCCTGATATTAAAAGGAATAAAGGGAGTGCTAACCACAGGACAAGACCCCACCTAGCTAAACTTCCAATTTGTGAAAAAGAACTAAAGAACAGTTTAGGTCTAGGCATGGCAGTGCATGCCTTTAATCTCAGCACTCAAGAGACAGAAACAAGCACATATCTAAGTTCAAGTCCACAGCCTGGTCCACAGAGAAAGTTCCAGGACAGCCAAGCTTAGGTAAAAAAGGAATCCATAGAAAACAAAAATCTGGTGAAGATGCTATTGGATGAGGAGGCCATGTCCCAGCCTCAGCAAACAGCAGAATGTGACAGCTTTGGCTATGTGTTTCTGGCTTTAGAGTCAAGGATAGAAGAAAAAGGTAATGAAATCTCCCTTCACAGCTAAGGAAAGTCACCAGGGCCAGGTATGTGTCGGGGGTATCCCTCCACAGAGACCTAGAAAAGCAATTATGTGAGGATGAAGCCTGGATTGCTGTGGAGACACCAAGATGTTGGAGATAACAAACCAGTGGGATATCTGCCAAGGAGAGTTGCTAACAAAGAGTGGAAAAAAACCATTAATAGAAGTGTGTTGCAATCAACAAAGATGAAAGGAGTTGGAGATTTGAAGAGCATTTTGACATTTGACATTAAGATGCAGTTTGGAGATTGTCCAACTGATTTTCAGTATTGCTTTGACCCACTTTCCTCACCATGCTCCCTTTCCTCCCTTTTGGAACAGTAGCATATATTCTTTGTATGTTTTATGCTAGAAGTATATGATCTGCTTTTCATTTTAACTTTGCATGAAATTACATTTAAGAGATTGCAAGAGTCTCAGAAGAGACATTAAACTTTGGACTTTTAAACAAGTTTAAGACTATTGAGATTATGGGTACTTTTGAAGTTGGACTAACTCCATTTTTCATTATGACAGAGCTATAAGACTATGAAGGCCAGGGAATGCAATGTGATGGCTTGAATAAAATGGCCTCCATAAGCCCATAGGGCATGACACTCTTAGGTGTGGCCTTGTTGTAACAGGTATGACTTTGTTGGAGGAGGTGTATCACTAGGGTCAGTCTTTGGGGTCTCAGAAGCTCAAGCCAGGCTTAGTGGCTCTCAGTATTTTTGTGTTACCTGTGGATCAAGATATAGAACTCTCAGCTCCTTCTGCATGCTGTCATGTTTCCTCCCATGATACCTTCCATACAGCCTTTCTTTCTGTTTTTCAAGTTCTGTGGCCTCTTTTTCATCAATTGTTTCTCTCCCTCTCTCTTTCAATACATAAATACACCTTACTCTGTATGTATACATTTTGGGGTTTGCCATTTGATATTGAATAACCAATTAGTGTGCACTTCCCTGGGAAAATGATTTCTCCAACTTTCAGCATTACATAGTAGCCTATAGTTCTTTGGCTAGGCTTAAGCCCTCATAATCTTTTCCATTTCCCACTTAGCATGCCCATTACTGTTGTACTTGTTTAGCTCATGTTTAGAAAGTCATATTGATAAGAATTTGTGGTTCTAGCTTCTGACACTCTTAGAAGATACAATCTCACAGTGAATCCCCTGTTTTTCTGACTCTTACAATCTTTTCACTTCATCTTCTGCAGTGATTCCTGGGCCTTAAGTGTAAGATTTTTTGTTGTAGATGGAATCAGTTGAGACTAGGCTCCACAATTCAGCATTTTGATTGGTTATCGTTCTCTGTAATGCCCTCCACCTATTGCAAAGAGAAGTTTCTTGATGAGGAATGAAGTTCACATTTATCTGTGGTTATAAGAACAAATATTTAAAATGTAGTTGGAGATTATGCTACTTTAGTTAAGTGGCAATTGTAGTTGCAAATATACTCCAGAGCCCTAGGTTCCTCATTTCCACCTCCTACCCTATCAAGGCCCAACTTAATGGCCCATATGACTACTCTTGTATTTGGAGGAGGGTGTTTGAAGGAAGCAGCAGGTCTTTGTGCCCAAAGAGATTTTTGTCAGTATCCTGAGTGCTGAGAAAAGACCCAAGTGCTCAGGTTTGCTGAGGTCTAGAGAGGTTAATTAACTTTTTTCTTATACTGATAGTAAGTGGGACATGTCTATGGTCAGCCTGGCTTCTGTCTCTCCAATTTTGTGCTCTCTCTGGGAACTTAGTTCCTGTCCTCTCAAAGAGGCCCTGTCACTCCCTGTCTACACAGACATGTTCCTTTTGAACACATAAACTCCACATTGCCTGGGTTTACACACTAAGTAGAGAAAATAACCCCTGTCTCATCCAGTGACTCAGAAAAATGTGGTAAAAGTTTATAGATACATGTAGACTAGAAAAGAATAATCAGGCTCACTCTAATCATTCCCTAGGGAGAAAAATCAAACTTCTCTAGCTGATACTGAGCCCCAACTAGTCTTGTCTCCAGTCTTGATACAGGGACCAGGCTCAATGACAGTTACATGTGATGTCTGTCTTTGACTAGGAGGGTAAGCCCCCAGAATATTTCTGAAAAGATTAATGAGGTCCAGGGTTATTTATATCCAAGGGATCAAGTTCACATTTAGCATAAAACTGCAGACTTTAGTTCTCCACAGCCCCTTCCTCTCCAAAGTCACTCAGTTAAGACAAATGATGAGATCTAGCTAAGAAAGCACATTACGTGGTAGGACTTGAGAAGGAAAATGAGTTCTAGACTGAAAAGCACATTTGTTTTAGGTTTCCAACACCCAAATTTCTAGTGAATTAAGTGCTGTAGGTGTCAAACAAGTAGTCTCTGGTGAAACTGGGCTTCCTGGTCCAAGTGATACCACATACAGCTCCGAGCCTGGTATGCCTGCTGTTATATGATAGACATGATCCCAAGGGAATAAGAGCCACTTTTTTATTTCCTACTGGGCATTACATATGCCTCATACAGAGATCAGCAAAGAAAAGTAAAAAATAAGTATATGATGTATCTCACATCTATTGATCAAGTTTATCATTAGAGCATTCCTCCAGGATGGATGGAATTATCAGCCCCATTGCTCTGATAAGAAAATGTGAAATTATAGGAAGGAACTACAGAAGGAACACTAGGACACAAGAAAGAAAGAAAGAAAGAAAGAGAGAGAGAGAGAGAAGCACATGACACACAGTTCAGAATAAAATTCTCCAACAGGAGCCCAACACAGGTCTCAGCAAAGTTAGTAGTCAAGAGATCAAGCACAAGGAGTCTTTACATCCTGGTACTTCATAACATCTTCCTTTGACTTGCCCTCCTAACCCAAGCTGAATCTAAACCAACAGGGACCCCAGCACAGCTCTGTTGGTGCTGAAACCTTGAGCAAGTGACTAACCCTCTATAGTTTCACATCTTCTTATCTGAGCAATGGGACTTATAATTCCATCCACTCTGGAGGGATGCTGTAATTGTTAGCATTCTGTCTAAACTCCACCCCATAATCACCTGGCAACAGTCAGGTATGCTTTTCCCCCACAATTACCTGGCAACAGCCAGGTAGGCCTGACCCCACTGTAAAAGGGGATTCTTGGCCCCTCCTCCCTCTCTTGTTCTCTTGCTCAAGCTCTGTCCTCTTGCCCCTTCCCTGTTGGGCATCGTGAGCTCAGCTCAACACCCCCAGCTGAGCTGTCTGCACAGGTTTCCTGAGAGTGGAACATCCTGCGGCTTTGCTTGATTTCTGTCTTCCCGCCCGGTGTGGTAGGGACTTGCCAGGTGCCGGACCTATGGCTATGATTGTTTTTTCCTGTTGTTTTTCACCCGGCCTCTAGTATATATTGCTGGTCCCTCAGTAAAGCTTTGGCATTCTCTTTACTGAATGATCCCAGGCCTACGCTCAATACTCAGTACCATCCTGCGGGTCACTTCCCCACCCCTCTCTCCACTCGCTCATGGCCGGCCTCTACTCCCTATTCTCTCTCTCTGCCTTTCTCTGCCTCTACTGTCCTCTTGACTCCCCTCCCCATACCCTGAATAAACTCTATTCTATACTATACTGTGATGTGGCTGGTCCCTCAAGGGGAAGGGATGCCTTGGCATGGGCCCACTAAGACATCCCTTTCCCTCATACCTCACCACACCTCCATAAAATATATTCCTTCTCACTTTATCTTCTTATAAACACATCATTGGTGCTGTTGAATTTATATAGTCAGGAAAAAAGGTAAATATTCAAGCAGTCTGATTGGTTACAGCTCAGCATTTTTTTTCCTTTTTTTTTAAATTAGATATATTCTTTATTTACATTTCAAATGATTTCCCCTTTCCTGGTTCCCTCCCCCTGAAAGTCCCATAAGCCCTCTTCCCCCTGTTCCCCAATCAACCCTTTCCCTCTTCCCTGTCCTGGTATTCCCCTACACTGCTGCATCGAGCCTTTCCATAACTAAGGGCCTCTCCTTCCTTCTTCTTGGGTATCATTTGATATGTGATTTGTGAATTGTGTCTTGGGTATTCTGAGCTTCTGGGCTAATATCCACTTATCAGTGAGTGCATATCATGTGTGTTCTTTTGTGATTGGGTTACCTCACTAAGGATGATATTTTCCAGTTTCACCCATTTGTCTAAGAATTTCATGAATTCATTGTTTTTAATAGCTGAGTAGTATTCCATTGGGTAAATATACGACATTTTCTGTATTCATTCCTCCATTGAGGGACATCTGGGTTCTTTTCAGCTTCTGGCTATTATAAATAGGGCTGCTATGAACTTAGTGGAACATGTGTCCTTATTACATGCTGGAGAATCCTCTGGGTATATGCCAGGGAGTGATATAATGGGGTCTTCTGGTAGTATCATGCCCAGTTTTCTGAGGAACTGCCAGACTGATTTCCAGAGTGGTTGCACCAGCTTGCAATCCCACTAACAGTGGAGAAGTGTTCCTCTTTCTCCACATCCTCGCCAGTACCTGCTGTCTCCTGTGTTTTTGATCTTAGCCATTCTGACTGGTGTGAGATGGAATCTCAGGGTTGTTTTGATTTGCATTTCCCTGATAACTAAGGATGTCCTTCTCACAGCTCAGCATTTTGTGTTACTAGAAGAGATCTCAGGATCTGACTATCTCTATTTAACTGAACCTTCACTGCTTGATTGGCTGAAGCTCAACCACTGGTTACAAGAGTGTTGTCTCAGGGTACAGCTTGTTAGCATTTGCTGTGTTCAGAGACTGACTTGGGATAAATTAAATTTAAACACAGGCAGAACAAAGACTGAACAAGTATGGAAGGTGGATCCCAGGGCACATGGGAAGTTGAGACCAGCAGGCTCTCAAAGGCAGAGTCCCCAGGAGCTAGGAGAAGCATTCATTGAATAACCAGGTCTTTTGAAAAACAATAGGGAGGAGACAGGAAGAACACTAGATAAGGTGAGCTTGTTCATGAAGAGCAAAGTGTGTTTTAAGATAGGGAGTCCTGCACGCTGCATGGTTTGTTACATTGATTATATTGTCACTTTCCTTGCTTATCTTCTGTCTGCTCTAACTCTTATCAAGGGTAGAACTATTTCTCCTTGTCTCCCAATTTGTTTATCTGATTTTTGGTTTTTGACACAGGGTCACACTATATAGCCTTGGTTGACCTAGAATTTGTTATGTAGACCAGGCTGCCCTAAAACTCACAGAAATCTGCCTTCTGCCAATGTTTGCTATATGTGTTTTGTTCCAGTCTCACTTTGGAAGTTGAGCTATGAAAAGAAAACCATCATTCCCAGACATTCTCCCAAATTATCTCTTCTTGCTTCATTTTAGAGGGGTTCGGGTTATCTTTGCATAACTATGATTTCTTGATAGATGATAGTTTTAAATATCTGGGACACTCTAAGGACTGGTTGGAATCAGAGTAAGTCAGTGTGCAGAAGGGTCAGACTCATATCACATGAAAGACAGATGACTCCAGAGGAAGGAGTCTCCTTTGTTATCACAAGAGTTACTTCATGTTTCTCAAGGTAGACAAAGTTCTGGGGATGGAGCATTGTTTTTGTTTTCTTACTCTTTGAACATTTTTATTTTTCGGCTATTTAATACCTGGATGCCAGACAGACATTATATAATGAATACATTTAATAGTTCTTGCAAAACTGGTTCAGACAGCCCTCAGAAAGGCAGACAGCAATGGCAGTCCAAGTAACCTCAGTATAAATCATAACTGACTGTTGTTATGCTCTTCAGGAAAAGCCTACAGTTTTTCAAGACCAGATATTGGAATTATTGATGAGAGAGAAACTAACTTGCTTCTTAAAGGGAAGTTGACTTCTGAAGGGTCATAAGTTTTGTTGTGAGGGTCATAAGTCACAGAGCTGCAGCAGTGATCTGGGGGAAATGCAGGGAAGTGTTATATTCTAAATGACAGACAGATGTCAGAGAAATGTTAAAGGCATCAAAAGGTCAAGCTCTCAATGCAAAATTTTCCTTACAATAATCAATAAACTAAAGGTAAAAAAGCAGGAGAAGACCCTTGTAAAGACTGTTGATCATATTGCCTACAGTTGGAAGATAACAGGAGAGAGATCGCATCTGTTCTAAGTCCCTATTGATTTAATAACCTGTACCTGCACCGTTGTCTTTGTTAATTTTAAACTTTATGATATGGCCACACTAACTGCATTCAAATTGAATTTTGTAAACCTCTTGCTTGCTCTTCCTGATCAGTAACAAAAATTGTATAAAAGAAAACAAGAAGCTCTAATAGAGCACACACTCTTCTCTGAAGAAGAGGATCACGCAGCCATAATGAAGCTCTCTGGGCTCACCATCTGTTGTGGGGTCAGTCTGTTTTTCAAGGTGAATTGTGAGTGATCTCTTCTGCACCTAACAATGGAGAGTACATGGAGTCAAAATCAAGGATAAAGATACAGGAAATAATGCTGAGAGAGAGAGGGAGCAGGGAAGATGACAAAAGCCAGAAGGTATGAAGACTTGGCAGTGTTGTGTTGCTCGTGAACTCACAGCAGTTATGGCTGCCAATACAAGATCAAACCATTTAGCATCCTAGCATGGAAGAGAGAAGAGATTGCCTTATGCTAGTGAAGCACTATCGGCAGTTGAACGCTGCTAAGGAAAGTCTTTTTCTTTGGGGTTGTGACCACTGGGATGTTGCCCACCCATGAACATACAGCACTAATAGGACTCAGTGGAATATAAAGAAAAAAAGAGGACATGAAGTTGGAAGGGGGCATTTGAGAGAACATTCTGGAAGAATTAGAGAGGGTGGATAGAATAAATATACATTGTATACATTTATGAAAGTCTCAAAAGGAAAAAAAAAGAAAAATATATATTGAAAAAAAAAAGCCAGAGACTGGAGAGATGATGAGTCAGCAGTTTAAAACACTTTGTGGCTCTTCTCAGAGCTCCAAGCTCTGGAGTTCCCTCTGCCCATGTTTGATGACTCACAATTGTTATGATAAAGCAGGTCCAACCTGCCACAGTACCTTCCCCCACTTTATCCTAACATTGGTGCTGTGACATGCAGGCAGCAGGAAGGGGCAGGGGTGTCCACACTGGTAGCCTATCTGCCCACTCCAAAAATGACAAATCCATGTTCTGGTTTCACCAATTGCTTTGCCTTCCATCCATCACCAGCTATTGGTCATCCCCACCAGTCGGCATAAATACATCCCTAAGTCTCTGGTGGACTTACCTGCCTCTTGTACCCTTTCCCCAGTCTTTAACAGGCTAAATAGAACTTAAGTGTTCGCCACAGTTGGTCTTCCACCTACCTAGTAAAGCTTGGGTAAATCTTCCACCATGCCACACCTGCAATTTCCTACAGGAGCCTACTGCCTGCTGAGCGTGCTTTGCAACATAATCCAGCTGAAACAAAGCAACATAATCCAGCTGAAGCAAAGGATGGGATTTCCCTATATAAATTCAGGGCTAAATAGTAAACTTTGAGCCTTGATCAGAAACCTTTGTCTTGGCTTCATCCTTCTCTCGCCTGCCCGCCCACCCATCCTTTTTCATTTCCAGCCTCCCTTTCAGGTATACCCAGTTCATCCATGACTGCTGGACATCTACATCCTCTGACCATTTCTTTTGGGTAAAACTTCATTTTTTAAGCACACAGTTTTTGCCTTCTGGCTTCATTCAAAAGACCTGGCACCAGGTGACTATGTCTCCTTGGGTTTTTAGCGTCTGGCACCTACTCAATGTGTGAAACCCCACTGTCAAGGTTCTGCCATCCTTGTTCAGGCTTCTCTGTGTCTTTTGGGATGTCTCAGACTCAGGCTCTGGACCTCTCTCTACCTCACCTATTGGAACTGCATCATCTACCTCTTCATTCCCTTGGACATGTCTTTTGGAGAACCTCTGACCACTCCTTTCCAGTTGAATCTGGCCTCAATATACCACCCACACAATCACAAGAATGGGAAAAAATTTCCCCATTCCTTTTTTTTACTAGATATTTTCTTTATTTACATTTCAAATGTTATCCCCTTTTCTTGTTTCCCCGCTGAAAACCCCCTATCCCATCCTGCCTCAACCTGCTCACCCATCCACCCACTCTGGTTTCTCTGTCCTGGCATTCTCCTACACTGGGGCATAGAGCCTTCACAGGACCAAGGACCTCACATTCTACTGATATCTGAGAAGGCCATTCTCTGCTACATATGCTATAAGAGCCATGTGTCCCTCCATGTGTACTCTTTGGTTGGTTGTTTAGTCCCTGGGAGCTCTGGGGATACTAATTAGATCATATTGTTGTTGTTCCTATGGGGCAGCAAACCCCTTCAAATCCTTTGGTATTTTCTCTAGCAAGTCCATTGGGGACCCAGTGCTCACCTCATTAGTTGGATGTGAGTATTTCTCAGGCATTGGAAGAGTCTCCCAGGAGACAGCTATATCAGGTTCCTGTCAGCAACTGCTTGTGGGCATCCACAATAGTGTCTGGTTTTGGTGACTGCATTTGGGATGGATCCCTAGGTGGGGCAGTCTCTGGGTGGTCTTCCCTTCAGTCTCTGCTCCACACTTTGTCTCTGCATCTCTTCCCACGGGTATTTTGTTCCCCCTTCTAAGAAAGATGAACGTATCCATACTTTGGTCTTCCTTCTTCTTGAGGTTCATGTGGTCTGTGAATTGTATCTTGGGAATTCTGAGCTTCTGAGCTAATATCCACTTATCAGTAAGTGCATACCATGTATGTTCATTTGTGATTGGGTTACCTCACTCAGGATGATATTTTCTAGTTCCATCCATTTGCCTAAGAATTTCATGAAGTCATTGATTGTACTAGCTAAGTAGTATTCCATTGTACAAATGTACCACATTTTCTGTATCCATTACTTTGTTGAGGGACATCTGGGTTCTTTCCACCTTCTGGATTTTATAAATAAGGCTGCTATGAACATAGTGGAGCATGTGTCCTTATATAACTGTTGGAGTATCTTCTGGGTGTATACCCAGGAGTGGTATAACCTTGGTCCTCAGGTAGTACTATGTCCAGTTATCAGAGGAAACACCAAACTGATTTCCAGAGTGGTTGTACCAGCTTGCAATCCCACCAGAAGTGGAGAAGTGTTCCTCATTCTCCACATCCTGGCCAGCAACTGCTGTCTTCTGAGTTTTTGATATTAGCCATTCTGACTGATGTGAGGTAGAATCCCAGGGTTGTTTTGAGTTGCATTTCCCTGATGACTTGGGATGTTGAACATTTCTTTAGGTGTTTCTCAGCCAATCAGTATTCCTCAGTTGAGATTTTTTTTGTTTAGCTATATACCCAATTTTTAATAGGGTTATTTGGTTCTCTGGAGTCTAACTTCTTGAGTTCTTTGTATATATTGGATATTAGCCCTCTATTGGATGTAGAGTTGGTAAAGATCTTTTCCCAATTTGTTGGCTGCAGTTTTGTTCTATTGACAGTGTCCTTTGCCTTACAGAATCTTTGTAATTTTATGAGGTCCCATTTGTCAATTCTTGATCTTAGAACATAAGCTATTGGTGTTCTCTTCAGGAAATTTTCTCCTATACCCATGTGCTCAATTCTCTTCCCCACATTCTTTTCTATTAGTTTTAGTGTATCTGGTTTTATGTGGAGGTCCTTGATCCACTTGGACTTGAGCTTTGAATAAGGAGATAAGAAGAATCGATTCACGTTCTTCTGCATGCTAACCACCAGTTGAACTAGTACCATTTGTTCCAAAGGCTAACTTTTTTTCCACTGGATGGTTTTAGCTCCTTTGTCAAATATCAAGTGACCATAGGTGTGTGGATTCATTTCTGGGTTTTCAGTTCTATTCCATTAATCTACCTGCCTGTCACTCTAATAATACCATGCAGTTTTTATCTCGATTACTCTGTAGTACAGCTTGAAGCCTAGGATGCTGATTCCCCCAGTTCTTTTATTGTTGAGAATAGTTTTTAATATCCTGGGATTTTTGTTATTCCAGATGAATTTGAGAATTGCTCTTTCTAACTCTTTGAAGAATTGAGTTGGAATTTTGATGGGGATTGCATTGAATCTGAAGATTGCTTTTGGCAAGATGGCCATTTTTACTATATTAATCCTACTAATCCATGAGCATGGGAGATTTTTCTATCTTCTGAGGTTTTCTCCAATTTCTTTCTTCAGAGACTTGAACTTCTTGTCATACAGATCTTTCAATTGTTTGGTTAGAGTCACACCAAGATACTTTAACATTGCTTGTGACTATTGTGAAGGGTGTCATATCCCTAATTTCTTTCTCAGCCTGTTTATCCTTTGAGTATAGAAAGGCTACTTTTATTACTTTTTATAAGTAATAAAATTATTACTTAATTTTATTTCTGGCTTCTTTGCTGAAGTTGTTTATCAGCTATGAGTTCTCTGGTGGAGTTTTTGGGGTCACTTAAGTATACTATCATATCATCTGCAAATAGTGATAGTTTGACTTCTTCCTTTTCAGTTTGTATCCATTTGATCTCCTTTTGTTGTCTAATTATTCTAGCTAGAACTTCAAGTACTATATTGAGTAGACATGGAGAGAAAGGGCAGTCATGTCTAGTCCCTGATTTTAGTTGGATTGCTTCATGTTTCTCTCCATTTAGTTTGATGTTGACTACTGGTTTGCTGTATATTGCTTTTACTATGTTTAGGTATGGGCCTTGAATTCCTGATCTTTCCAAGACTTTTAACATGAAGGGATGCTGAGTTTTGCTGAATGCTTTTTCAGCACCTAATGAAATGACCGTGTGTTTTTTTTTTATTTGAGTGTTTGTGTAGTGCATTACATTGACGGATTTCCTTATATTGAACCATCCCTGCATCCCTGAGAAGAAACCTACTTGATTGTGGTGAATGATGGTTTTGATGTGCTCCTGGATTTGTTTTGCGAGAATGTTATTGAGTATTTTTGCATCAATATTCATAAGGGAAATTGGTCTGATGTTCTCTTTCTTTGTTCGATCTTTGTGTGGTTTTGGTATCAGCTTAATTTTAGCTTCATAGAACGAATTAGGTAGTATTTCTTCTGTTTCTATTTTGTGGAATAGTTTGAAGAGTATTGGTCTTAGGTCTTCTTGAAAGGTCTGATAGAATTCTCCACTAAAACCCTGTGGTTCTGGGCTTTTTTTTGATTGGGAGAGTTTTAATGACTGTTTCTATTTCTTTAAGGGTTATGGGACTAATTAGATGGTTTATCTGATCCTGATTTAACTTTGGTATTTGGCATCTGTCTAGAAAATTGTCGACTGCATCCATATTTTCCAGTTGTGTTGAGTACAGGCTTTTGTAGTAGGATCTGATGGTTTTTTTTAATTTCCTGTTTATGTTGTTATATCTCCCTTTTCATTTCTGATTTTGTTGATTTAGATACTGTCTCTGTGCCCTCTGGTTAGTCTGGCTAAGGGTTTATCTATCTTGTTGATTTTCTCAAAGAACCAGCTCTTAGTTTTGTTGATTCTTTATAGAGTCCTCTTTGTTTCTACTTGGTTGATTTCTGCCATGAGTTTGATTATTTCATGTCTTCTACTCCTCTTGGGTGTATTTGCTTCTTTTTGTTCTAGAGCTTTAAGGTGTGCTGTTACACTGCTAGTGTTTGCTTTCTCCAGTTTCCTTTTGGAGGCACTCAGAGGTATGATTTTTCCTCTTAGCACTGCTTTCATTGTGTCCCATAAGCTTGGGTATGTTGTACCTTCATTTTCATTAAATCCTAAAAAGTCTTTAATTTCTTTATTCCTTCCTTAACCAAGTGATCATTGAGTAGAGCTTTGTTCAGCGTCCATGTGTACGTGGGCTTTCTGTTATTTTTGTTGCTACTGAAGACCAGCCTTAATCAGTAGTGACCTGATAGGAGGCATGGTATTATTTCAATCTTCTTATATCTGTTGAAGTCTATTTTGTGATGGATTATATGGTCAGTTTTGGAGAAGGTACCATGAAGTGCTGAGATTCTTATGATTTAGGATGAAATGTTCTATAGATATCTGTTAAATCCATTTGGTCCATAACTTGTTAGTTTCATTGTGTCTCTGTGTATTTTGTGTTTCCCTGATCTGTCCATTGATGAGAGTGGGGTATTGAAGTGCCCCACAACTATTGTGTGAGGTACATTGTGTGCTTTGATCTTTTATGAATGTGAGTGCCCTTGCATTTTGGAGCATAGATGTTCAGAATTGAAAGGTCTTTTTGGTACATTTTTTCTTTGATGAGGATGTAGTGTCTTTCTTTATCTTTTTTTGATGACTTTTGGTTGAAAATTGATTTTATCTGATATTAGAATGACTACTCCAGATTGTTTCCTGGGAACATTTGCTTAGAAAATTGTATTCCAGCCCTTTGCTCTGAGGTTGTGTTTGTCTTTGACAGTGAGATGTTTTCCTGTATGCAGCAAATTCTGGGTCCTATTTATGTATCCAATCTGTTAGTCTATGTCTTTTTATTAAGGAATTGAGTCCATTGATATTAAGAGATATTAAGGAATAGTGATTGTTGCTTCCTGATATTTTTGATGTTATTTTTATGTTTGTATGGTTATCTTCTTTTGGATTTGTTGGAAGATTACTTTCTTGCTTTTTCTAGGGTGCAGTTTCCCTCCTTATGTTGAAATTTTCCATCTATTATCCTTTGTAGGGCTGGATTTGTGGGAAGATATTGTGTAAATTTGGTTTTATCATGGAATATCTTGGTTTCTCCATCTATGGTATTTGATAGTTTTGCTGGGTATAGTAGTCTGGGTTGGCATTTGTGTTCTCTTAGGGTGTGTTTGAGATCTTCCCAGGATCTTCTAGCTTTCAAGGTCTCTGGTGAGAAGTCTGGTGTAATTCTGATAGGTCTGCTTTTATGTGTTACTTGACCTTTTTCCCTTACTGCTTTTAATACTATTTCTTTGTTTAGTACATTTGGTGTTTTGATGATTATATGATGGGAGGAATTTCTGTTCTGGTCCAGTCTGTTTTGAGTTCTGTATGCTTCTTGTATGTTCATGGGCATCTCTTTCTTTAGGTTAGGGAAGTTTTCTTCTATAATTTTGTTGAAGATATTTACTGACCCTTTAAATTGCAAATCTTCACTCTCTTCTATACCTATAATCCTTAGGTTTGGACTTCACATTGTGTCCTGGATTTCTTCAATGTTTTGGGTTACAAGCTTTTGGCATTTTGCATTTTCTTTTTGCATTTTGCATTTTCTTTGACTGTTGAGTCAATGTTTTCTTTGCGATCTTCTGCACCTGAGATTCTGTCTTCTATCTCTGGTATTCTGTTGGTGATGCTTGCATCTACGACTCCTAATCTCTTTCCTAGGTTTTCTATCTCAAGTGTTGTCTTCCTTTGTGATTTCTTTAGATCCAGAATTGGTTTTGTTCAGTTCCTTCACCCGTTTGGTTGTGTTGTCCTGTAATTCTTTATGGGATTTTTGTATTTCCCCTTTAAGATCTTCTACTTGTTTACCTGTGTTCTCTTTTATTTCTTTAAGGGAGTTATTTATGTCCTTCTTAAAGTCCTCTATCATCATCATGAGATGTGATTTTAAATCCAAATCTTGTTTTTAGGGTGTGTTGGGGTAACCAGGGCTCCCTGTGGTGGGAGAACTGACTTCTGATGATGCCATGTAGCCTTGGTTTCTGTTGCTTATGTTTTTACCCTTGCCTTTTGCCATCTGGTTATCTCTGGTGTTAACTGGTCTTCCTGTCTCTGACTGTGGTTGTCTGTCCTGCAAGCCTGTGTGTCTGTACTCCTGAGAAATCAGTTCTCTCCACAAAGAATTTAGGTATGCAGAGCTGTGGTACATGATCAGTTCTGGGGTACAGACATAAACCAGAAGGATCCTGTCCCCAGCTGATTCTTAGATCCTGTGTCCTGAATTTAAAGAGATGTGGTGGTCTTACCTGTGCTTGCAGTTGTGTAGGCACTCCTGGGAGACCAGCTCTCTCCTGGAGCTATATGGTTATGGAGCCCTTGGCAAAGGATCATCTCCAGCCGCAGACAAAAACCGGATGGCTCCAGTCCCAGGCCACCCCTTGGTTTCTGTGTCCTGAGGGTTCCGAGCAGGTTCCTCTGAGCAGCAGGGGTGGTCCTTGTGCCACCTAAGTATGGAGCCCTGAGGCAGAGGATGGTCTCCAACTGCAGACAGAAACCAAAAGCTCCCATCCCAGGCTGCCCCAGGGTTCCCTTCCCTATTTCTTTTCTCTTCATTAAAAACCTTGTTTGTCTGGGGTATTCCAAGATTCTGGGTTAATATCCCCTTATCAGTGACTGCATGCCATGTATATTCTTTTGTGATTGGGTTACCTCAGTAAGGATGATATTTTCCAGTTCTGACCATTTGCCTAAGAATTTTGTGAATTCATTGTTTTTAATTGCAGAGTAGTATTCCATTGTGTAAATATACCACATCTTCTGAATCCATTACTCCATTGAGGGACATCTGGGTTCTTTCCAGCTTCTGGCTATTATAAATAAGGCTGATATCAATAGATTTCCAAGAAGATGGAAGGAGAGACCCCTGGTCCTGGAAAGACTGGATGTAGGGGAATGCCAGGACAGAGAAGCAAGAGGGGGTTGAATGGGGAATGGGGGTGGGGGGAAGAGGGCTTATGGGACTTTCAGGGAGGGAGGAAATGGGAAAGGGGAAATCATTTGGAATATAAATTAAAAAATATAGAAAATTTAAAAAAAAAAAAAAAAAAAAAAACCCTGTTTGTTTCTATCTGGTTTCCCTTCAGCCTCTCTACAATTGAAAGTTTTATTTTAGCCGGGCAGTGGTGGCGCACGCCTTTAATCCCAGCACTTGGGAGGCAGAGGCAGGAGGATTTCTGAGTTCGAGGCCAGCCTGGTCTACAGAGTGAGTTCCAGGCCAGCCAGGGCTACAAAGAGAAACCCTGTCTCGAAAAACAAAACAAAACAAAAAATACTAAAAAAGAAAGTTTTATTTTGATACTAGAAGAACTTTAATTCAAAATAGTTATTTTTAAGGCTAAACCTCACAGGAATGGAATGTAAAGTCCTAGTATTATAAAAACTACTAACTTATTTTAAACTATTATGGATAATTAAGAAATACTAGTTAATAGTCACCTTATAAATGATCAAATTCTTTAATGTGCTCAGAGCTATATTTGTAATCATGCTAAATACTAACTTAATTAATTACAAAAATAAGCTTTATTTAGCCACCTGTATATAACTAGAAACAAGCAAAATTTTTCTATTTATAGATACTTAATAGATTAGATAAATGGTCCTCAAGCAATACAAAGTCCTGCTGAATGTGGCATTTAAAGTATTTACTATTGCCTTCCCTCCCTCCTTCCTTCTTGCCACCACTGCTTCTGGCGCTGCCGCTACTGGAGAAGCTCCCATCACGGTGATGGGGTCTCGAGACTCCACGTTAACCGCTGAACAAAGGGCTCGAGGAAATCAGGGAGACTGGATTTTCCCACAGTCGGATCTCATGCCTGTACAGCTGCTTCACCAGCCTGGACAAAGGGGAGAACCGGACTCTCAGCCAGGAAGATTTCCAGAGGTTTCCAGAACTTGACATCAAGCCACTGGGGGACCGGATCATCAATGCCTTCTTCTCAGAGGGAGAGGATCAGGTAAACTTTCAAGGATTCGTGAGAACGTGGGCTCATTTCCGACCCACTGAGGATAACGAAAAGAGCAAAGATGTGAATGGACTGGAACCACTCAACAGCCGAAGCAACAAACTGCACTTTGCTTTCAGACTCTATGATTTGAATCAAGATGATGAGATCTCCCATGATGAGCTGTTACAGGTACTGCAAATGATAGTTGGAGTGAATATCTCAGATGAGCAGATGAGCAGTATTGCAAACAGGACCACCCAGGAGGCTGACCAAGATACGGATGTAGAACAGAAAATGAGCATCCAATTTCTTCACTAAAGAACAAAGACCAAATTATTCTTGCTTTCTAGTATTTAAGAACTGAAACTTCTTCTAACCTTCAGCCCCATCCCAACCTGTTATCTCCTTTTCCCAGAATACTTCATACAGCTCTTGCATGACAACCTGAAGTCTCTCCTGTCCATACAAACTTGCCTTTAGTGTATAGGCAGGAGGTTACAGAAAGGTACCCTCTATTTCTGTTCGGTATCCACCCACCAAAGGTCTTTATTTGTAAGTAACATCTTCCCCTGTTTTGCTGCTGAGTGCCATGCACCCATCCTGTCTGAGGAAACGAGACAGGGACTCATGTCAAGAACCAGCCAGAAAAGCTCCCACTGGATGGGGACCATATCTATGCTGTCTTCCCTTCATCGAGCCTCCACCGTGATTCTATGACCTTGTGTCCTTTTGTCCTTGTGTCTGTTACTTCCTACCACTCTATCATCCAACCTTCTCTCCATTCAGTCTTTCAGCTACTCTCCTGTCATTGAGATTCCCTACATTCTACTTGACTCTGGGTTCTGCTATTAAGTCTGTTTCTGGTGTGGCAGGATAGTTAGTGGTCTGGTGACTTCTATCTACCTTCTGATGTCTCAGGGACATTGCCTATCCAGGAGCTTTTCAGCAAGCAGTACTGCTTTTGGAAGCATGTGACTCCCTTGGTCCCCTGTATTGCTCTGTCATTGCAGGGCTTATGAGCAGACATGTTCTTAAAAGGTGGTCATGGTGAGGCTTGGAGAGCCGTGTCTCCTAGGTGACTTCCCGGTCTCTCTTCCTCTGACTTTTTATTTTCAAACATATTTATGTGGCTTTTCTGGGTACAGTGTTGACATTCAGAAAATAGTCTAATGCCTGACAGTTTACTTCTTTTTAGAACATTGTCACCATCCAAGTAGCTCTTCTGACCATACGGAAGAGGGTTTTCTTGTACTTTTCTGAACAAGGCTAGGCACCCTGGAGAGCTGCCCACATTTGCTCTATAGCATGGGTTATGCCTCAGTGTTCTGTATACTTGAAGATTCTTCACACTTTCAAACAGAAAGGCTGGTGTTACAGGAGTGCCTGACTTAACTCAATCCTAAAGAATTAGATTGTCCTTGGTGTTTTAAAGTTTTGCACAAAACTCTGAACAAATTTTATACTTGGCAAACTTTAATGCTGGAAGATGTGTGGTCAGTTCGTAATCCTGGTCCAGGCATTGAATGTATTGTCTCATGAGCTTGCTGATGACATGACCTTCCTAGCCCCTTGTGTATACTATGCAGATCCCTTAGAAGCATGAGGCCTGGAACTGGAAGCACCAACTGAGGTGATGTTAGAGGTCTTTGAGTGACCCAGCTCAAACTCTCTGCCGATGTTAGCTTGATTTAGATTCCACTCAATCAAGCCACTTCTGTCCTGTGTTCCTGTGAATCCGCCCTTAGCTGGTTTTCTCTGATCTTGCTTGCTTGCTTCATTGCTTTGGAAGTCTATCCAAGATGTGCAAACAGTTCTTTAGGAAATAAATTGCTATTAACCTAAACAAACAAAAACACTGCAAAGAGGATGGGTAAAGGTGAGCAGGGGAGTGGCTGGAATAGATGGCTGGAGTCTACATGAACTGGGGAATTCTTTCCAAAATATCTTTCACACTTTGTGATGAAATGATGTGATATAAGAATCATATAAAGAGAAAAATTTTCTGATACTGATCTGTTTGAGAAGTACTTGAGAAGCTTCTTGATTTAAATATTTAAACTTTCTAAGATTATGTCCCCCTTGGCTGTATAGCAAACTGTTTTATCCACAGTTGTGCCTTATTGCCCCATTAAAATTGTATTCCTCAATTCATCAATAAATTGTCATTAAAACAAAAATAAATAAATAAAATAAAGTTTTTATTATTTACTAAAAAAAAAAAGCTTTGCATGACAGAGAGACATGCCGGCTCCTGGTGGCACTCCTAATCTCTAAAGGAGATGATGGGCACAGAAGAACCTCCACCTGGAGCTTGCTTCAAGTGTGAGAAAGCTGCCCATTGGGCAGAAAAGTGCCCTTTACCTCAACTGCTGACAGCATACTGTCTAAACTCCGGAACTGTAGGAGCATGGGGATTTGATTGTCTTGCTATTCCTAAACAAAGTAGGCCAGGCCCCCACAGTTTCAATTCCACAGGAAAGTTTGTCAGATCTTCTGGACCTGGTGACTGAAGACTGAAGCTGACTGTCCAGGCAGCCAGTAGGTGTCTGTCCTTTTTAATAAATCCAGAAGCTGGATCTCTACTTCCTACTTACTCAGGTAAAATTCATGATTCTCAGGTCTCTGATGGAGTTGGCGACTTAGGCTAGTGGTAGCTTTAACAGTAGCAAGCAAGACTTTAGTTACCTTTGCAATTATTTTCAGATGTAAAACTAAGGCCACAGGCCTTATTTTCCTAGAGCTGCTACTAAGTCTAGACACAGTTTACTGTGTTACCAGACTCAGAAAAGAGATAAACTTACAAAATAGATTTCAATGTTTCTTTGTACTATTTCTTTATTTAAAGGAACTCACTTCACAATGACTGCTCCCAGCAATCAACCACCTCATGGTGAATAATTGGATAGAAAAAAGTGTCAACTTTATGTAAGATCTAGGAATATGAAAACTTAAGCTGTGCAGATCTAAGAAAAATTTTAGGGTCTAAGAAGGTGTTTAAAGGTGTGAAAATGTAAATTATGACTTAAAGTGCTATGTAAAATGTAAGTTATAACTTAAAGCATAACATAAATGCTAGTTATGAAAGTTGGAGGATGTAAAAGTGGTGATAAGAAAGTGATTTAAAGTGTGTATAAAAGGAATGAAAAATGCTTCAGATTTCTTTCAGTCCTATGCCAGTGCTATCATTGAGACTTTGAGGGTTCAGAGTCTTTGAAAGTCCATTAATCAATGGAATTCTGATAAGCTATTAATCTGATAAAGCACTACTGCTACTATCATAACCACAAGCTCAATATTTTAAATTTCCTTTGGTTGTCTTCTAAATATAGACTTAAAAGTGTTTCTCCTTGTGCTAAAAACATCTACATACATCTATACACATCCAGTCTTCTGGATAGAGAGAAGATGCCCATATTTCATGGTTTATAGTCATACTAAAAAACAAGAGCAAGCGAGTTTTGCCTCTTCTGCTCCATGGAAGGCATCTGTCTTCCCTGAACTTGCCTTAAAGAGCATTCATACTTTTAACCCAAAATAATTTCCCAAGCTTCTACTATGACACAAAGGTATGAGTCTATTGCCTTCTGTACAATGTGTTTCAATACAGATAACAAACAGTGATAACGCTAACTTGTCAAACTTATCTCTCTACCTCTCATAGGTCCAATGGTCTCCAGATAAGTACCCTTGTCAATCAATAGCCTAAGTTTCCCCACCTACTGCCTATTCCTGAGAGATCTTTTCCCATTCCCTGTATTGAGACTCCCCTACCTCAACTGCTAGAACCATAGGCCTAAAAGCTTCTAATGTACACTTTTCTCCCTAAACTCCTTAACTTCATCCTCTCTCTCTCCCTCTCTCTCTCTCTCTCTCTCTAATACCCCCACTCTGAAACAGTCTTTCACTGTTGCCCTCCCCCAATAAACCTCTTGCCCTAGATCTGTTGCATGGTGTGACTTTGTGTTATTCCTTGAATAAATTTATCAATATTTTTTAAAGCTTTTATAAAACAACATTGATACATTCTAGGACTTCAGCCAAATGTCAGTTGAGTTTTCATTCTCCTTTTTAAAAAATTTTCAATATCCTACTGTAAGTCATCAGTCATGGACTATAAGAAGGATACTCATGACTCAGCAAATTTCATCTTACCCTGAAGCTTACAGAACTACAACCCAAGCATAGGCATTCAGGAAAATAGCAAAAAAGTTCCAAAATTTACACAATCAGTGTTGGTATTCTGTCTGGACTCCACCCCCACAGTTACCTGGCAATAACCAGGTAGGCCTGGCCTACTATAAAGGGGGATGCTTGCCCCCTTCTCTCTCTCTTACTCTTTACTCTTGCTCTCTTGTTCTCTCTTGCCCTCTTAGGCTCTTCCCTTCCTCCTTCCTTTCCCCCATCTCTCCACGTGGTCATGGCCAGTCTCTACTTCTCTACTCTCTCCTTCTCTCTGCCTTTCTTTCTCTGCCTCTACTACTCTTTTAACTCCCCTCCCCATGCCCTAAATAAACTCTGTTCTATGCTATGTGCTGTTCTATGTTGTGTCTGGTTCCCAGGGGGAAGGGATGCCTCGGCATGGACCCACCAAGGCACCCCCATCCCCCACACTTCACCACACCCCCACAGAACATATTCTAATACCTATTTCTCTTTGTATGATCACAACAATCAGTCCTTGGTCATATACAATTATAGGGAATGTTATTCAACACAAAAGTACAAAAACAAAGCCATAGATTCAGTTGAATAGTTCTTAGACTGTCACAATCAGTAAAACAGGAACAATCACTAAGGACTTTCATACAAAGCCAAGACCATTTAAAAGTCAATAATCCTTCTACCCATTAAAATTACTATTTCCCTAGACAGAGCACAAATCAACCAGAAATGCAGATTAATAAGAAATGAAAGATATATTAATTAGGGATATCTCTCTCTTTCTCTCTCTCTCTCTCTCTCTCTCTCTCTCTGTGTGTGTGTGTGTGTGCACACGTGCATGTGTGTGAGTGTGTGTCTGTGTGTGTGTAATATGCAAGCTTGTGTTCAAGTGTGTGTGAATGCAGGCATGCATGTGCCTCAACTTTTATGTAAAGTTCACAGGCCAATCTCAAGTATTAATCCTTGCCTTCCATATTGTTAGAGACAGAATTTCTTGCCATATGCCAGGCTAGCTTGCATTTGAACTTCTGGGCATCTTGAGTCTCTGCCTCCCATCTCACCCTAGGAAGTGTTATGATTACAGATGCATACTACTGCATCCAGATGTATAGAGATCCTGGGGACCTAAATTTTGCATGACAAGTACTGCATTCACTGAGCCATCTCCCTAGCCCATTCTTTCTGAGATGCTATATACTAGCTATTTGGCATCTAAATTACAAAACAGCCCCATGTTCTCATTATTTTGTGTATACTCTTTATGTTATCTTTTGTCTTTGACAATTCTTCCATCAAGAGATGCAATCTCTTGCTTCCCTTGGTTGTGGGATAACTTTGGTCAACAGCAAAAATAATACTGTATAACTTTAAGGCTATTCCAGAAAGATTATGCCAGGTCTGAATTAGTTTCTTAGAGCACTCAATGCAGGAGGTGGGCACCTCATAAGAAACTTGGCCACAGAGAGTACATGAAGATCTTCCAGCTAGCAACTAAGGTTTACTCTCAGCTAACAGGCAGCATCAAGAATGAGCTATGAGAGCCATCTTCAAACAAACCCCATGGAGAAAAAGAAATTTACCTTTGTTTACTATTGCTGAGATCCAGGAAAGGCCTCAGAAGGCAACCTTTCCATCTTGGCAACGCCTAGTTAATGCCTTAAAATGACTCGAATGCAACACAAATGCCAGCCAGACTACTATAACCATCAAAACTCTCAATAACCATAGATGGAGAAAATAAGATATTTCACAGTAAAGCCTAATTTAAACAATTTTTATCCAAAATCCCAGCCTTATTGAAAGTGCTAGAAGGAAAACTCCAACTAAAGGAGGTCAACTACATCAATGAAAAGACAGAAAATAAATAATCTCACACCAACAAAAGAAGGAAAGCACACACACACACACACACACACACACACACACCATCATCACTAGCCACTACCACTATGCCCAGATCCTAGGGTTCCCAAAGACTACCCGGAGTCAAACTCATATGCCAAACATCAAGGATAAATATTACCTCAGGGTTGAGAATTAAAAAGGGCTATTTCAAGCAAGTGGACCCAAGAAGCAAGTTGGTATAGCCATTTTAATATCTAAAAAAAAAAAACTGCAAACAAAAACTAATCAGAAAAGTGTTGGGGTCCAGCCTTGACACAGGATTGGAGTTAACTGGAAGGAGGGATATCTGGAAGGCGCATAATAAATATACACAGACTACTTTTTGGGTACAAGCTGATAGGCAAATTTTCAAGGCTTAAAGTTTCTCTTCTCTCTCATTCTCTACTCTCTTTCTCTCTCACTCATTCACTCCCAGCTTGAGGCTGCACACACTCTGCATTCTCCTGCGCACTCTACTTTTCTCCTGTGCACTTTTCTTTTCTTGTACTCTCACACTCATACATACCTCTGTGTGTTCCCCTTTCACTCACACACACACACACACACACACACACACTCTTCACACACATCTCACATTCTCTCTTCACTCACTCTTTACAAGCTCTTCTCATGCTCTCCCACCTTCTTCTTGCCCCAGTCTTTTATTGATACTCCAAAAGCAGATTAAAAAAAAATGACATTGTATAATCGTTGCCAAATCAAATTCAAAAGAATAACCACATCCCACAAAGAATCAAGAATTAAAATTGTTTCCCAAAGTTTCAAGCTTCTCTATTCCCAGGTCTATAGCCAAAATTATGATAATTGCAAACTTATCATTATTCAAACTTTAACGTTAACTATTATACTTCAGAGCTCAGAAATCCAAGACCAAAAAAAAAAAAGAAATCCAAGACCAGCTACTTGTACTTTCTTGTAAAACTCTAATGATAAATGACATGGGCAAAGCTGCCAGGCAGTGGCCAGAAAGAATCAAAGCTAGCCTTCCGCTTCCACACATTGCACACAATGACTCTCCTAAGAGTCCCAGTGTTTTGACTTAGTCTACTACTTTGACTACTAATCTAAGATTTTACATATTCTATACTTGCTTATCCAGGATCCACTCTCAAATGTTGTGTAAAACTTATTTTATAACTTTAATAGTTTTTTCTTTCTTTGGGGTACCAATGTTGGCTCTAATTCATTTTCTAATAATTTCATCAAACTTTCTTTGCAAGTCAAGTCAAGCATTAATCTGGAACTACCATTGTGCAGTTATTACATTGTTTCTAAGATGAGGGCACACAGCATGCACCTGGGCCATTAGGACTGTGCTATGCTGTGCTGTGCTGTGCTGTGCCCCATGTCTCAATTTTTAATTGTTTAAGAATGATTACATCAAGGAACATCTAGAATCACAGAATTCGGCAGCTCCTCCACCTTGCCCTCCAACTAGCAGCCAACCATCGGTCTGAGCGTGGGGTTCACTATGGAGGAGTTGGAGGAGGTGTGTCCTTGTTGGAGGAAATGTGTCACTATGGAGTTGGGTTTTGAAGTCCAACCAGTGTCAAGCTCCACCCAGTATGGGAGAGACAGTCTCTCTTGACTCCAGATGGATTAAGATGCATAACTCTCAGCAATTCTCCAGGAACATGCCTGCCAGGACTCTGCCATGCTTCCTGCTCTGATAATAATGGACTGAGCCTCTGAAACTGTAGGCCAGCCCCAATCAAATGTTGTTCCTTATAAGAATGGCCTTGCATGGTTTCCCTTCACAGTAATGGAAACCCAAACAAAGGGAACATCTATGCCCCAAATGCAAGTGCACCCATATTTGTAAAAAGAAACACTAATACAGCTTAAGTCATATACTGACCCACACACACTGATAGTAAATGACTTCAATATCCCATTCTCACCAATAGACAGGTCATCTAGATAAAAACTAAGCAAAGAAATGCTGGAGCTAACAGACATTATAAACAAAATGGACCTAGGAGATATTTGCAGAATATTTCACCCAAACACACACACAAAAAAATACCTTCTCTGCATTTCATGGAACTTTCTCCAAAATTGGCCACATACACAAAGCAAGTTTCAACAGAAAAATGAAAATTGAAATAACTCCCTTCATCCTATTATAGCATCACAGATTAAAGCTGGATATCCACAAAAAAAAAAAAGATAGCTTACAAACCCATGGAACATGGACAACTTTCCATACTGGAATGAAAATGAATACACAATATACCCAAACTTAAGGCACATAATGAAAAGTTTTAAGATGCAAGTTCATAGTACTAATTGTGTATATGAAAAAAACTAGAGTTCTTATACTAGTAACTGAATAGCACACCTGAAAACTCTAGAAAAAAAAGAAGAAATTATACCCAAAAGGAGTAGACAGTACAAAATAATCAAACTTAAGGCTGAAATCAATAGAAACAGAGGAAAAAAACCAAAGAATCAATGAAATGAAGAGTCGGTTCTTTGAGAAATGTTAATAAGATAGACAAACCCTTTTCAAATTTAACTAAAAGGCATAGAGAGAGAATATCCAAATTAACAAAATCAGAAATGAAAAGAGAGACAAAACATTTGGCCGGGCGGTGGTGGCGCACGCCTTTAATCCCAGCACTTGGGAGGCAGCGGCAGGAGGATTTCTGAGTTCGAGGCCAAATAGATTTCATCCCAGAGATGCATGAGTGATGGAATATATAGAAATCAATAAGTCTAATGTATGATATAAACAATCTGAAACTAAAAACCTACATGATCATCTCATTAGGTGCAAAAAATGCCTTTTAAAAAAATCCAACACCCCTTCATGATTTAAGTCTGGTATAGATTAGGGATACAGGGGATATACCTAAATATAATAAAGGAAATTTAGAGTAATCACATAATCAACACCAAACAGAGAAGAGCTCAAAGCAATTCCACTAAAATCATGAACAAGAAAAGGTTGTCTACAATCTTCATACCTATTCAATCTATTACCTGATGTATTAGCTAATACACGAAGACAACAAAAGGAGATGAAGGGAATACAAACTTCAAAGGAAGAAATCAATGTAACTTTATTTGTAAATCATATGATAGTGTACTTAATCAATCCTAAAAATTCCAACAGGAATCTCCTATAGCTGATAACACATTCAGCAAAGTAGCTGTATACAAAATTAGCTCATAAAAATCAGTTGGCCTGCCGGGCGGTGGTGGTGCACGACTTTAATCCCAGCACTTGGGAGGCAGAGGCAGGAGGATTTCTGAGTTCGAGGCCAGCCTGGTCTACAAAGTGAGTTCCAGGACAGCCAGGGCTACATAGAGAAACCCTGTCTTGAAAAAAAACAAAAAACAACAACAAAAAAAATCAGTTGGCCTTCTTTATACAAATGACAATCAGATTGAGGAATAAACAAGAAAAATATCCTTCATAATAGCCCCAAAGAATATAAAATATCTTGAGGTAACTCTAACCAAAGAACTAAAAGATCTGTATGATAAAAATGCCAAGTCTTTCAAGAAAGAAATTGAAGAAAATAACAGAAGGTGGGATCCCTCATGCTCATGGATGGGTAGGTTTATCATATCAAAATGGCCATCCTACCAAAAGCAATCTACAGATTCAATATAATCCCCATCAAAGTTCCAATGCAATTCACAGATCTTGAAAAGATGATTTCCAGCTTCATATGGAAAAACAAAAAATCCAATATAGCTAAAACAATTCTGAACAATAAAAGAATTGATTGAGGTTTCACCATTTTTTATTTTAACCTCTACTAAAACTATAGTAATTTTTAAAAGCATGGAATTGACATAAAATAGAAACATTCAACAGGGAATTGAATTGAGGAGCTAGATTTAAATCCACATAGCCATGGACTTAAATACACACTGGAAAAGAGACAACATCTTTAACAAATGGTGCTGGTCAAATTGGATGTCTGCATGTAGAACAATGCAAATAGATACACATTTATCACTCCGGAAAAAAAAATCTTAACTCTAAAATGTATCAAAGACCCCAACACAAAATTGGATACATTGAAACTCATAGAAGAGAACTCATCAGCACAAGAGTTTCTGAACAGTTCAAGAATAGCACAGATACTGAAATCAAAATTAATAAATAGGACCTCTTGAAACTGAAAACCTTCTATAAGGTAAAGACATCATTCTCACAAAGTAGCCGCCTACAAAATGGGAAAAGATTTTTACCAACTCCATATTTAATAGAAGACTATTATTCAAAATTTATAAAGAACTCAAAAAAATAGATATCAAATAACCCAAATAATACAATTTAAAAATTAGGTAGAAACCTAAAGAGAGAATTCTCCATAGAAGAAACTCAAATGGCTGAGAAACACTTAACTATTCAATATCATTTTTACAGGAAAACAAGAATCTAAACTACTTTCAGATTACATCTTATACCTCTCAATAGTTAAGGTCAATAGTACATGTGACAGCTCATGCTGGCAAGGATGTGGAATAAATAAAGGATGTGCTAATGGGAGTGCAAACTTGTACAGCTAGTATGGAAATCAGTATGGCAGTACTTCAAAACTATGGAAATCTATCTACCTCAAGATATAGCTGTACCATTCTTGGACATATATCCAAAGAACTCTTCTTCCTACCACAAGGACACTTGTTTAACCATACTCATTGCATAATAGCCTGAAGCTGGAAATGATATAGATGTCATTTTGCAAGAGAAGAATAAAGAAAATGGAAAATGTGGTACATTTAAACAATGGAGTATTACCTGTTTTTAAAAATTACATAATGAAAATTTCAGGCAAATGGATGTAACTAGAAAAAATAACAATCTATAGTAAGGTAACACAGTGCAGAAAGATATACATATATATATTATATATATAATGCAGATATATATAGTGCAGATATATATATATAGTGCAGATATATATAGTGCAGATATATATATATAGTGCATATATATATAGTGCAGATATATTGCAGATATATATATGTATGTATGTATGTATACGTATATTATGCTGCAGTGATCCTGCCAATACAAAGTCAAACAGTCTTCTGAGAAAGGAGTGAGGATGAATATAGGAAAGATGAAAAAGAAGACTCAGAGACAAAGGTTCTATCAGGAGGACTGTAGGTCTATACCATGCCAGTCCCAAATGTAGTTCTTGTAGCCTTTATATACTTTACAGTATCATGGGAAACAAAGTTATAAGCTAGCAGAGACAGTGACTGATGTACATTGGATAGATATTCTATTCCCATCCAGAGGCCTCCCTGTTTCTTCCTCCAGGATTAACAGAACATTCAGCCACTCACCTTGAGCTTCTTATTGTTCCATGAATCAGCAGGCCAGGAAATCTGCCAGTAGACCCTGGCCCGCCTTGAGTCTGCCTTACAAGCAGGCTTTCACAGAAGCAGGCAAAATGGTTCCTGACATCTTCCGCCTTTTTTTATTTTATACAAGCCGAAAGTTGTCTCAGCTATTGTCTCAGAAAGACTGTGCCTGTCTTAGGTGTCCTCTTAAGAACTATGAATCTTACCTGTCTTTGGAACATGAATCCTGGCATTCATACCCTGTCTTAGATTGATCCACCTATAAGAGAATCTTACCTGTCTTTGATTACCAGCCTCTGCAATGGTTGATGTAATCCATTAGGTTACATATTTGAGCTGAATATGATGTTCAAAAGGGAATGGAGGATACACTTAATCACAAGTGGTAGCAAGCATAATCCTATAACCTTTAGACTACCCAAGGCAAGTACTCTAAAGAAGGCCAAATGAGTAAAATAAGACCAGGAACACATGTTCTTAATTGCTCTAACAATTCAGATGCAACTTTTGCAGCATCGAATTGCAGGTGTTTAGTATCTTTTAGATTCAAAATTTCTTAATGCAATTGAATTAAATTGGAGGAAATGTTAAGATCATGCCAAACACCTTTAAGATGCAAACATACCTGGTACCAACCTATTTGGCTTTCATTATACACATAAGGAGTAAAACAAATGCATTGATATTCTTCATGACATTCCAAGCATGATCTCACCTTCAGCCCTTGAACTTCATTTTCTAAATACTGCACTACTTCATATAACACATTTGTCTTTTGTTCTAACTTACTATCTATATCTTCTTGCATCTCTAAGGCAAGGTAACAATCTTAGACAAATTATTAACAAAATGAGCAATTTGAAAAGAATGAGACAATGCTACTACAGCAGCAGTAACAGTATCTATAAAAGATACTATAGCAAGAATTCCAGCAATGATCAATCTGACCATTCTTTTAGGTCTACTCAATGCTTTTTGAATTTCATCCAACACTTGCAAGCTGCTCTATCTGCATATCAAGGTTCTGAAACATTGACTGGAAGCATAACAAATGAAAGTTGATAAATTACCATAACAGAAATTCCTTGTACAATGTCAGATACATAATTAGCCGAGTTACAGCCATATTGACAAACAATTTGTCATGCAGCTTCTCTAGATATATGAAATTGTTTTCTTAAGCTTTGACTATTTTGATGATGCAAAGCATGCAATTGTTGTGGGAGCTCAATTTGTGAAAGAACTATTATTTGAATTGCTTTATCTGCAATAGCATCGCCTTCTGTGAGAGGTCCTGGGAGTCCTGAATGAGCATTAATATGTCCTATGTAACATGGTTGTGCACATGTGTGGTGCATCCTTATATTTGAGAAAAAAGGATCTTGAACATGGTTGTTATCTCTATCAATGTAAGCCACTGTTTCTAAAACTTGTAAAGCTCTAGCAATATAGTGATTCTCAGTGTACAAATTAAAAGAACAAGCATCCATCTTTTGAAATATAGCTACAATAGCTCTGAGCTCTACAAATTGAGCTGAAGCTGAGGGAGTAAATATTTTATATGCTTTACTTTGAATTATATAAGCTGCAGTACCATTAGAGGATCCATCTGTAAAAATTACCTGAGCTCCAGGTATAGGAGTCTGCCTCATTATTTTAGGGAGTACTAATGCATTCATATTCACAAACTGCAATAATTTATATTTAGGATAATGATTATCTATGACTCTGGGGTAATATACAAAAGTAATAGCCCAGGTATCCATATTCTGAAATAACCAATCTACTTCCTGTTTTGTGAAAGGCACTCCAACAATGAGGGCTCTGCCCCAAAATACTTTCTAGATTCCTTTCAGACCATCTGTACAAACAAGCAACAGCTTCATAATAATCTAGCAATAGCTTAGCAGGGAAAACAGGTGGGTATAACCAAAGCAAAGGACCACCCACCTTGCCATAGTACTGCAGTAGGTGCATGGGCAGAAGCAAGAACATAAACAGCCCATCCTTGTGCATAGTTAATATTTTGCACATGCCGTTGCTCAGTAGCTTGCTTCTCCTTGTGTAGAGCCTGTCTACCAAAAGCTGTTCAGATGTAGGATCTGGAACACCTTTTAAAATATCAAAGATAGGCTTAATTCTCCTGTATAGATTTTCAAGTGAGGTCTAATTTCATTTCTATCTCCCAATTTTTGAACTTTTTTTAACATTTTCAATTCATCCTTCCTGATTTGAACATTTTGAGGCATGATAACCTTGGGACATAATTTGTGTCCCAAATAAGAGTAAGATGGTTCAGCCCTGCACCTTTTCTGGTACAATTACTAAGTATTGTTCTTTCAAATCCTTCTGAAAATTGTATAAGCTGCTAATAGTAGTCCTTCTTATTTATGGGCTACTAAATTTTCATTCATATAATGGATTGCATAGACTTCAGGATATGTTTGTCTGACTTTAGTAACACCTTGAGTCACAAATTTTTGATGTAGAATAGGGCTATTTCCCATGCCTTGAGGTAAAACCTTCCAATGAAATCTTTTCATAGGCTCTTGAAAATTCATGGAAGGCACACTAAAAGCAAATCTTTTACAACCCTTTGGAGCAAGTGGTATAGTGTAAAAACAATCCTTCAAATACAGGATAATCTTAAGGTATCTTTGGGTGTGGCAGAAGGGGTAAGTAGCCCTGGCTGTGGTGCTCCCATTAATTCCAAAGTTTCATTAACTCTAGAGATCTTGCAACAATCTTCAATTTCCTGATTTCTTTCTAACCACAAAAACAGGTGAATTCCAAGGAAAATCAGAGGGTTCTATGTGTCTGCTATCAAGCTGTTCCTGTACTGATTGCTCTGTGGCTTTTTTTTCTTTGTAAGAGACCACTGATCCACCCATACAGGTTTCTCAAACTTCCAAGTACTAAGATCAGCATGAGGCACAGGCTGGCCAGTAGCCTCTATCAAGAATACCCTAATTCATTCAATGCAATCCCCATCAAAATCCCAACTCAATTCTTCATAGAGTTAGAAAGAGCAATTCAAAAATTCATCTGGAATAACAGAAAACCCAGGATAGCTAAAACTATTCTCAAGAGTAAAAGAACCTCTGGGGGAATCAGTATCCCGGACCTCAAGCTGTACTACAGAGCAATAGTGTTAAAAACCGCATTGTATTGGTACAGTGACAGGCATGTAGATCAATGGAACAGAATTGAAGACCCAGAAATGAATCCACACTCCTATGGTCACTTGATCTTTGACAAAGGAGCTAAAACCATCCAGTGGAAAAAAGATAACCTTTTCAACAAATGGTGCTGGCTCAACTGGAGGTCAACATGCAGAAGAATGCAAATTGACCCATTCTTATCTCCTTGCACTAAGCTCAATTCCAAGTGGATCAAGGACCTCCACATAAAACCAGACACACTGAAACTAATAGAAGGGAAACTAGGGAAGAACCTTGAACATATGGGCACAGGGGAGAATTTCCTGAATAGAACTCCAATAGCTTATGCTCTAAGATCAAGAATTGACAAATGGGACCTCATTAAATTACAAAGTTTTTGCAAGGCAAAAGACACTGTCAAAAAGACAAAGCAGCAACCAACTAACTGGGAAATGATCTTTACCAACCCTACATCCGACAGAGGGCTAATATCCAATATATACAAAGAACTGAAGAAGTTAAACTCCAGAGAGGCAAGTAACCCTATTAAAAAATGGGGTACAGAGCTAAACAAAGAGTTCTCACCTGAAGAATATCTAATGGCTGAAAAGCACCTAAAGAGATGTTCATCATCCTTAGTCATTAGGGAAATGCAAATCAAAACAACCCTGAGATTCCATCTCACACCAGTCAAAATGGCTAAGATCAAAAACACAGGGGACAGCAGTTGTTGGCGAGGATGTGGAGAAAGAGGAACACTCCTCCACTGCTGGTGGGATTGCAAGCTGGTACAACCACTCTGGAAAGCAGTCTGGCAGTTCCTCAGAAAACTGGGCATGACACTCCTGGAGGATCCGGCTATACCACTCCTGGGCATATACCCAGAGGCTTTACCTGCATGCAATAAGGACACATGCTCCACTATGTTCATAGCAGCCTTATTTATAATAGCCAGAAGCTGGAAAGAACCCAGATGTCCCTCAATGGAGGAATGGATTCAGAAGATGTGGTATATTTACACAATGGAATACTACTCTGCAATTAAAAACAATGAATTCACGAAATTCCTAGGCAAATGGTCAGAACTTGAAAATATCATCCTTAGTGAGGTAACCCAATCACAAAAGAACACACATGGTATGGAGTCACTGATAAGGGGATATTAACCCAGAATCTCGGAATACCCTAGACACAATTCGCATATCAATTGATTTCCAAGAAGATGGAAGAAGAGACTCCTGGTCCTGGAAAGACTGGATGTAGGGGAATGCCAGGACAGGGAAGCGAGAGGTGGTTGAATGGGGAAAAGAGGGAGGGAAGGGGGCTTATGGGACTTTCGGGGAGGGAGGAAACGGGAAAGGGGAAATGATTTTGAATGTAAATAAAAAAAACTTAAAAAAATAATAATAAAGAAAGAAAGAAAGAAAGAATACCCTAATTCAACTCTATGAGGTCTGTGAGTAGGTGGTACCAGTTCCTGGACTCCCTGCCCCTAAATTCCCAAGCCTTGGTTTGGCAAAAATCCTTGATCAAACATCTGCCTTGAAATTTCTTTCTTAGGATTGTGAAGTTAACCCCCCTTTTTCTCATCACATCCTGTCCCCATAAATTAACTGGTGGGCCTGATACAATATATGGTTGGAGCATACCTCCTCATCTTTTCAGATTAAAATATAACTACTCTGTTCTGGACATTAACTTTGACCAGTTCTTTGTAAATGTGTAACTGTGGGCTGTTTTGGCCAAGCCTGAGGACATCGCTCTGCCATGAGCACTGAAACATCAGTCCCTGAAAGTCTTTTCCATCAATTCTTAACATGAGCTCTCGTCTCTGAGATCCTATGGCTTATACCCAATGAGCATCTGAGGACCCAAAACCTGCATCTCCTCTTCAAACCTTTTTTGCTATATTCTTACTTTGAACTTGAGGAAGTAATAATAGCTGTGCCAAATGCTGTCCTGACTATAACTACCAAGAGCCAACAAGTAGAAGACAAAAATTAGTAGGTGATCTTCCTAATAGGTCCACCTTGGATTAAAATCTACAATGGATTTGTTCTGGTTGGCAAGGAAAGATTCCTACTATTATATGTTTTTTCTGTTATTATTAAATATATATAGCAATCGCTAGGTATTTACCCACCCTTTGGAGCAGATTTCTGCAGACCTACAATAATGTACCATCTTGTAGTGTTGCTAGATAGACAAAAAGATAATGATTCATTAGAAATTCCTGATTTGATTAAAATAATTTTAGTAGGAATAAAGTTTTTAGAGATGGTCTTAATTGCTAGAAATATGTAATAAAGTTAGAATCAAGAATAGAATGTGCCCACTCCTCAAAATAGTAAATAAAGGCTGCATAATAAGAAATAGAGTATGCTTTCATAATCACACTAAAAAGAGAAATAGATTTGGGACAATTTTATGTTCAAGGAAAAACATTTAGGTCCAAGGATTAAGTCACAGGATAAGGCAAGTTCATGTAAAAACATGTAAAAAGTTGCTTTGAACTTTTAATAAGTATATTATAATAAAACACTGCTTGAACTTAATATCAACATCCTAGGTAACTCCCACTTTATGTAACATTTTATCTCTGAGGTAATTTTCTAAAGATCTTTTTGTCTAAGAAGGTATAAAAAGACAAGAGAAAAGAAATAAAGTTGTTGGTTGCATTGTTTGGCTTGGGTAGCTTTGCCCCATTCTTCCTTCCATCTATCCATCAATCCAAATGTTTATTTCTGTTTGTTTATATGTTTGTGCATAGATATATATGTATGTATATAAGCATGCATAAATACTTGTGGAGTTGATTGTGATAGATGCTCAGGCCCGGCCAGAGTGTGGGTGTACGAATGTTTGAATATATATGTGTCTGTGCATATTTGCCTGTATAAAGAATCTCAATTCTTTTCCTTTTCTTCCTCTCTGTTTCACAAAGAGTTAACCAGCTTACCCAGAGGAGTGTCTGGCTGATTCACCAGAGAAAGGAGCACCAGCAATAAATCCTTTTACTTAATTCCTGCTGCTAAACAATATGTTAATTGCCAGATATTAGAGCTTATTAAAGTACAAATAATAGTTACATTTTTTAGCACTTAATAAAGCATAGCACAGTAAGAAAGAGTTAAGTTTCCCTAGCACTTATTTAAACATAAAGAATTAATTGAAGCACAGAGAGTTGTAATGTTTAATAAAACACAGAGTTAAAGAAAAAAGAAGCCAGCATTTTTTAACCATAGGATATGCAAGAAAGCTTTTAGAATCTTTTAGAAGTTATCAGTAACAATTCAGTATAGAGAGCTTGAAGACCAGAGACCATCAGTCTTTAAAACAATGTCCGATGCAGTATACCACTTCAAGCCTACTCCAGGCTGGGCAGGCTCCAAGCAAATAATCAAAGTCCCATCAGGGAATGTGTCATAATTTTGATCTCTCCAGTAGAATCATTATCAATTACACATGGCTCCACCTTAATACCATTCATGGTAACACTACTTCTCCCAAGGAGCAGACCTACAGTACCTGGTGGTAAAAGACCATACACTCCTGTAGGTAGAGCATCCATACCTATTTCAGGTGTTAATACTGTATAGGTGGAGGAACTGAGGTCCAGTCCTGTGCTGCCTGGGGTTGCTTGGAAGAGGTCCTGAGTGGATTTCCTTGCTGGGGAACAAACTTCTGTAGTACCCCATAACATTGCTGCTGCAGGGCCTGGGGCTGGCCCTTCCTCCCACTTCCCTGAGGAAGAGGATTTCCCATTAACATCTCTCTTGGATCTGCACTCATTAGCCCAATGTCTTCCTTTCTCATAATGCACTTTCACTTATAGCATAATTCTGACTGTAAGCCATCCTGGAAAAAATTCTGAGGGCTAGTCCCATTTTTACTGGGACATTGCCTGATCTGATGTCCTACTTGTCCACACCCACAACAATTTCCTGGAAAATCAGTTACTTTACTTTTACTTGATATTCTTTGCTGAAAGAATAGCTCCTTGATGATCTTGCCTTGCAAAGCAGCTGTCATAGCAACACCCTGGGTATATGAAGGACCTGTGTCACAACACGATTTGATATAGTCTGACAAATTTCCCTTTTTTCTAAAAGGTCATAATACTGCCTGACATGTAGTATTAGCAGTATCATAGGAAAGGTACTTTACCAGCAATAGAACTACCTCAGAATCCCCTATAAGTCTGCTTGCTGTCTACAACAAGATAGCCACAAAATCTTGGAACAACTCATCTGGTCCCTGCCTGATTTTATTTGATAAATCCTCAGTCTGCCTCCCTGTAGAAGGTAGCTTACATCAGCCTTTCTTAACTGCAGCAATAGCCTGTGCATAAACAGCTGGATCAAAATCTAGCTCATGATACTGTCCCTCTCCTGCTAACATCTCCAACATAATAGGCATTTGTTGTGTCCAATTGATCCCAGCAGAGTTTTGCCACTGCTCAGCAAATTCTGATTTCCATAATAAAAAATTTCCTCCTGACAAGCACACCTTTGCCAATTGTTTCCAGTCCCCAGGATGGAGGGCCTCCATGGGCAATGGCTCAAGCGTAGCCTTAGTAAATGGGGTTGTCAGCTCATGCTGTGCACAAGCAGTTTTTAATTCCTTTAACTGTTTAAACAGGAGAGGCTGACAAACTCTTAACTCTGTTACCTTGAGGATCGACCTGTTCTATAACTGGAAATGTAAAATGAAATCCATGAGCATCTCCTCTCTTAGCAGCCTCTTTCAAGGTCACTTGTATGGGAGATAAAGGCTCTTCAAAGGCTTTCTCATTACTGCTACAACTGGTAGCTCCACCTCCACCTTGGAACAGGGTCCAGTTCAGTCCACTTGGGGTTTTACTAGTCCTCAGCTTAGGAACCCACTCTGGTGGTCCCAAGTTCTCCTCTTGAGATTGTCAAGCCTGTAATATTTGCATTTGCACAGACAACAAAGGAAAAGCAGTTGGCAGGTTTGCAGCTGTTGTGTCTTCTCTGTAACTAACTTGTCCTTGGAAGGAACTTCCAGTTCTGCCAAGGCAATAAGTGACGAAGAATTCTCCTCTCTGTGATGCCTAGCATCTTCCTCTTCCAGCTGCTCAGTCTCTCCCAAATCTAGGGTCTCCTCCTCCTCAAAAAAAAAAAAAATGGCAGCTCAAATGCTGGTTCTGTGTACACAGGCTCACAGCTTAGTTTCATTTTCTCAATCTTTTGTCAAAGTGTCCCTGGATGTGGGCTGCCTCCCTCTCTCTTTCTCTTTCTCTTTCTCTCTCTCTCTCTCTCTCTCTCTCTCTCTCTCTCTCTCTCTCTCTCTCTCTCTCTCATGTCAAGGATCTAAGCTATCTCTAATCAAGGTCCAGAGACTAAAAGTACCTACAGGCATTTTACCTGTGTACATCATAATAGTTTTGAAGCCTTTCCCCAACCTTTTTTCAGGTTACTAAATGTACTGTACATTCCTCAAGAAAGCAAGGACAAACCTTCTCTACAAAATCTAAGAAGTTATGCAATGGTGTTGCCCTACATTAGTCCTGAGGGTACAAAGCAATTTTTTAAGCATATATACAAAAAGTGAAGGCATTAAAGTAGCAGAATAAACTCCATTTTGTTTTTCAGACCCCATTTTAAGCTAACTTGTCCTCAGAGTGACTTGGCCCCCACACTTGAGTTCTGAGAAAAAACATGAGATATTCTTGGCAGTTGCAAAATAGACCTAACAGCTGTGGCCAGGCAACAGGGTGGGATAAGAAAAAATGAATCATTCCCAGGTCAAAATGCTCCTTTTAGATGCATGGTCCCACCTTATGGTTTGACCAGATGCTGTCAACTAATCAACTTAAAGGCCAACATTCCTTTACCCTCTTACCCAAACATGTAACACCAAGGCTCAGAAATCCCCACTTGCAGTTTTTTCCTTTATAAACCCTTTCCCCCTAGACCTCAGGGCTGCTCTCCTATCCTGCTGCATCAGAAAGGTTTGTGGCCCAGGCTTGAGCCTGAATAAAGATTCTCATGTGCTTGTATCAGAGTTGTGGCCCCTGGTGGTCTCTTTGCGGGGTGGGGGTCTCACAATCTGGGCATAACAAAAGCATACAGCCATTTCCATTTTCCATTTTTGATTCTTTTTTCTTTTTCTTGTCTTTTACTCTTTTCTGCACTTCCTTACATTTTCCTTGCTCCCTTACTTTTTTCTGAGCTCTCTTACTTTTTCTGAGCTCTCTTATCTATCTGTCCCTATGTCTTTACTCCTAAGAGACATTCACTGCACCTTTATATTTACCTTTACCTTTACCTTTATCACTACTTAGTCTCCACACTCTCAGAATGTCACCTGCATGAGCAACACATGGCACTGGTCTGTAGGTACAAAGGCAAACAGTCCTCTGAGTGGGGAGTAAAGAGGATTATAGGAAAGACGGAAAAGAAGACTCAGAGATGAAGGTCAGAAATAGGGAGGGCTGCGGGTCTATCCCAGAGCCTTTATATACTTTCTAGTATCATAGGAAACAAAATCACAAGCTAGCAGAGACAATGGCTGACATATATTAGAATTCCCATCCAGAGACCTCCCTGTTCCTTCCTCCAAGATTAACAGAACACTCAGCCCTTCACCTTAAGCTTCAAGTTTATCTCCTCTTATCGTTCCATGCATCAGCGGGCCAAGAAATCTGACAATAGACCCTGGCCTGCCTTGAGTCTGTCTGACTGGCAGGCTTTCACAGAAGCAGGCAAAATGGCTCCCAACAATATGTATTCACTTATATGTGGATGTCAGCCATTAAATAAATGATTACCAAGCTACAATCCTAAGACCCAGAGGTTATAAAAGAAGGGAGTGTATGGGCAATGGTGGTGCACATCTTTAATCCCAGCACTTGGGAGGCAGAGGCAGGCAGATTTCTGATTCAAGGCCAGCCTGGTCTACAGAGTGAGTTTCAGGACAGCCAGGGCTACACAGAGAAACCCTGTCTCGAAAAAAAAATAAAAATAAAAAATAAATAAATAAATAAATAAATAAATAAAAAGAAGGGAGTGGAGCAATACATAGATCTCCTATGTATGTAGAAATAAAAGGCATTTTTATAGATAGACTGGGAGTAGCAGGAGGTCAGAAACAGGAGCAGAAGGATTGGATGAGGAAAGTAAGGGGAGATTGGGTTGAGGGAGGAAATGTGGGGAGAAACCCTTGATCTACAACCTTTCCTGCCTGCAAATATACTAAGTCCATGGTGGCAAAAAGCTTTGGGAGTAACCAGTCAATGTTTGGTATGAGTTAAGGCCCACTCCATAAGATGGAGCCTATATCTGACACTGCTAGAGTGACCAGGAACCTGAGACTTGATCGCCCAGAGACCTAGGGTAAAAACAAATGCTATGGTCTTTTAAAAAATCAGTAGTGATAAATTTACTCCTAATGATGATCCTGTTTTACTCCAGATAATGACTTATTCAGCCATCATCAGAGAGATTTCTTCCTACAGCAGATGGGAACAGATATGGAGGCCCACAGCCAGACATTACACAGAGAGTGAAAGATCTTGGTATACTCAGTTATAAATCTCCATCAAATCCCACCCCTCAGAGCTCAGGGAGCCTTGCAGAAGAAAGGGCTGAAAGAGTGTAAGATCCAGAGGTGATGGAACATACTAGGCGAACAAAGCCATATAAATCAACTAAGTAAAGGTCATGTGAACTGACCACTGAAGCAGCATACACAGGGCTGACTCAGTTCTGCATCAGGTCCTCTGCATATATACCATTGCTTTCAGTTTAGTATTTTTATGGGGCTCCTGAATATGTGAATGAATGGGTTTCTGGTTCTTGTACCTGTTCTTGGGGCTCTTTTTATTCTGTTGAGTTGCCTTGCCCAACTTTGATGTGATGGGTTTTGTTTTATTTTAATATATTTTATTTTGTTATGTTTTATTGTTACCTCTTAGAAGAAATTAGAAGTACTTTTCCAATGAGAGAGAAAAAAAGAGTGGATCCAGATGAGAGGGGGGGTGGGGAAGAGCTAAGAGGAGTAGAGGGAGGGTAAATACTATATGAGATCTACATCACAATATAATGGATGGGAAAAGAATCTGTCTTTAATAAAAGGGGGGAAAATTAGCCACAACTATTACTGCTCAGTATAAATGATATAAATGGAACCAATTATTCTTAATACACATATTGCCCTTTAGAATTATCAAGGGGATTGTCTTCCCATACAACCTGTTGCCATTGCTTTGAGAAACCATACAGAATAGCTGAGTCTTGTAGAGGATTCCCAGTTTTCCATCTAGGATTGCCTCAGAATCATTTGTGTAACATTTAAAATAGAAATTTATGGTGGTTTGAATAAACATGGTCCCCAAAGGCCCATAGGGAGTGACACTATTAGGAAATGTGGTCTTGTTGAAGGAGGTGTGGCTGTGTTAGAGGATGTTTGTCACTAGGTCTTTAAGGTCTCAGATGTTTAATCCTGGTCAGTGTGTCACTGTCACTTCCTGCTACCTAAGGATCAAGTTGTAAAACTCTCAGCTCCTTCCTCAGCACTGTCTTAGAGTTTTACTGCTGTGAACAGACACCATGACCAAGGCAACTCTTATTAGGACAACATTTAATTGGGGCTGGCTTATATGTTCTGAGGTTCAGTCCATTATCATCAAGGCAGGAACATGGCAGCATTCAGGCACCCATGATACAGGAAGAGCTAAGAAGTCTACATCTTCATCTAAAGGCTGCTAGCAGAATACTGACTTTTAGGCAGTTAGGATGAGGATCCTAAAGTCCATTCCCACAGTGACACACCTATTCCAACAAAGCCACACCTACTCCAACAGTGCCATATCTTCTAATAGTGCCACTCTCTGAGTGGTGCATATACAAGCCATATCAAGCACCAAGTCTACATCTATGTTGCCCTCATTCCTCCAATGATGATAATGGACGAAACCTCTAAAACTGTAAGCCAAGTCCAATTAAATGTTTTCCTTTATAAGAGTTGCCATGGTCATGGTGTATCTTCACAGCCATAGAAACCCTAACTAAGGCAATATTTCTCTGGTATCCAACCAAGTTAGGCTGGACCAAGTAAACACAAAAATAAGTAGTGACTTTGACTCAACCTGAGTTAAGAATTGGGGCCTAAATTTTCATTCTTTTGGTATCCTAGTATTTGAGGACATGAACTAAAAATACAATAAAAATACAGTGAGTGTGAATAAACCACAAATATAACTCCTTTAAAGAAGAACCAAACTCATGGGTAAAAATTAACTTCCCAAAAATTACTATTGTATTCAAAATTGTAATCAATATTACAATTCATACCATATATATCTTTACCTTTATCAATAGAGATTTCCTCTGGGTCACAAATATCAGTTATTTAGAATTTATTTTTAAAAGATTTAAATTTTAATTTAAACTTCACAAAAGAACACACATGGTATGCACTCACTGATAAGTGGATATTAGCCCCAAAGCCTGGAATATCCAAGACACATTTCACATATCAAAGGATGCCCAAGAAGGAGGAAGAACAAAGCATGGATCCTTGGGTCCTTTGTAGAAAGGGGAACAAAATATCCACAGAAGGAGATACAGAGACAAAAGTTGGAGCAGAGTCTGAGGGAAAGACCATCCAGAGACTACCCCACCCAGGGATCCATCCCATATACAGTTACAAAACCCAGAAACTATTGTGGATGCCCACAAGTGCTGGCTGACTGGAGCCAGATGTAGCTATCATCTGGGAGGCTCTCCTAGTGCATGACAAATACTGAGGGGTACACTCTCAGCCAGCCATTGAACTGAGCACAGAGTACCCAATGGGGAAGCTAGAGAAAGGACCCAAGGAGCTGAAGGGGTTTGTAGCACCACAAGAGGAACAACAATATGAGTCACCCAGTACTCACAGAGTTCCCAGGGACAAAAATCATCAACCAAAGAGTACACATGGAGTTACCCATGGCTCCAGACTCATAGATAGCAGAGAATGGTCTTGTTAGACACCAAAGGGAGGAGAGGCCCTTGGTCCTGGAAAGACTTGATGCTAGTATAGAGGAATACCAGGACAGGGAAGCATGGAAGGGTTGACTGGGGAAGGGGAGATGGCTTATGGAATTTTCAGAGGAGGGGGAAACCAGGAAAGGTGACAACATTTGAAATGTAAATAAAGAATATATCTAATAAAAAATTTAAATTTTAATTCAAACTTGATCCTAAAATACATTATCAAATAATTTCTGTATCTATGTATGCATGTATGTATGTCTATGTGTATGTGTCTGTCTTGTGTTGTCTGATGCCATTTATTGTTGTCCAGAATGGTTACAACCCTTCCAATTTTAAGCTAACTTTTTGTTATAGATGTTACAGATTTTTAAACATACCTGATAACTTATAAGCCAATAATCTATAACCAAGACAAACAGAACATAGTAAATTTATACATTTAAGACCAATCAAAAACAAAGATGTAATGGACACATACACGTATACATTTAGAATAGACAAGCAAATTTTTTCTTACTTTTTCTAGGTGCAATTTCGAGGAAGGAGTACCTTACCACCTATTGAATCCAATTATCATGGGCATAGAAATTTTGAGGCAGGTCTAGCCATCAGCTTTCTTATCAGAGAAGCTGAGAAGCTGCTGTTGCCCCTTTAAGAGGGGCTTTTGCAGATCACTAGCATGGCAGGACTTCTCTAGGAATGCTAGACTCCTAGCAGTAGGGCAGGTGCAGGGCTTCAAGGGCTGCTTATCAGTTTTTGTTGTCCCAATCCAGCTGCTTTTTTTTAAATCCTTGAAACTAATTGAAGCTAAGTCAAGGGATAAAGACCAGCAGATAATGTTTTAACCATTTTCCTCTGAATATGAAACACAGAACAAAAGCAACTAAACAAAACTACAGGCATGAAGTTACAGACATGGTCAGATGGGCACACCAAGAATAACCAATAGAGTTAGAAAGGAGAGGGAAGAGAACATATATCAAAGGGACCCAGATATCCCATAGTGAAGGAGTTAAAGACAGATGAGAGAGGTGCCAAAAAAAAAAAAAAAAAAAACTGAAGTGGAAGAAAACAAAACCGAGTCTCCAAGCTAGCACTATGCGTTGGAGCTCTTAGATGAGAGTCCTGACCAAGAACAAGTCCTGAAGAGTGGGTTGTACTCCAGCCCTTTAGCCAAGAGAAGAATTGGAGCATCCTCTGTCCTCCCAACCCATTACTCCCAAGCATTACTATGTTGAGCTACCTTTGCTTGAGTCACCAAAAGGCACCAGAAACAAGAACAAAGAATTGCACTGGTACACAGAACTTGCCTCCTCACTGAGAGCCCAGCTGGCTTTGAGGCGTTCACATCAGTAAGTGAGGGGTGCTTGAGGGTAGGGGACTTCCTGACCAACGTACCAAATGTTGAGATCCAAGAGTCACCCGTAAACCATGCAAATACCAATCTCAGTCAGACAGGGGTAGTTTATTGACACCCAAAACTGATTGATCAGAGCTGTAGCTCAGAATTTGGGGCTGAGACTACCACTTATAAACATCTTTCTCTGTCAGTTTATAAAGACTAAAATGACAAGAACAACAGTGAGCCCATACACAGGTTCAGTAACTGGTTGACAATGACAGTCACACCACAAATCAGGCTAGGTGTGGTGGCAGTCACTTGTCTTCCCTGTACTCCAAGTAGAGGAAGAAGAATAAAAAGTTCAAAGCTAGTTTCAGATAGATGTGAATTAGAGCCTAGCCTGTACTATATGAGACCCTGCCTCAAAATAGGAGAGACTGGCTAGAGAGATGGATCAGTGTTTAAGGGCACTGGATGCTCTTCCAAAAGACCTAGGTTTGATTCTCAGCACTCACAACCATCAATTGGAATGGAATGCACCATGCTTCTCAGACACCAGGCATGCATGTGATGCACAGACAGGAATGCAATCAAAACAGCCATACACATAAAACTTAGTAAGTTCTAAAAAAGACCATATTTTTTTATCCCCTAAGTCCCCTCTTGCCCTTTGCAGAAACAAAGAGCTTTTCTTCTTCCGGTTCTTCGACAGCCACAGATGTGTTCTGTCACAAAATCTTAACCTGAATGCATGTTGCAATGTGCCCTTCCAGGATTCACTTTTCCCACCCAGCACAACTCCAAGTCATTCATCCAAGTGTGTTTATCAATACCTTTATATTCATTCCTTGATGTGTAGTATGCAGTAAGTGGATACATAATGAAGAACATCTGATACCCGCTGAAGGATATCTGGGGTGTTTCCAGGTTGGAGCCATGATGTTTAATTGCTGCTGTTTGTTTTATTTTGTTTTGCTTTGCTTTGCTTTGAGAAGGGGAGTCTCAGAAAGCCTAGTATGTGTATTTTAAGCCGTTGTTACAGATTAGTGTGTTTGTGTGTGTGTGTGGGTGGGTGGGTGGGTCTGTGTTGTGTGTGTGTGAGTGTACACATATACATCAGAAGACAACCTATAGGCATTAGTTCTATTTTTTATTACAATTTATTTATTATGGGGAGATGTACAGGTTAAAAACATCCAGCAGGACTTGGTTCTCTTCTTCCACTACGGAAATCAAACTCAGGTTGTCAAACTTGGCAAGAGGTACCTTTAACCCCTGGCCATCTCTGAACACCTCAGGTAGCCTAGGGTGGCCTCAGGTAGCAGTGGCTAGCCTTGAACACATGATCCTCTTCCCTCCACATTCTACATGTCAGAGTTAAAGGCATATCCCTGATTTAGACTCTACTTCTTATTCTCTAACAGATTTAGAAGTCTAAGACACAGAAGCAAGTCTAGAGTAGTGCTCTCCAGTGGGATTTTACATGGTGAGTATGCTCTGTGGCTGTGCTGGCCATCTTATTTGCACACATGACTTCAGGACACTTAAGGTTTGTTTTTTGGAACCTCAGAACACATTTTCTTGTTTCTGGAAATACTAAAAAGAGGAATTTTAATCTAGCAACATGACTGCTCTGGGGATCACATCCGAAGACCTTCTAGGTCTGTGTGATCAAGCTAGAATAACACACTTTTAATCCCTATGAATTACAGATACACCCTAATTCCAAACAATATATGTAAGGTCAGTTCAGGGCAGGTCAGCAGAGGCAGTTAAAGTCAGAGAATAAGAAGGAGCCAGAAGATTAGACCAAATTGCTAGAATTAGTTTGAGGCCAAGCAAAGCCATTCCATGAGAAGCTGAGAAAAGCCAGATGGAATCAGTCAGATTGGAGAGGAATTTGAGCCAGAATAACTAAATTGAATCAACCATCTAGAGTTCAGAAAAAACTAGAAAGAGTGAGCTTATTCAGCAGTAAGACTCTGAGATGATAATTACATCTGATAAATAAAAGTTACTTTTATGATGAATTATCTTCTATCTAGTGTACAGGCATTGGAAGAGAGCTGCTGTTTAATCTTCCCAGTGCAACAGCTTCAGAGTTCCTCATATTTTATTACAAACGTCTGATTCAAGTCTTCCACATTGCCTGAATTCCAGATTATCTTCCTAAACAATACTTCTAGAAATTCAGGTTCAAGGTATTTAGAATGTTTTAATTTATCTGGTACAGTCTGAGAAATGGTTTCTGTAAATGAAAAGCTGTTATCTCAGAAGCTTCCCTTGTATGCTCACTAAACTGGAGATTGTTTTGTTAGACCCCTGGCTACATTTCTAAGAATGTCTAAAGTTTATTTTCCTTTTCTATAACATATGTTTAGCACTCTACCACTATTTAAAGTGTTGGGATCTAGGTATCCTGTTCCCATTGATTGGGGTATTCAACTGTGGTGGGGGACTTGCTTTGCCTAATATTCTTGTCTTAACTTGCCAACCAGGATGTCAGTTACCCACACTCATGTCTATTTCATCCAAGTAGGATGTCAGTTCCCAGGGAGGTCTTGGGAAATGAAACTTTATTCAAACCCTACTCAAAATGAAAATCTTCTTTTAAATAGTTGCAGGTGTCTCTCTTATGTTGGGGTCCACTCCAGGGGCAGCTAATAAAAACAAATAACATAAGGGCTTATACGTGGGTTCAGGATGGGTGGTTGGTTCAGATTCAAACTTATTGTATGTAACTATACAAAACAGTTCTACTGACTTCTGTCATGATTGGTTTCCAAGAGCACAGAATATAATAGAATGTAGAATCAAGTTGGACATGAGAAAGTTTCCTCATAACAGCGAAAGCAACATATTAGAAAGTTTCCTTATAATATTAGTAACAGCAGAAAATAGCAGGCTAGACAGGTAATAGTTAACCTTAACAGTTTTAGTTTTAGGCCTTAACATTTTATCTAGGTCTTAACATAAAGCATTGGGTTTTGTCTATAAATATAACACAGTGTAGTAATTCTTTAAGTGTACATTCCATAGCTGATCAGTACAGATTAAAATTACTTTAGCCACTACAAAACAGATTCCATGTAGAATTGTGTCCTGGTAGAGTAAATATCCTCTGTTTTTCTCAGCAGAGGGCAAAGGCCTTCAAGAGTATCCTCCCAACATCAGGCCACCATCCTCAATTTCAGCATTCCCACTAAAACACACTTTCCTCCTACATCTGAGAATTGTCCCTGTGTTCCTTAAAATCTCTGGCATTACCATTTTACCTTGACAAGGTCCAAATCTCACACCTTTAGCAATGAATTTACTGTAGAACATGCCAAAGTGTGGAACATCACCAAATGCTGTCTTCATGAAGCCGAAACCTTTGCAAATTCAAGGCAGGGAGGAAAAGACAACCAGAAGACTGATTCAGCATTAGTTCTGGTAAATAAATCCCTGCAGAGGGCAGCATACCTTCTAGAAGCTGAAAGGGGCCTTTGTCCAGACTTTTAAGAAGAGGATTGGTATAGCCGGATCCTCCGGAAGTGTCATGCCCAGTTTTCTGAGGAGCCGCCAGACTGCTTTCCAGAGTGGTTGTACCAGCCTGCAATTCCACCAGCAGTGGAGGAGTGTTCCTCTTTCTCCACATCCTCGCCAACAACTGCTGTCTCCTGTGTTTTTGATCTTAGCCATCCTGACTGGTGTGAGATGGAATCTCAGGGTTGTTTTGATTTGCATTTCCCTAATGACTAAGGATGATGAACATCTCTTTAGGTGCTTCTCAGCCATTAGATATTCTTCAGGTGAGAACTCTTTGTTTAGCTCTGTACCCCATTTTTTAATAGGGTTACTTGCCTCTCTGGAGTTTAACTTCTTGAGTTCTTTGTATATCTTGGATATTAGCCCTCTGTCGGATGTAAGGTTGGTAAAGATCATTTCCCAGTTAGTTGGTTGCCGCTTTGTCTTTTTGACGGTGTCTTTTGCCTTGCAAAAACTTTGTAATTTAATGAGGTCCCATTTGTCTATTCTTGATCTTAGAGTATAAGCTATTGGAGTTCTGTTCAGGAAATTCTCCCCTGTGCCCATATGTTCAAGGTTCTTCCCTAGTTTCCCTTCTATTAGTTTCAGTGTGTCTGGTTTTATGTGGAGATCTTTGATCCACTTAGAATTGAGCTTAGTGCAAGGAGATAAGGATGGGTCAATTTGCATTCTTCTGCATGTTGACCTCCAGCTGAGCCAGCACCATTTGTTGAAAAGGCTATCTTTTTTCCACTGGATGGTTTTAGCTCCTTTGTCAAAGTTCAAGTGACCATAGGAGTGTGGATTCATTTCTGGGTCTTCAATTCTGTTCCATTGATCTACATGTCTGTTACTGTACCAATACCATGCAGTTTTTAACACTATTGCTCTGTAGTACAGCTTGAGGTCCGGGATACTGATTCCCCCAGAGGTTCTTTTACTCTTGAGAATAGGATCCGGCTATACCACTCCTGGGCATATACCCAGAGACTTTACCTGCATGCAATAAGGACACATGCTCCACTATATTCATAGCAGCCTTATTTATAATAGCCAGAAGCTGGAAAGAACCCAGATGTCCCTCAACGGAGGAATGGATTCAGAAGATGTGGTATATTTACACAATGGAATACTACTCTGCAATTAAAAACAATGAATTCACGAAATTCCTAGGCAAATGGTCAGAACTTGAAAATATCATCCTTAGTGAGGTAACCCAATCACAAAAGATCACACATGGTATGAAGTCACTGATAAGGGGATATTGACCCAGAATCTCAGAATACCCTAGACACAATCAGCATATCAATAGATTTCTAAAAAGATGGAAGGAGAGACCCCTGGTCCTGGAAAGACTGGATGTAGGGGAACGCCAGGACAGAGTAATGAGAGGGGGTTGAACGGAGAAAAGAGGGAGGGAAGGGGGCTTATGGGACTTTCGGGGAGGGAGGAAACGGGAAAGGGGAAGTGATTTGGAATGTAAATTAAAAAATAAAATTAAATTAAATTAAAAAAAAAAAAAAAGAAGAGGATTGGACCCGAGAAAAAGCCTTAAATTATTTTAATTGAAATAAATGTATGAAGAGTTGCTTTCCTGAAGAGGTTCTCTCATTTCCTAAGGATTGCTTTGGATTTGACATATATCTTATACTTTAATGTTTTTCTTGCTCTTTTTGTATACAATTGTTCATTTGAGACTTTTGGCCCAGGTTTGTTAGGTAATGAACCTCATTTTGAAAACTTAGGAGAGTTTATTTTTCTGACATAAAGAGCCGCCAGGAATAAATTTCTATAGACCATCATACAGATATTTGTACATCCCCAAAGCCATTGAGTAAAACCACTTCACTGCTAGTCCTTAGGACACACTAAAAGAAACCTCAGGAATCATGAATCTACATTCTCTTGCCAGCTCTGGGTCAAACTTGATAGGCAAACTTCCTAATTCCCTACCTTGAGAAAAGTATCCAAAAGGCATACACACACATACACACACACACACACACACACACACAAACATGTGCATGCACATATGCACACAATGTCTCTAACCTCTGAGATAAATCTTCTTCTGTGTCATCAAATGTGCTGGTTCCAGTGGCCTTCACCTCTGCTCCCCAAACCAGGTTGTTAATGGCTCGTTGGTGTTCACCACCTGCTGTCCACATTGATACCCATCCCCTCTCACTATTTCCCTGCCCCCACACCATCCTCCTCCCCACATCTGAAAAACCATGTGAAGCAGAAAGTACACAGCAAGGGGTAAAGAAAAGACTTCAACTGCACCCAGTCAGCCTCTGCCAGGATCCAAGGACATTCAGCCCAGGACGTGGGGCCAAAATCCAATTACCAAGTTATACAACTCAAAAAACTGCAAAACAAAGAACTTCCTTAGTGCTGGAAGTCTTCCTTTGAAGCTGCACTGGAAGGCTGAAACCCTGGAAGGCCCTTACCACCCTATTGATACTGACTTCCCAGCACACCAGTCTGTAGGTCCTCTTGGATTCTGGACCCTAGGCTTCCAAAAGCCATGAGATTCTGCCTTCAGTAAGAGGAAGGGGACATTTGGGGACTTTAAGCACTTAGACAGTAAGGTCAGTGGAAGCAGGCAAAACATCAGGCCCACCCAGGTCTTCATGCCCACTGCAGCCATTGGTGGGCACCCCATTCCAACCTAGGTAGGTCCTAACAGATCATGCAATTAACTCATTGATTCTCTAGAACATTCTATGAAGTGCCCTGGAGTGGCAATAACAAATCTTTGTGAGCCAATTATACTGGTTCCAGAAGTTAAACCCTGGTCCTCGGAAGTAACAGCAAGTGTTCCTAAACCTAGGTCTATACCAGCTTCTGCTTTTTATTTTGCTACAGTTTTACTTAACCTGTAGTTGTCACTTGTTATTCCTTATTAGTATGTGTGCTGTGCCCGTACGGTATACATGTGCATGTGTGGTATGTATGTACATGTCTGATGTGTGTGTATGCATGTGTGCATGGTGTACAGTGGGAATATAAAATATGTATGTAGTGTTTTGTGTGTTATGTGCATGTTGAATACACATGTGTAGTGTACATGTTTGCATATACAGCTTCATGGTGCATGTGCTATGTTGAGCTCACATCTATAACCCAGTACTCTTGGTGCATGTACTATAGGAGGCTGACATAAGTATCCTACAATCATGGTGTATATACTAGGGGAGGCTGACACATGTACCTCACCAATCAGTGTATGTACTATGGGAAGCTCATACCTATAACCCAGCACTCATGGTGCAAGAACTACGGGACCATCATGCCTATAACCTAGTACTAATTGTGAATGCACTGTGAGAAAGAAACATCAATAATCTAGCATTCATGGTACATATACAATCGAAGGCTAGTGCCTATAAACCAGATTTCATGTTGCATGCACTGTGGTGGGCTCATCTTTGTAACCCAGCACTGATGGACCATATACTATGGGAGACTGACATGTGTTTTCCAGTAATCATGGTGGATGTACTTTAGTAGGCTCATGCAAATAACCAGGAACTCATTGTGAATACACTATGTGAAAAATCAAACCTGTAACCAACACACGTGAGGGCAAGGTATCAAGGGAGGCCCATGTCTATAACCCAAAATGCATGGAATATGCTCTGTAAGAGACTCAAAGTAGTAACACAACATTGTGGGTGCATGTATTGCAGTTGACTCATGAATGTAAGATAGCCATCATAGTGCATATACTGTGTGTTGTATCACCCTTCTATCCTATCACTCTTGATGCATGTAAGGTAGGAGGCTCATTCCTCTACATCAACAATCACTGCAAATATATTGTGTAAGACTCAAACCAGTAACCCAGAACACATGAATCATATACTACTGGGAGATCTTGCTTGCAAGCCAGCCTTTCTGTTGCATGAACCGCTGTGGGCTCACGGTTGTAACCAAGCACTGGTGGTGCATCTATTATGGGAAGCTGACACACATTTCCCAACACTCATGGTACATGTACTGTTGGAGGCACACACCTATGTCCCATCACTCATTTTGAATGTCCTGTGCAAGATTCAAACCAGTAACTTGGCACTCTTGGTCCTTGTACTAAAAGTACAGGCTGATACCTGTACTCTCTCATTCATGACACATATACTTTGGTGGTCCCACAGCTGTAATCCAGAACTCATAGTCCATGTTACTCTAGGAGACACATGTTAGAAACCAGTAGTCATTGTTAATATACTGAGCAAAACATAAAGCAGTAACCCAGAAATCATGGTGCATGTAAGATGGGAGGCTCATGCCTATATCCATGCCTTCAAGGTGCATTTATTGTGGGAAGCTTACACCTGTATACCAGAACTCATTTTGAATGTTCTCTGTGATACTTAAACCAGTAATACAGCTCTCAGGGTATATGTAAAGTGGGAAGATCACTCCTATAAGCCAGCATTCATGGCATATTTACTGTGCAAAATCAATGCCTACAATACAGCAATGCAATCATACTGTGATGGCATCATGACTGATTCCAGAAACCGTGGTGATGTGTTATCAGAGACTCTTGCTTATAACTAACAATTCATTGCTCATTTATTGCTGTGTGTTAATGGTTGTAACCCAGAACTGATGGTGAATGCACTTACATATGTATCACAATAGTCCTAATGCATATACTGTAAGAGGATCATATTTATAACCAAGTATTCATGGTACATGTACTGTGATTAGACCATGGCTGTAGCCAGCACTTATTGTGTATATTCTGTGGAACACTGTGCCTATAATCTAGCACTCATGATTCATGTACTGTGGGATGTTTATGCCTACAAGACACATTCACTGTGAATGTACTATGTTAGATTCAGCATGGTAATGCAGAACTCAGGCTGCATGTACTATAGAAAGCTCATATCTGTAACTCAGAAGTAATTGTGAATGTAATGTCAGTATTCAAACCAGTAACCCAAGTCATATGGGACATGATTTGAAGGATGCTAATGTTCCTAAACCCACTTTCATTGCATATTTACTGTGGTGTGCTCAGTAAATATGACCTATCATATAGGTCATATTTACATAGTTACTCAGTAACTATATCCTATCACCCATGATGCATGCACTGGGAGACTCATGCCTATAACCCAGTACTCATTGTGAATGTATTGTGTGACACTCAACTCAGTAAGACGTAACTCATGGTATATGTACTGTGGTAGATCATTGACAGTAACCCAGCATTCATGATGCAAATAGTGTGGAGGCTCATGCCTATATCCCAGCATTAACTGGAATATACTGTTCAAAACTAAAGCACTAATGATTTATATATGGTAGGAGACTAATACCATTAACCTGGCACTCATGGTGAATGTACTATGCCTGTATCCCAGGACTCGTTGTGAGGGTACTTGGTGATTAATAATAGTAACCCAGCACTCAGTGTGCATATACTGTGGGAGGCTGACACCTGTATCCTGGCACTCATATTACAATTACTCTGGGAGGCTGAAGTGTATATATCACCACTTATGGTACAGTACTGTGGTGGGATTATACTTATAACCCAGAACTCATAGTGTATGTGTACTGGATAAATTTCTAAATTACATATGCATTTAGCTCCATTAAATACAAAATGATAGCATCAATATCAAATAAAGCAATTCAGAATGTGATGACTTTGTACTTTTTTTATTATTTTCTAAGTTTTTTTTATTTACATTCAAAATCATTTCCCCTTTCCTGTTTCCTCCCTCCCCAAAAGTCCCATAAGCCACCTTCCCTCCCTCTCTCGCTTCTCTGTCTTGGCATTCCCCTACATCCAGTCTTTCCAGGACCAGGGGTCTCTCCTTCCATCTGGAAAGCAGTCTGGAGGTTCCTCAGAAAACTGGGCATGACACTCCCGGAGGATCCAGCTATACCACTCCTGGGCATATACCCAGAGGCTTTACCTGCATGCAATAAGGACACATGCTCCACTATGTTCATAGCAGCCTTATTTATAATAGCCAGAAGCTGGAAAGAGCCCAGATGTCCCTCAACGGAGGAATGGATTCAGAAGACGTGGCATATTTACACAATGGAATACTACTCTGCAATTAAAAACAATGAATTCACGAAATTCCTAGGCAAATGGTCAGGACTTTGTACTTATTTTTTTGCCATTATGAATGCATTACTTTTCTCAGATTTATAAAAACTATATGTTGTAAGACCCTGACCCTCTGTCAGTGATACTTACTTCGAGATGCCCCCCCAGTGAGACACCAAGATGCAGGTTGATGCAAAAGCAGGAGATTTATTTTCCGGTGCATCAGGGTCAACCCTCAAATAGTCCCTTAAGGAGAGTGACAAGAAGGTAACCCTGAATGGCTATTACAAGCAGCTTTTATACTTTTTAGGGGCACAGGTTATATCAGCAAGGTTACAGTTCAAACTTATTGGCTAAGCATATTGACCTTTAAATCTACTGGCTAGCAAGCATGACATGCATTTGAACTCTACCTGGGACTTTCCAGAGGGTCAGGTGATTGCCAGTACATTCTGAGAATTTTTTACTCAAGAATGTTCCTGTGGGTGGAGAATAAAACTTGGCCTAGCCTTGACAAGAGGTGGGTGGGTGTAAGGCTGACAAAAGCCCCTAGGGTCCTTCATTCTCCCCTTTTTCTCATACAAACTCCAATCTTGGAGCTACACTCAGGTGTCTCTGGTAACTAATTCACTCTTCAGGTCCTGTCCTTAGGTCTCATATTGTTGGCACAGGACTATCAGCTGTATTGTTCCTACTCTCTTTTATGAAGGCTATAAGCTTGTTTGATATGCAGGATCCAAAGGTCAACAATAGCAGGAGAACCATTAGGGGTCCTAACAAGGTGGATATGAGAGTGGTTAACCAAGGGGAGTAGTTAAAACTGATGGACCTGCTGCTGGCTTCTCCCATCTCGGGGGCACACATATATGGGGGTTTCTCACAAGACACTCCTCAACTTTGGGTGTCTTAACCCTCCAAGGCTGCTTCTGGGGCACAGTTTAGATTCAAAAGTCCCCCGTCCCCCACATTCGGGTAATCCTTCCCCCTGTGTCTCTAGGGTGAGGATATCCCAGGAGTCAAGGCCTGCCACTAACTTACAGAGATGAAAGACAAGGTCCATCTACCAGGTATAAGGTGGATGTTCCTGGCTAAGAGTACTTACCAAGTCACTTTTGTAGGATTGGGGGGTGAGGTGTGCTAAGGCTCAGCGACAGAAGGAAGATACACCATAGCCATCTCATGGTTTCTCTCTGGCCTTACAGAAGGACAGATGATCTTGAGCTTGAGAGGGGTTGCCCAGATGTCTGACTGCTATCCAGTTGGCATCAAGCACAGGTGCTGGTCTGATATGAGTTACATGAACCCAGGCAGTTACTTCATCCACTTTAATGGAGGTCGGGGTTGTCAACAACACCAGGAATGGCCCTTTCCACTTTGCTTCTAAGTTTTCAGCATGATGCCTCTTAACATATACCCAATCTCCAACTTGGTACTCATGTGGAACCTCTGGGGTACCTGCGTTATCCAGGGCACTAAGTGTAGTCCACAATTCCTGGTGACTGATCTAGAAAGCTTGCAATTGAACCATAAGATCCTTGTCATCCTGAAAAGTCATTGAGGGGGGAGAGCTCAGGTCCAGGGAGTGGGGGTCCCATACAGAATCTCAAAAGGGGTCAGGTAAAAATGGTAGGGGGTGTTCCAGGCTCGAGGCTGGGCCAGTGGAAGGAGTACCACCCAGTCAGTGCCAATCTCCAAGTACAATTTAATTAAGGTCTCTTTTAGGGTTCTGTTCATTCTATCTACCTGCCCTGATCTCTGGAGATAGTATGCACAATGGAGATTCCAATTTTCCTCAATATCTCTGCCAATCCCTGACTTACCTTAGAGACAAAAGCAGGACCATTGTCTGATCCCATTACCTTGGGCACTCCAAACCTTGGGAAGATTTCCTCTAATATCTTCTTGACTACCATGGTAGCTGTTTCTTGCTTGGTGGGGAAAGCCTCAACCCATACAAAGAAAGTATCCACAAGCACTAGAAGGTATTTGTAACCATATTTTCCTGACTTAACTTCTGTAAAATCAACCTCCCAATATACTCCAGACTGTTCTCCCCTAGGTCTTTTGCCTTTCTTGCTCTTGGCCACGTAAGCTTTCACTTGCTGGCATATGTTACACTGTTCTATTATCTCTCTGGCCTAAAACCTGAGGTCTATTATAAATACGTTAGATCCCTTAACTGCTTGGACAAGCTTTTTATCCCCTAAATGAGTCCATCTGTGCATTTGCCCTAATAAGTCTTTTGCTTGCTTTCTAGAGAGTATAGGTTTTCCTTCTTGTGTGCACCATTGTCCTTCCTTCTCTAGATAATAGTTGGTATGGTGGCTAGCAATATGAGTCCTTTCTTCTTCCATATATTTTAAGTGAGGCCATCCCTTAGTCCAGTCCCATTTCCCAGCGGGTGTCTCTTGCAGGCCCATAACCAGGATAGGCTCCTGCATAGCCACTTCTCGAGCCACTTGATCTGCCTGGTTATTGCCTGGGCAACTGAGTCTCTTCCCTTCTGATGTCCTTGGCAATGAATAATACTCACAGTTATTCTCAGATGCTCATCAGGGCATCCAAGAGATCAAAGATTCTTGCTTGTTTATTTCTTTTCCCTCTGATGTGAGCAGTCCTCTTTCTTGGTATATAGCCCTATGGATGTAGGCTGTGGCAAAGGCATACCTGCTATCTGTATAGATGTTATTTGCTTGCCAGCCCCAAGTTCCAAGACTTTGGTGAGTGCCCTTAGCTCCTCTTTCTGTGCTGATGTGCCAGAGGTGGGGCGGGTAGAGGTTCAGCCCATATGACATTTGTGCCATCGACCACAGCAGCACCCGGCTCATCTCTGACTTTCATGGAGAAAACTCCTCCCATCTATAAACCAGGTAGCCTCAGCTCCTGGCAGGGGTCAGTCAGAGAGGTCTCTCCTCCACCTGTGGGCTCTCTTTATAGGCCAGTTAGTTGCAGAAAGTGTATCTTGACCCCCATCTTGGAGAGTAAGTCTCACCCCAACAGAGGGTAGGGACAGTCTGGGATTACTGTAAATGAATGGGATACTTGTCCCATTCGTAGGTCCACTGTTCTTTAGGTAGCCCATGAATATATTTTGGTGCCAATGGCTCCTTGGACCCAATTTTTTTTGCTGGAGACTGGTCCATCAGCTTGGAGGAGGACCAAGTGTTGGGCTCCAGTATCCACCAAGAATTGAGTAGGTTTCCCCTCCACTTTTAAGTTTACCCTGGGCTCGGGGAGGGGGTCTGAACTTCATCCTCCCTAGTCACTGTCTTCCTCCAGGGCTAACATGTTTGCCATTTGGGAGCACTTTTCTAAAGGCCTGGGATTTCCTGTCCCTGGCTTCCGTTTGTTAAGGCATTCTCGGGCCCAGTGGCCCCTCTCCTTGCAATATGCACACTGGTCCTTTTCAAGGGGTATTCTCTCTCTCTCTCTCTCTCTCTCTCTCTCTCTCTCTCTCTCTCTCTCTCTCTCTCTCTCGTTGGAGTCTCTCTTTTCTGCTTTCCCTAACTACCATAGTCAGAATTCTCTGTAAATTCCTTTCCTGTCATTTTTCTTTTTTCCTCTCCCTTTCATCTTCTTCCTTTCTCTTTCTCTGCTCCTTCTCCTCCTCTGTCTCCTGTTGCGGTAGACTTTCTCAGCAACCTGCACTAAACCCTCAACAACTTATCGTGTAGTCCCTCTAGCCTTTGGACCTAAGGGCTTTTTCCTGACATCTCTACCAGCCTGATCTATAAAAGCCATAGTCACAGTAGCTTTGTGCTTCTTGATGCTGGGGTCATAGGGTGTATAATGATGAAATGCCTCCATGCGTCACTCTAGAAAGGCTGCAGGAGACTCGTCTGGTCCCTGCTTAACCTTATATACCTTGGTCAAATTGGTGGGTCATCGTGCAGCCCCCTTGAGACTTGCTAATAGAGCCTGGAAGTAGACCTTCAGGTGCCTCTTACCTTCTGCCATATAAAAGTCCCAGTCAGGTCTAGTCAGGAGAAACCTGCTGTTGAGGACAGCCTGGACCTGTGTCTGAGGAGACACTTTTTTTTTACTTCCTGCATTATCCTCTCTTGCTCTTTGGCCATGAAGAGCACTCTCATAAGTTGTTAGATATCATCCCAGGTGAGCAGATGAGTAAATAAAACTGTCTCAAAGAGATTAATCAGTCCCTTGGGGTTGTCTGAAAAGGGGAGTGTTGGGCCTTCCAGTTGTACAAGTCTGCTGAAGAGAAGGACCAATATTTCATAGCCTGTTTGCCCTTATCTAGAGGCCCATATGCCCTCAGATATGGAGAGCCAACATGGTATCAGGAGAGTGGCTCTCAGACTTCGGGTCCCCACAGAGGGACCGGGAAGTTGGGGGTCTCCTCCCACTCCTCCATCTGGTAAAATGGGGTACAAAGGCCCCAGTTACACATGGGCTGAGGATCCTGGGGCCAGTGCTGGCACTGGCAAGGCCATGGGGGCAAGGGTAAAGGGATATGGAGGAGGAGTGTCTTAAATGATCCACTTCTTCTCAGGTCTGGATCCCTCCTCCTGTGTTTCCTTTTTCCTGACAGCCAGAACCTGTGAGGTGGGTCTTGGGGAAAGAAATGCTTTTGTCCCTGGGGATTGGGGGTGGGGGGGCCCACCACTAGATTCTTCCAGGTAACTATATAAGTCACTTGGTCTGCATGCCCAAGGGATCCTCTTTCCTCTACTGCTTTGATCACCTGCAAGTTGAAAGTTCCTATGGGTGGTCATCCTACTCTGAAGGTGGGCCATTCAGAGAAGCAGAGAGTAACTAACTTGTCCTTTTTTACTACTACTGACAAGTTTTCTCCTCTTTCCCTAACTTCCCTCCAGTGGTTAACTAAGATGTTTAATGGGGTAGAGTCCAATGTTAGTCCAAGTCTAAGAACACAGAGAAAGATAATCAACACACAGACAGTTTGCCACTGCCACGGGCACAGAAGCCAGGTTATACAGACAGTTCTCACCCCTGCCACAGGTGCAGAAACCAGGTTATAGCAAGACTCGGTTGGCTCCTACCAATATTGTATCTTGTTGTTTCCAAAAGGAGCAGAGTCCTCTTGACTCCTTTCAGTGGGGCCTGTAGACTCCCCACAGTCATGGAGTTAAGGTGCATCTGCCCACCTCAGTTAATGGCACCAGATTAGAGGCTTTCCAGTCAATACCATGCTCAAGAGCCAAAGTGAAAACAAAAGACAAAGAGACAAACACAACGATGACTGATGCTGAGCTCAATCTTTTTCCCTCCGATCAGTCTAGTTGGTGGTCACATGGGGGCAGAGCAGGGAGGGGAGTCTCCTCGAATCCCGGAGGAGCCCACAAATGCAAGACACACCCCCCAACCCTCAGTCAGTGGTCCTTACTTCAAGATGCCCCCAAGTGAGACACCGAGATACAGGTTGACACAAAAGCAAGAGGTTTATTTTCCTGCACATTGGGGTCAACCCTCAATCAGTCCCTCAAGGAGAGTGATGAGAAGGTAACCCCAAATGGCTATTATAAGCAGTTTTTATACCTTTTAGGGGCACAGGTTACATCAGCAAGATTACAGTTCAAACTTATTGGCTAAGCATATTGACCTTTAAATCTATTTGGCTAGCAAGCATGACACGCATTTGAACGCTACCTGGGACTTTTCAGAGGGTCAGGTGATTGTCGGTACATTCTCAGAATTTTTTACTCAAGAATGTTCCTGTAGGCCAGCTTCCCTTCCGCGACCTCTGTTCCCGCGGACTGCGCTGGAGAGACCGGTACCCAGGCTCTCCCCCCGATATAACATCACTTGGGACACGGCCTGTTGGGGCTTCCGTCTGTGCCCGAGGGCGGGTTGGCGCTGTGGTCGTCTGGGTGCCAGATCGGCGGGCCATCGTGACCACAGGGTGAGCGGCGCCACGGAGACTGCCCTCCGCCATCGTTGCTCCAGTGACCAGGTAGTTGGGACCGCCAGGCTCAGAGACAGACAGGCATAATATCGCTTCGGTTTCAGGCAGCTTGTGTGTAACCTGCTCCCAGGTGCTGGGCTGATCTGCAGTAACCAGCGCGCCAGTTCCGCGGCGGGACCTTCTGCCTGGTGGAGGGACCCCGCGCAGGGAGGGAGCCTGCCAGCTTCCCTTCCGCGACCTCTGTTCCCGCGGACTGCGCTGGAGAGACCTGTACCCAGGCTCTCCCCCCGATATAACATCACTTGGGACACGGCCTGTTGGGGCTTCCGTCTGTGCCCGAGGGCAGGTTGGCGCTGTGGTCGTCTGGGTGCCAGATCGGCGGGCCATCGTGACCACAGGGTGAGCGGCGCCACGGAGACTGCCCTCCGCCATCGTTGCTCCAGTGACCAGGTAGTTGGGACCGCCAGGCTCAGAGACAGACAGGCATAATATCGCTTCGGTTTCAGGCAGCTTGTGTGTAACCTGCTCCCAGGTGCTGGGCTGATCTGCAGTAACCAGCGCGCCAGTTCCGCGGCGGGACCTTCTGCCTGGTGGAGGGACCCCGCGCAGGGAGGGAGCCTGCCAGCTTCCCTTCCGCGACCTCTGTTCCCGCGGACTGCGCTGGAGAGACCGGTACCCAGGCTCTCCCCCCCGATATAACATCACTTGGGACACGGCCTGTTGGGGCTTCCGTCTGTGCCCGAGGGCGGGTTGGCGCTGTGGTCGTCTGGGTGCCAGATCGGCGGGCCATCGTGACCACAGGGTGAGCGGCGCCACGGAGACTGCCCTCCGCCATCTTTGCTCCAGTGACCAGGTAGTTGGGACCGCCAGGCTCAGAGACAGACAGGCATAATATCGCTTCGGGTTCAGGCAGCTTGTGTGTAACCTGCTCCCAGGTGCTGGGCTGATCTGCAGTGACCAGCGCGCCAGATCTGCTGTGGGACTTCTGCCTGGCAGAGGGACGCCCCCTCCCCCCCCCAGGAGAGATCACACACCCCTGCACAGGGCAGGAGCCTGCCAGCCTCCCTTTGGCGACCTCTGCTCCAGGAATCCACTAGGCTGAGCCTTTAGATGTGCAAGGCCTCCCCAATATAAGATCACTTGGGGCAAAGCACATTAGGGCTCCAAAGTCACTCAGGAGCAGGCAGGCCCCAGAAATCGGTGCCAGGGGAATCCTGGTAATCCAGGGGGGGCAGAAATAGCTTTGCAGGCTCACAGGAGGTCCAACCAACAGCCAGTGGCAGCAGGACCAACTAACACCAGAGGTATCCAGATGGCAAAAGGCAAACGTAGGAATGTTACTAACAGTAATCAAAGTAATGTGGGACCATCCGAACCCAACTCTCCAACAGCAGCAAGTCCTGGATACCCCACCACACCCGAAAGACAAGATCTGGATTTAAAATCACTTCTCATGATGCTATTAGAGGATCACAAGAAGGACACAAATAAATCTCATAAAGAGTTACAGGAGACCATGAATCAACGGTTAGAAGCCCTTACAAAGGAAACACAAAAATCGCTTAGAGAAATGCGGGAGAACATGGATCAAAAGATGGAGGCGCACAAGGAGACAACACAAAAATCGCTTAACGAGATGAATCAACGGGTAGATGCACTCACAAAGGAATCACAAAATTTGCATAAAGAAATACAGAAGAATATGGGTCAACAGACGGATGCCCATAAGGAGGCAACACAAAAATTGCTTAAAGAAATGAATCAACGGTTAGATGCCCTTACAAAGGAAACACGAGAACTGCTTAAAGAAATGCAGGAGACGATGGATCAACAGATGGAATCCCATGAGGAGGAAACACAAAAATCGCTCAGAGAAATGCAGGAGAACGTGGGTCATCAGGAAGAAATCCTGAAAGAGGTAATGCAAAAATACCTTAAAGAAATACAGGAAAATACAAACAAACAAGTGAAGGATTTCAGCAAATCCATCCAGGAACTAAAAAAGGAAGTAGAAACAACTAAGAAATCACAAAGGGAGACAACTTTGGAGATAGAAAACCTTGGGAAGAAATCAGGAGTCATAGATGCAAACATCAACAATAGAATACAAGAGATGGAAGAAAGAATCTCAGGTGCTGAAGATTCCATAGAAAGCATCGACTCAACAGTCAAAGAAAATGCAAAATGCAAAAAACGCGTAACCCAAAACATCCAGGAAATCCAGGACACAATGAGAAGACCAAACCTAAGGATTATTGGTATAGATGAGAGTGAAGATTTGCAACTTAAAGGGCCAGTAAACATCTTCAACAAAATTATGGAGGAAAACTTCCCTAACTTAAAGAGAGAGATGCCGATGAACATACAAGAAGCCTACAGAACTCCAAACAGACTGGACCAGAACAGAAATACCTCCCGTCACATAATAATCAAAACACCGAATGTTCTAAACAAAGAAAGAATACTAAATGCAGTAAGAGAAAAGGGCCAAGTAACATACAAAGGAAGACCTATCCGAATCACATCAGACTTCTCACCAGAGACTATGAAAGCCAGAAGATCCTGGGCAGATCTCATGCAGACACTAAGACAGCACAAATGCCAGCCTAGACTACTATACCCAGCAAAACTCTCAATCACCATAGATGGAGAGACCAAGATATTCCATGATAAAACCAAATTTTCACAAGATCTTTCCACAAATCCAGCCCTGCAACGGATAATAGGTGGAAACCTCCAATACAGGGAGAGAAACCACACCCTGGAAAAAATGAGATAATAACCTTCTTGAATCAAACCCAAAAGTAGATAACCACTCAAACATAAAGATAGCGTCAAGAATGGCAGATGGCAATAATCACTATGCCTTAATCTCTCTTAATATCAATGGTCTCAATTCCCCAATTAAAAGACATAGACTAGCAGACTGGATACGTAAACAGGACCCAGCATTTTGCTGCATGCAGGAAACGCACCTCAGTGTCAAAGACAAACACTACCTCAGAGTAAAAGGCTGGAAAACAATTTTACAAGCAAATGGCCCCAAGAAACGAGGTGGAGTAGCCATCCTAATATCGGATAAAATTGATTTTCAACCCAAAGTCATCAAAAAAGACACAGAAGGACACTACATACTGATCAAGGGAAAAATCCACCATCAAGAACTCTCAATCCTGAATATCTATGCTCCAAATGCAAGGGCACCCTCATTCGTAAAAGAAACTTTACTAAAACTCAAAGCACACATCGCACCGCACACAATAATAGTGGGTGACTTCAACACCCCGCTCTCTGAAATGGATCGTTCAGGAAAGCAGAAACTAAACAGGGACACAGTGAATCTAATTGAAGCCTTGGACCAAATGGAACTAACTGATATATATAGAACATTTCATCCTAGAGCTAAAGAATACACCTTCTTCTCAGCTCCTCATGGTACCTTCTCCAAAATTGACCATATAATTGGTCACAAATCAGACCTCAACAGATACAAGAAGATAGAAATAATCCCATGCCTCCTATCAGATCACTATGGAATAAGGGTGGTCTTCAATGGCAACAAAAACAAAAGAAAACCCACGTACACATGGAGGCTGAACAATGCTCTACTCAATGATAACTTGGTCAAGGTGGAAATAAAGAAAGAAATCAAAGACTTTTTGAAAGTTAATGAAAATGAAGGCACAACATACCCTAACTTATGGGACACAATGAAAGCAGTGCTAAGAGGAAAATTCATAGCCCTGAGTGCCGCCAAAAAGAAACGGGAGACAGCATACACTAACAGCTTAATGGCACACCTGAAAGCCCTGGAACAAAAAGAAGCAAATACACCAAAGAGGAGTAGAAGGCAGGAAATCATCAAACTCAGGGCTGAAATCAATCAAGTAGAAACAAATAAAACCATACAAAGAATCAACAAAACGAGGAGTTGGTTCTTTGAGAAAATCAACAAGATAGATAAGCCCTTAGCCAGACTAACCAAAGGGCACAGAGATAGTATCCAAATTAATAAAATCAGAAACGAAAAGGGAGAGATAACAACAGAAACTGAGGAAATTCAAAAAATCATCAGATCCTACTACAAAAACCTGTATTCAACACAACTAGAAAATCTTGAGGAAATGGACAATTTCCTTGACAGATACCAAGTACCAAAATTAAATCAGGATCAAATAGACCATCTAAACCGTCCTATAACCCCTGAAGAAATAGAAGTTGTCATTGGAAGTCTTCCAACCAAAAAAAGCACAGGTCCAGATGGTTTTAGTGCAGAATTCTATCAGACCTTCAAAGAAGACCTAACACCAATACTCTTCAAACTGTTCCACAAAATAGAAACAGAAGGAACACTACCCAACTCGTTCTATGAAGCCACAATTACACTAATACCAAAAGCACACAAAGATCCGACAAAGAAAGAGAATCTCAGGCCAATCTCTCTTATGAATATCGATGCAAAAATACTCAATAAAATTCTTGCCAACCGAATCCAAGAACACATCAAAACGATCATTCACCACGATCAAGTAGGCTTCATCCCAGGGATGCAGGGATGGTTCAATATAAGGAAATCCATCAATGTAATCCACTACATAAACAATCTCAAAGAAAAAAACCACATGGTCATCTCATTAGATGCTGAGAAAGCATTTGACAAAATTCAGCATCCTTTCATGCTAAAGGTCTTGGAAAGATCAGGAATTCAAGGCCCATATCTAAACATAGTAAAAGCAATTTACAGCAAACCGGTAGCCAGCATCAATCTAAATGGAGAGAAACTTGAAGCAATCCCACTAAAATCAGGGACTAGACAAGGCTGCCCTCTCTCTCCATATCTTTTCAATATAGTACTTGAAGTTCTAGCTAGAGCAATTAGACAAGAAAAAGAGGTCAAAGGGATACAAATTGGAAAGGAAGAAGTCAAACTATCACTATTTGCAGACGACATGATAGTATACATAAGCGACCCAAAGAACTCCACCAGAGAACTCCTACAGCTGATAAACGACTTCAGCAAAGTGGCCGGATATAAAATCAACTCAAGCAAGTCAGAAGCCTTCCTATACTCAAAGGATAAGCAGGCTGAGAAAGAAGTAAGAGAAATAATACCCTTTACGATAGCCACAAACCATATTAAGTATCTTGGCGTGACGCTATCCAAACAAGTGAAAGATCTGTATGACAAGAACTTCAAGTCTCTGAAGAAAGAAATTGAAGAAGACCTCGGAAGATGGAAAAATCTGCCATGCTCATGGATTGGCAGGATTAATATAGTAAAAATGAGCATCTTACCAAAAGTAATACACAGATTCAATGCAATCCCCATCAAAATCCCAACTCAATTCTTCATAGAGTTAGAAAGAGCAATTCAAAAATTCATCTGGAATAACAGAAAACCCAGAATAGCTAAAACTATTCTCAAGAGTAAAAGAACCTCTGGGGGAATCAGTATCCCGGACCTCAAGCTGTACTACAGAGCAATAGTGTTAAAAACTGCATGGTATTGGTACAGTAACAGACATGTAGATCAATGGAACAGAATTGAAGACCCAGAAATGAATCCACACTCCTATGGTCACTTGATCTTTGACAAAGGAGCTAAAACCATCCAGTGGAAAAAAGATAGCCTTTTCAACAAATGGTGCTGGCTCAGCTGGAGGTCAACATGCAGAAGAACGCAAATTGACCCATCCTTATCTCCTTGCACTAAGCTCAATTCTAAGTGGATCAAAGATCTCCACATAAAACCAGACACACTGAAACTAATAGAAGGGAAACTAGGGAAGAACCTTGAACATATGGGCACAGGGGAGAATTTCCTGAACAGAACTCCAATAGCTTATACTCTAAGATCAAGAATAGACAAATGGGACCTCATTAAATTACAAAGTTTTTGCAAGGCAAAAGACACCGTCAAAAAGACAAAGCGGCAACCAACTAACTGGGAAATGATCTTTACCAACCTTACATCCGACAGAGGGCTAATATCCAAGATATACAAAGAACTCAAGAAGTTAAACTCCAGAGAGGCAAGTAACCCTATTAAAAAATGGGGTACAGAGCTAAACAAAGAGTTCTCACCTGAAGAATATCTAATGGCTGAGAAGCACCTAAAGAGATGTTCATCATCCTTAGTCATTAGGGAAATGCAAATCAAAACAACCCTGAGATTCCATCTCACACCAGTCAGGATGGCTAAGATCAAAAACACAGGAGACAGCAGTTGTTGGCGAGGATGTGGAGAAAGAGGAACACTCCTCCACTGCTGGTGGAATTGCAGGCTGGTACAACCACTCTGGAAAGCAGTCTGGCGGCTCCTCAGAAAACTGGGCATGACACTTCCGGAGGATCCGGCTATACCACTCCTGGGCATATACCCAGAGACTTTACCTGCATGCAATAAGGACACATGCTCCACTATATTCATAGCAGCCTTATTTATAATAGCCAGAAGCTGGAAAGAACCCAGATGTCCCTCAACGGAGGAATGGATTCAGAAGATGTGGTATATTTACACAATGGAATACTACTCTGCAATTAAAAACAATGAATTCACGAAATTCCTAGGCAAATGGTCAGAACTTGAAAATATCATCCTTAGTGAGGTAACCCAATCACAAAAGATCACACATGGTATGAAGTCACTGATAAGGGGATATTGACCCAGAATCTCAGAATACCCTAGACACAATCAGCATATCAATAGATTTCTAAAAAGATGGAAGGAGAGACCCCTGGTCCTGGAAAGACTGGATGTAGGGGAACGCCAGGACAGAGTAATGAGAGGGGGTTGAACGGAGAAAAGAGGGAGGGAAGGGGGCTTATGGGACCTTCGGGGAGGGAGGAAACGGGAAAGGGGAAGTGATTTGGAATGTAAATTAAAAAAATAAAATTAAATTAAATTAAAAAAAAAAAAAAAAGAATGTTCCTGTAGGTAGAGAATGGAACTTGGCCTAGCCTTGACACTATGTGGGTGAGTGTAAGGCTGGCAAAAGCCTCTAGGGTCCTTCAATGTGACAATCTACCTCTCAGAAAGTACTTACTATGTTCTTAAATACCATGAATACAAGAGTGAAATCTGCCATAAAATTAAGAGCATCCAAATAATAATGAGAGATTTATGCTATGCGTTTCACATGAGATATATTTTGGAAAACAGAGATAGAAAATTGAATATAAGTATATAAGTATAATTGTTTTTTTAAGTAACAAAATATACAATTGAGGGAGTAACAGAACAACCACACTTTATAATGCATTTATATTTATGTGAAGAAAACTAAAGAAAGAGTGATTATTTTGTGGAAAAGAAGGATATTTGTTATGTAAAGCAGTTGCCATCCCAAAATAAAGTGAAAGGACTCCCATCCGCCCTTATGCCTTCTCCACATCGCTACCCCAACTCCAGAAATGTGGCTCAGGTGTTGTCTTTGCCTGCTAAGTTTCTCTGGCCCTTCACTCACTCCTGCACATTTCTCACAGACTCCAACCATTTTCAGTTGCTAAAGATTTTGGAGTGGGCCATCTCAGAGCCCTGAATCTGGGTCTGAATGGTTCCAGAGCTGGTCATTCCACCAGCTCTCCCTTATCAACACTACAAGGGTGAGCTCTCTAGCACTTCTCTGGATAGGCTATCTAATACCCCCATCAGCAAGAAGCAGGGGGGCAGGTCAGCTCCCCTGCTCTCAAGCCTCAGGGCCTGCTCACCAACACCCAAACCTCCAGAGCCAGCTCCACTGCACTGCTCAGTCAGGGCATGTGGCCCAGCCCACTCTCCCAAGTGCTGCTGCAGCTTATTAGGAGCTGGGCCAATTCTCCTGCTCTCAAAACCTCTGGAATGGCTCATCCCTGCCTTTTTTATCAGGGCCCACTCCACTGTGTTGCCTAAGCAAGTTGCAGGTCCTGCTCTCCCAAATACTATAGCCAGCGAGCAGGCAGGGTTAGTTCTCCCCTCTCATGGCCTCTCCAGACTACCACAAGTGGCAAGGGGGGTAAGGAAAGCATCACTCCCACACCCATGCCACCTCACAGCAGAGGAACAGCTGGGCCAGCTCTCCAGTATTCTTGCCCTTGTAACTAAATTACCTCTACCCCCTCCACCAGGGACAACTCTTCTTCGCTGCCCAGGCAAGGTGCAGGGTCTGCTCTCCAAAATACTGCAGTTGGTGAGGGCCAGGGCCAGCTAACCTGCTTTCATGACCCCAGGACCAGCTCCCCTGATTGCTGCAGGTGGTAATGGGAAAGAATGGGGAGGGCATCACTCTTGCACTCATGCTGCCTCATGAGAGACAAATAGCAGGGCCAACTCACCCTCCCTCTCATCCTTAGGGATGGCTCATCTGTGTACCCTCTACCAGAGCTATAACTACTGTACTGCCCAGGTGAGGTACAGGACTCCTTGTCCCAATTGCTGCAACCAGCAAGGGGCAGGGACAACTATCCTGCTCTCATGACCCTGCAGTCAGAACTCCTGACTGCTGCAGGTGACAAGGAGTAAGGGAGAAAGGCATCATCCCCACATCCATGCCACCTCACGGCAGACAAATGATGGGGGCCAGCTCTCCCACACTCTTGTCCTCACCTGTGCCACCGCCACCAGGGTTGACTCCACTGGGCTGTCCAGGTAAGATTCTGGGCTTGTCCTCCTGAGTGCTGCAGCTGGTGAGGGGCAAAGCCAGCTGCCCCAAGCTCATGACCCTGTAGGGAGCTTTCCCAACTGCTGGAGGTGGCAAGGGGTTGAGGGGGCATCACCTCTGCACCTGTGCCACCCCATAGCAGACAAGTGGCAGGGTTAGCTCTCTCCCACACTCACACCCTCAAGGCCAGCTCATCCACACACACCCGCCATCAGGGCCAGCTCCACTGTGCTGCCTGGGTGAGGTTCAGGACCTGTTCTCCCAAGTGCTATCAGCAGTGAGTATGGGACTGTCTCCCCAGACCGCAACATCCAGTGAGGGCCAGGGCCACTTCTGTACAGTCCCTGAACATCCAGGTCATCCCCAGCAGCTGTCCTAACCAGGGATATCCTATATTCTCTACTGGTAATATCACCCATGGACATTGACACTGACCCGGCACTGCATAGCCAGAGATTCAGACACTGCTCTCAGCAGTAACTTGAACTGTAACCTCACCACAGACCCAGGTGGCGAGACTGGCCACACACAACAGGCTACTCCTCTCTACCCCCGAGTATCCAGTTCCATCTTTCTTCATAATGCTCAAGCTGCTCCACTTCTCTTTCTCACCCCTCTGACCACCACACAGTTGCACATACTGGTGGCTTCAGCTGGAGGCTGCTCACAAGGTTGGCAGGCCCCTGGGAGACATCCTGCAACTATGCTGTGTGGTGTGTCAGCAAGCAGGTGTCTATGGCCGGCCTGTGCTTTGCACTGAAGGACAGGTCTGTGGGTGGCACGGCAGTATGCAGGTCTCTGTATTTCTCCTTCTGCACTGAGATGAATGGATTTCAATTGACTTGATTTTTCTGAGACCCAGGCATAAAGCAGAACTTTGGCCACCAAGCTAGGCATCAAGCTAGGATGCACAAAGGACTGCCACCTGCTCTGCCCATGACTGGTCTAACAGCAACACCACCAACAAGGTGTCTATTTGCCCATTGCCAGGGAGCCAATTTAAATATATTTTGATCATATTCTTCCCCTCCCCCTAGTCCTTTCAAATCCTGTCTCCCTCCTTATTCCCCAATTTTAAGGGTTTTTTCTTTAAAAAAAAAAGAAAGAAAGAAAGAAAGAAAAGAAAATATAACAACAAAACCCAGAAAATAAAATAAAACTACATCTTAAAAAAAAAACAGAAAACAAACAGAAGAATACTGTAACCAAATACAAGGACTCAAAATAACTGTGGAGTCCATTATTTGTTGATCAACTCCGCCTGAACATGAGGCCTGCTATGGAGTAGTTGATATATTCAGTGTCACTCCATTAAAACAAACAAACAAAACCCTGATTTTTCCTCTCCCAGCAGGTACAAATGACAGTCAGGTATTTACCTTTACCCTAGTGACTAGTTTTCATTCATTCATTCATTTTTTTAAAAAAAAAAAAATAACAAAATAAGATGTAATAAGGTAAAACAAAAACTATCACATTAAAGTTGGACAAGACAAACAAACAGAAGAGCCCAAGAGAAAGCATAGAAATCAGAGACTCACAAATCTTCACTCAAGAATCTCATAAAAACACTAAACTAGAACCCATGATATGCATGCGGAAGACCTGGTACAGGCTGTTCAGGCCTTGGCCATGCTGCTTCAGTCTCTGAGTTCATCTGAGCTTTGCTCATGCTGACTTAGTGGGTCCTGTTTTCCTGGTGTCCTCCATTTCCTTTGGCTCTTACACTCTTTCTGCCCCCTCTTCTGCCAATTCCCCTGTGCTTTGAGGGGAGGGATGTAATGGAGACATCCCATTTGTAACTGAGGATCCTAAGGTCTCTCACTGTCTGTGAAATGTCTGGCTGTGGGCTTCTGTAATTGCTCCCCTGCTGTAGGAAGAAGTTCCTCTAATGGTGGACAAATAAGGCACTAATCTATCATTTTATTACTATTTTTTTTCTTTTTTAGACCAGTATTATTTGGCTTTACACTATGTCTTTGGGCTATCTAGTTTCAGGTTCTGGGTCACTCAAGTAGCGTCAGGCATGAGTTCCATTTCCTTTCCTGAACCTTAAATCAGTTATCAGTTATTGATTGGTTATTCCCAAAAGTGTCGCAGTTCTTTATGACATACACTCTCAGACAGTCTTTGATAAAATAACTTTTGTGTGATTTATTCCTTATGGACAGGGTCTTATATACATTTTGGGGTGAGTTGGGGTCTAAAGGCAGATGCTTTCTATTGACTTGATCTGTTAGGTATGCCTCATTTGCATGTGAAGGGGCTTCAATGCTGCCCCTATGTGACTAATTGTTACATTCCTCTCCATGGGGTGTTGTAGTCACATATTCCAGGACAGGAACCTGGTCAGGAATACATGTCCTCAGCATGATTTCGGAATCCACTCAACCTTACCACGTTTTTGTCTGGTGGCAGGGTTCCATTTGTCCCTCATCCTTGTTAATGAGTTTTCATTAACATGTTGTGTTGGTGCTGACTTCAGCAATGGAGTCTTGCTGTCAGTTTGTGTAGAGCAACCTATAATCTTGGAAACTACTTGTTCAGAGATTCCCAAAGGACTCTTAGGTCAAAAACTCAATTAGATACAAACTAATCCCAACACTAGAAACTTCATTTGGTAACAAGAGATGGCCAGCTGTCTCTCTCTCTCTCTCTCTCTCTCTCTCTCTCTCTCTCTCCCTCTCTCTCTCTCTCTCTCTCTCTCTCTCTCTCTCTCTCTCTCTCCCTCACACACACACACACACACACACACAGAGAGAGAGAGAGAGAGAGAGAGAGAGACATTACACTCAGATGTCTTTATAATATTATTTAAAATTGGGTGTTATAGTACTTCTTGCATTTTACTTTCTAAGTAACATTCATATGAAAGTTTCACAATCACTCCTTTGCTTATTTCCTGTCTTTTATTTCCTGTCTTCTGTGTTTCCATAAAATATTGAGGGTTTCTTTTTTTTATTACTATTAAGAATATCTGTGAAATTTTTGTGGGAATTATATTGAATTTCAGTATCGTTTTTGGCAAATATTTACTCAATGTTAACTATTGATCATGTAATATAGGAGTATTCCGATAAAATTATATTTTAGAGGTTCTGAATCAAATGAGTAAAACTATTTATATTTATGCATATTTTAGAAGGCAATAGGAATGTGTTCATCTTTCTGAATCCTTTCCATCAAGTTTTTAACCTGGATATAAAAAAATGTAATGATTTTTTTTAATGTTTATTTTTTCCATGTTAATTTGTTGAAACTATTTACCATATCAAAGTGTTGGCCTTTGAGTCCTTCTTGTATTTTAAGTATGGGAGTTTATTATAGGCAAATATGAATAATACAAATCTACCTATAGTATTTCTATCCTTTTTTATTCCTTTCTTATGGCTTCTTTCTCTAAGGCTATTTATTTACTTCACTTCTCACAGCTAAAAATTACCTTAAAGGAAGCAACAGATTCCAGAGAGGTTTTATTAGTTTAGCTTGCAATTTGTGTTTGTCAATTCCATCATGGCAGGGAAGGTATGGTGTCATGAAGCATGATGTGTGGATCAGGATACAGAGAGAAATTATCTTGACTCTCATGTTTCTTTCTTAATCTTCATATAATTCCACTCAAGACTGAACATTATAAGATGCTGAAGCCAAGCACCCAAGGTGTTCTCAGCCCCTCATTTCATCCTGTGAAATGGCTTCTCAAAACCACTCAGATACATATTTAATTCCAGTAACATGAAGTTCAATCAATTTTTATCAACTGTGCTGGCTAGTTTTTATGTCAACTTGACACAAGTTAGAGTCATTTGGTAAGAAGGAACATCAAATGGAAAATATCTTTACCAGGTTGGCATGTGATACTTTTTCTTGACTTATGACTGATGTGGGAGGACCCAGGTTCAATACATTTCTTGACATATCTGAGAGAGTATCCTAGGACTTTATAATAAATTAGGTTGAGGAAGCCGTGAGGGGTGGGCTAGTAAGAAGCACCCCTCCATGGACTCTATATCAGTTCCTGTGTCTAAAGCCCTGCCTTGAGTTCCTGCCCTGACTTCCCTGGATGATAACTATAAATTGTAAGACAAACTAAGCCCATTTCCCTCCATGTATTTTTTTGTTGGTACAATTTATCACTACAATTGAAAAGTAATGAAGGCATCCACCTACCCTGATACCAAGACTGTGTAGAGTGGAAATTCAGAGAATGAACATGTTTTTATAATTTGTAACATATGGAAACCAGGAATGTTTTAATTTTGTTGAAAATCATTTCTTGTTTCTGGTTTTACATTGTGTATTTGGTTCCTTTGAAGCTGATTTTTATGCAGGGCAATAGATAGGTGTCCAATTTCATCCTAACATTAGCACAACTTATTGAAGATGGTAACTGTCCTTCAGTATGTATTTTTACATACTGTACTTCATATGAAATATCTTCCATTTATTCTATTGAGCTGCATGTCTGGTTTGTGCCAGTACTATCTTGGTTTTATTATTATAGCTCTATAAGGCAGCATGGAAACTAATATATTAATCTCTCCAGCACTTTTCTTTATTTATGGTTGCTTGAGCATCTGAGGTGTCTTATAATTCCATAAAAACTTGGTAATTTTTCTTCATTCTGTGAATATGTCACAATTATTTTTTACTCTAGAAATTTTTTAATGGGATTTTTTTTATAATACTATTCCAACCAAGCCATGATCCTGGAAGATCTTTATATCTTCCAGTGTTTTCATCTATCTCTTTTTTCCTATAAAGTTAAAATATTCGTTGTAGAAATTGTTCGTCTCTGACTCTAGGTTCATATATACTAATTTTTTACTGACTTTGAAATGGTTGTAAATTGGGAGAGTTCTGTGAACTCTTCTTCAGCAGTTTAATTATTGGTATGCATGAGGGCAACTGATTTATGTAAATTTATTTTGTGTCCTGCCATTTTGTTCAATGTGTTGATATTTTCTAAAAGTTTTCTGGAAGAATTGTGGGGCTGCCTTCTGTAATATCATATCAATTGCAAGTGGAGGTGAATCAAATTATTTTCCTCTTTGTTTTCTTTTAAGTTCATTTCCTTCCTTATTGCTTTAGTGACTGCTTTAAGCACTACTATATAAAAAAGGAGTGTGGGTAGTAGATAGCCCTGTTTCATTCTTGAATTTAATTTTACTTATTTTTAATTGCTTGGAGGCTTTCTCCAAATAGAATGATAGTGCCTCTGTGTTTGTAATATTTAGCCTTTAATATAAGGAATTATGTTCCCTCTGATACTATACTTCCCATGATTTTTATCATCAATATATGAAGAATATTGTCAAAGGCCTTTTAAGCAACTAGTGAAGCAATCACATCATTTTTTTTTCTTTATATATAGTTGGCTTTGTTTGTCTGTTTGGTTGGTTGGTTGGTTAGTTTGGTGTTTTTTTGTTTTGTTCTGGACAAGGAATTGATTTGATTTAATTGTTTTTAAGCTTCTGGAATAGCAGTTTCTCTTATTTGAATGTGATTCTATAGCAGGAATTTCATGGACCCACTGCTAGTATAAATAATGACTACAAATTAAGTTTTCAGAGGCTACAAATTAAGTTGAAGGCGTATGCTTTTTGCTTGGGCTGTTTCCCACCTAACTCATCTAACTTGACTATCTAGTCTACAACATCCCACATGGCTAGCTCTATACCTCTCTCCTCTGCTGTGGTTCATCTGTTCCCCTCTGTGTCCACTCCTGAATTTCCCACATCTTTCTTTTTCCCTGGCATCACTCTCTCTGGAAATCCTGCCCCCTCCTTCCTGTTCCAGTTATTGGGCCTCAGATCTTTATTACAACTAATCAGCATCAAGATAACACCTAATACATTGTTTAGATTTTACCTCTAGGCATAGAGGGCTGTCTGACCTTCAAGAGTCAGAGCAAGTGTGGAAGGACAAGTATTTACAAATATAAGGCCAGTGATGGTCCATAGAAATGACAATACCAAGATCCTGCCAGCATTTAGCTCTCTGCTGGTACAGAATTACCTCATTAAATTACAAAGCTTCTGTAAGGCAAAGGACACTGTCAAAAAGACAAAGTGGCAACCAACTAACTGGGAAATGATCTTTACCAACCCTACATCTGACAGAGGGCTAATATCCAATATATACAAAGAACTCAAGAAGTTAGACTCAAGAGAGCCAAGTAACCCTATTAAAAAATGGGGTACAGAGCTAAACAAAGAGTTCTCACCTGAAGAATATCTAATGGCTGAGAAGCACCTAAAGAGATGTTAATCATCCTTAGTCATTAGGGAAATGCAAATCAAAACAACCCTGAGATTCCATCTCACACCAGTCAGGATGGCTAAGATCAAAAACACAGGAGACAGCAGTTGTTGGCGAGGATGTGGAGAAAGAGGAACACTCCTCCACTGCTGGTGGGATTGCCAGCTGGTACAACCACTCTGGAAAGCAGTCTGGCGGTTCCTCAGAAAACTGGGCATGACACTCCCGGAGGATCTGGCTATGTTACTCCTGGGCATATACCCAGAGGCTTTACCTGCATGCAATAAGGACACATGCTCCACTATGTTCATAGCAGCCTTATTTATAATAACCAGAAGCTGGAAAGAACCCAGATGTCCCTCAACGGAGGAATGGATTCAGAAGATGTGGTATATTTACACAATGGAATACTACTCTGCAATTAAAACCAATGAACTCATGAAATTCCTAGGCAAATGGTCAGAACTTGAAAATATCATCCTTAGTGAGGTAACCCAATCACAAAAGAGCACACATGGTATGCAGTCACTGATGAGGGGATATTAACCCAGAATCTCGGAATACCCTAGACACAATTTGCATATCAATAGATTTCCAAGAAGATGGAAGGAGAGACCCCTGATCCTGGAAAGACTGGATGTATGGAAATGCCAGGACAGAGAAGCAAGAGGGGATTGAATAGGGAAAAGAGGGAGGGAAGGGGGCTTATGGGACTTTTGGGGAGGGAGGAAACAGGAAAGGGGAAATGATTTGGAATGTAAATAAAAAACTTAGAAAATAAATAAATAAATAAGAAAAAAGAAAATACAGAGCCATACCTTCACACAATGTAAAGAAGCAGTTACCCCAATATGCTTCAAAGAGACAAAAATAATGCAGAATATTTCAAAATTCTATAATGTCCTGCCTTTGAAATGCATGCTTTTTTATCCTTCCTTAGATCATATACACTTTGAAAATAAATTCAGTCTGAACTTTGACAGTTTCTCTTTTCTTCTAACATTATGATTATATAACTTTGTGATTTATTTGGAGGAGTGGCCTTGTCGGAGGAACTGTGTAGGTGGGCTTTGAAGTCTCCAAGTGCTCAACTTCTACCCAGTGTGGAATTACATTCCCCTTCTTCTGCCTACAGATCAAGATATAGAACTCTCAATTTCTCCAATACCATGTCTGTCTGTGTGCTGCCATGCTTCCTGCGTGATGATAATAGTAAGCCAGCTGTGAGTAAATGTTGTCTTTTATAAGAGTTGCCTTTGTCATGGTGTCTCTTTATAGCAATAAAAACCAATACTAAGACTGATATCTTCTTCAATTTCTTTGTTTCCTCCCCCATTTCCCCTTCCCTTCTCCTGGAGGAGGAAGTGGGAAGGAAGAAGAGACAACAAGTGTAGCTTAGAGCATTCATCCTTAAATGGTATGTGTCTATTGAATCCGACTTCTCAGGGATCATAGAATCCCACATAAGAGGAAGCAGAAAGAGTCTAAGAACCAGAAGGGATGGAGGACACCAAGAAAATAAGATCTTCTAAATCAACATGATGATCAAAGCTCATCTGAACTCACAGAGACTAAGGCAACATGCACCAAGATTGCATGAGTTCATACCATATCCTCTGCATAAATATTTTGTTTTTGAGTTTAGTGTTTTTATGGGATTCAAGAGTGTGTGAACTAGTGGGTCTCTGATTCTTGTGCCTTCTGTTGGGCTCTTTTCCTATTTGTGTGTCTTGTCAAACTCCAATTCGTTGGTTTTTGTTTATCATATTATAGTTTATTTAATTGTATTATTATCCCATAGAAACATGGTTGTTTTCTAATGAAAGCCAGAAGAGTAAGGATATTTATGAAGGCCAGACACAGAGGATCTTGGAGAAGGAAAGGATGGGGTAGCTGTAATCAGGATACTTTATGTGAATAGAAACAAAAATCTTAATTTCAGTAAAAGGAAAGAAAACAAAACAAAAGCATGCAAGCCAAGAGACACATATCACGGAGATGAGATGCTTTGGGAATTACCTCAGAGTTAGCACACAGAACACTCTGTTGTTCCAGACAAGCCAAAGTCATTCATATGTAATAGTCGTCCAGGTGGTACTGGCTTTGCAGGCATGAACAGAACATGAAGCCTTGGCACTGTGAGAGACCAGGAGACGCCATTAGTGAAGATGCAGCTACAGTAGCAGTTGACACTTACAGGCTTGAAGGTGTCTTAGAGAAATGTTGAGACTTTGCACCAGAAAGAAAGCCTAGGAGAAGCTATTGTTAAAAGTACAGCCTTGCCGGGCGGTGGTGGCGCACGCCTTTAATCCCAGCACTTGGGAGGCAGAGGCAGGAGGATTTCTGAGTTCGAGGTCAGCCTGGTCTACAAAGTGAGTTCCAGGACAGCCAGGGCTACACAGAGAAACCCTGTCTCAAAAAAAAACCAAAAAAAAAAAAAAACAAACAAACAGTACAGCCTTAGTTGCAGCAGAAGACCGTAGATTCTTAGAGATTCCAGGACCTTGAGACAACCACCAAGAACAGCAGCAGGTTTGGTATAGAGCTAGCCAGAGCATAGGATAGAATCTGTCTGTGCTCCAGAGTGCAGAACCAGAGAAGTGACCCATACCTGTTGAAGGAGTCTAGAAAATTGCATGTAGATCCCTGGGATTGAATACTAAATTATTTACGCTTTTTGAATTTGTTTATTCTTTGATCTGATTGTAACTGTGCCCTGGTTTTTCCCTCCTGAAATAAGAAATTATTTAACTTATTTTTTATTTTATAAGAGCCCACAGTTGGAAGATTTTCAATTTTAAAATAGATGTGGCATTTTACAGAGAATGAATTTTTAACATGTTTGAATTAGTAAAATTGAGGGATTTTAAGTTTGTAAATGTTTTATATTGTAATGTTGAAATTAATATGAAATCCAGGAGACACCAGAAAAATCAAGGTTATCCTTAACAGTGACATATTTGTGTGTCAGATTGACAAGGGATCAGTTATTCTGGCAAGTTTTATGCCACCTTGAAACAAGCAAAAGTAATCAGAGAGAAGGAAGCTTCAATTAAGAAAATGTCTTTTGTAGCTAGGCAGTGGTGGCACATGTCTTTAATATCAGCATTCAGCAGGCAGAGACAAGCAGATCTCTGTCAGTTTTCAGGCCAGCCTGGTCTATAGAATGAGTTTAAGGATAGCCAGGGCTACACAGTGAAACATGACCTCGAAAAACTATAAACGAGAAAAAAAGACAGACAGACAGACAGACAGACAGGAAGGAAGGAAGGAAGGGAGGGAGGGAAGGAGGGATGGAGGGAGGGAGGAAAGAGAGAGGGAGGAAGGAAGGAAGGAAGGAAGGAAATGCCTTTCTATAATTGACTGTAGATAAGTATGAAGGTATGAGAACTTAGCTATAAATCAAGTCTGTGTTTGTTGAACTAAAACAGAGGCAAAACATTACAGAACCAGGAAATATGACCATTTTTTTCTTTTTAGCAAATTTCAGCAGGGCAGTTCAGAATGTGATTTGTAATTTGTGGCTAAACTACAGGACAACTTAAGGAAAACTTTACCCAAACTGATCTCAGAGACATACTTATAAAGATTCTGCTTTTGATAATGCCAGTTCAAAGTTTCATATGCCTGATAAGAGCTTCAGGGGATATTTGGAAGATTATATCAGAGTCAGCACAGATGTGACCTTCCACCGTTATAACTGAAAGGGTTAACTCAAGAACTTTGAAAAGCCAGAAGCTGGAAAGAACCCAGATGTCCCTCAACGGAGGAATGGATTCAGAAGATGTGGTATATTTACATAATGGAATACTACTCTGCAATTAAAAACAATGAACTCATGAAATTCCTAGGCAAATGGTCAGAACTTGAAAATATCATCCTTAGTGAGGTAACCCAATCACAAAAGAACACACATGGTATGCAGTCACTGATAAGGGGATATTAACCCAGAATCTCGGAATACCCTAGACACAATTCGCATATCAATAGATTTCCAAGAAGATGGAAGGAGAGACCCCTGGCCCTGGAAAGACTGGATGTAGGGGAATACCAGGACAGAGAAGTGAGAGGGGGTTGAATGGGGAACAGGGGGAGGGAAGAGGACTTATGCAACTTTCGGGGAGGGAGGAAACGGAAAAGGGGAAATCATTTGGAATGTAAATAAATAAAAATATAGAAAATTAAAAAAAAAAGAACTTTGAAAAGCAAGTATTCCCCCTCCCAGAAGGGAGAGGCTAAATTACATTCCTCAGACCACAGGAAGGCCCAGAGTTATTCTAGAGACGGGTTGACCACCTACCTCATCCCCTAACCACCAATTAGTTTAAAGGTAACACTGTTCTGCCAATCACATTGTGCCTAATGGTGGCTGCCCTTAGGACTGTATAAAGGCCAGCACAGCACGGCACACGGTCGTTCTCGCCCTATGTGCAGGGCTATCTCAGCATGCTGAATATTGAATAAAATTAATTATCTTGCATTTTGCATAGATTTCCATCGCTGCATGGTCCACTCGGGAGGGGGGTGGTCCTCCGGTAAGTTAAGACTAGCCGAGTCTTACATAACATTAATGTTCTAGCTGCTGTGAGACCAAAACAGTCACAAATATCTCAGAAGTTAATGGGGGGCCAAAACAGGAAACTATGCTTCACAAGTAAGAGCTCTGTTTGGAGCTAAAATGGTAAAAAAAGAAATTCTTCTTTGTCCTGTATCAAATCCTAAGTAAAGAATAAGTTCTTGTTTGTTCTGTGTTAAGTTCTGTGAAATAAGGTTTCTATTTGTAATTAAGAAGAGGTTTCTGTTTGTCTTGTGTTAAGTCCTCTCTAAATAAGGTTTCTTTTTGTAATTAAAAGTAAGGTCCTATTTCTTGGGTCTGATGTAAACTCCTTGCAACCTCATTCACATGATGAATATCCTTCCCTTTGTTTCCTCTCTTTTCTTTGTATCCTTTTAGCAATGTATAACCGCCAACCCTTTCCTGTGAACATCTTATCTCTCCTACAAGAGGGTCTTCAAGAGGCCAGTGGGGGCTGCTCTCTCAAATACTGATTTAGAAATGAGGCAGCCAACTGTCAGTCCCGGGTGCACCCCCAAATACAGTTTGCTTTAATAGGACAGTTGTGGACTTCGTCTTTTCTCCTCGAGAAGATCAGGTTTAAAACTGTCACCCTCAAACAAAAAGTAAAACCACTGAAATGTGTTTGTTGTGGCACAGTGAGTCACAGGAAAAGGAACTTTAGGAAAAGAAATAAATAAAGCATATAAATGGAAAAAAGCACCTGTATTAAGTCCTGATGGAACAAAAGGAGGGCACTGGGCTGATCAGTGTCCTTGTATTAACCCAAATATTCTAGGAGAAAGACCAAAGTCATGATTGAGAAAACTTTATTTTAGAGGTACACCCAGGACTGGCTAGAGTGCTAGTTCTGGGTTTGAGAGAGCAGCTCCTTACTGGAGTTTCGAGGCCCCTTTTATAGGGAAGAGTCATAACATGTTTACAGAGGTGAGATAATTGAATGTTAAAGGAAAAAGAAGGAAAAGTAAGAACAAAAGCACAAATATACAACACACAGGAGTGGAGTCATACATCATGGGGTAGGTGGTCAAGAGTGTGCATCACACTATCCTGAAAACATATTTTGCAAGGTGAAAGGCAGCTGTATATCATGAGGTCATGAGTTAAGCGATGCAAGGGGTAGTCATTCATCATGGGGTCACAAGTTCATCAGTATTTGAAAACATGTGTGGTCAGGTACACCAGATTTAGGAAGTAAAAACCTATTCTTATCTAGAAATAATCCCAGTACTCAGTGTGGGTCCCTGTTTTGCCCTGCCACCACTGGGGTGACAAAAAGTTGCAGGGAGCCAGACTGCATTTACCCTGTGCTGTTGCTGTCAGGTGCTGGGCTTTTGGGATACACTGAGACAGCGAGTGGAAAACACAGTCTAAGATATGGGAGGCTGAAGCCAAGGTTCCCAAGCTCTCAGACATCCAGTGGTCACTGGAAAACCACTCAGCGGAGTCTGGAATGAAGGACTGGGGTGCCAGCCCTACAATGAAGTCAGGACAAAGGTCTCCCAAACTCCTGGACATCCAGGTGTCCCTGGGTTGTGAAGAGTTGGAAATGGAGTTGGGGCTGAGGACAATGACAAGCCAAAGCTGGGGAAATGGGAATTCTGGCTTAACTCATTGGCGATTGTCTTTAGTTTGGTGGTGGTTGTCTGGGAGTGGAGAGGGGCCTGCTGCAGGAAACTTAGGCTGCAGCTCTGTAGTCAAAGACGTTCTCCATGCTTAGTGCAAGGAGATAAGAATGGATCGATTTGCATTCTTCTGCATGTTGACCTCCAGTTGAACCAGCACCATTTTTGAAAAGGCTATCTTTTTTCCACTGGATGATATTAGGTCCTTTGTCAAAGATCAACTGACCATAGGAGTGTGGATTCATTTCTGGGTCTTCAATTCTGTTCCATTGATCTACATGCCTGTCACTGTACCAATACCATGCAGTTTTTAACATGATTGATCTGTAGTACAACTTGAGGTCCAGGATACTGATTCCCCCAGAGGTTCTTTTACTCTTGAGAATAGTTTTAGCTATCCTGGGTTTTCTGTTATTCCAGATGAATTTTTGAAATGCTCTTTCTAACTCTATGAAGAATTGAGTTGGGATTTTGATGGAGATTGCATTGAACCTGTATATTGCTTTTGGCAAGATGGTCATTTTTACTATATTAATCCTGCCAATCCATGAGCATGGAAGATTTTTCCATCTTCTAAGGTCTTCTTAAATTTCTTTCTTCAGAGACATGAAGTTCTTATTATACAGATCTTTCACTTGTTTGGTTAGAGTCACACCAAGATACTTTATATTGTTTGTAGCTATCATGAAGGATATCATTTCTCTTAGTTCTTTCTCAGCCTGCTTATCCTTTGAGTATAGGAAGGCTACTGATTTGCTTGCATTTATTTTATATTTGGCCACTTTGCTGAAGTTGTTTATCAGCTGTAGGAGTTCTCTGGTGGAGTTCTTTGGGTCGCTTAAGTATACTATCATATCGTCTGCAAATAGTGATACTTTGACTTCTTCCTTTCCAATTTGTATCACTTTGACCTCCTTTTGATGTCGAATTGCTCTAGCTAGAACTTCAAGCACTATATTGAAAAGATATGGAGAGAGAGGGCAGCCTTGTCTAGTCCCTGATTTTAGTGGGATTGCTTCAAGTTTCTCTCTGTTTAGTTTGATGTTGGCTACTGGTTTGCTGTAAATTGTGTTTACTATGTTTAGATATGGGCCTTGAATTCCTGATCTTTCCAAGACCTTTAGCATGAAAGGATGCTGAATTTTGTCAAATGCTTTTTCAGCATCTAATGAAATGACCATGTGTTTTTTTTTCTTTGAGATTGTTTATGTAGTGGATTACATTGATGGATTTCCTTTTATTGAACCATCCCTGCATCCCTGGGATGAAGCCTACTTGATCGTGGTGAATGATCATTTTGATGTGTTCTTGGATTCGGTTGGCAAGAATTTTATTGAGTATTTTTGCATCGATATTCAAAGAGAGATTGGCCTGAGATTCTCTTTCTTTGTCTGATATTTGTGTGATTTTGGTATCAGCGTAATTGTGACTTCATAGAATGAGTTGGGTAGTGTTCCTTCTGTTATTATTTTGTGGAATAGTTTGAAGAGTATTGGTGTTAGGTCTTCTTTGAAGGTCTGATAGAATTCTGCACTAAAACCATCTGTACCTGTACTTTTTTTGGTTGGAAGACTTCCAATGACGACTTCTATTTCTTCAGGGGTTATAGGATGGTTTAGATGGTCTATTTGATCCTGATTTAATTTTGGTATTTCATATCTGTCTAGGAAATTGTCCATTTCCTCCAGATTTTCTAGTTGTGTTGAATACAGGCTTTTGTAGTAGGATCTGATGATTTATTGAATTTCTTCAGGTCTGTTGTTATCTCTCCCTTTTCGTTTTGGATTTTGATAATTTGGATACTGTCTCTGTGCCCTCTGGTTAGTCTGGCTAAGGGCTTATATATCTTGTTGATTTTCTCAAAGAACCAACTCCTTGTTTTGTTGATTCTTTTCATGGTTTTATTTGTTTCTACTTGATTGATTTCAGCCCTGAGGTTGATGATTTCCTGCCTTCTACTCCTCTTGGATGTATTTGCTTCTTTTTCTTCCACGGCTTTCAGGTATGCCATTAAGCTGCTAGTGTATCCTGTCTCCCATTTCTTTTTGGAGGCACTCAGGACTATGAATTTTCCTCTTAGCACTGCTGTCAATGTGTCCCATAAATTAGGGTATGTTGTGCCTTCATTTTCATTAAATTTTAAAAAGTCTTTGATTTCTTTCTTTATTTCCACCTTGACCAAGTTATCATTGAGTAGAGCATTGTTCAGCTTCCATGTGTATGTGGGCTTTCTGTTGTTTTTGTTGCTATTGAAGACCACCCTTATTCCATAGTGATCTGATAGGAGGCATGGGATTAGTTCGAACTTCTTATATCTGTTGAGGTCTGATTTGTGACCAATTATATGGTTGATTTTGGAGAAGGTACCATGAGGTGCTGAGAAGAAGGTGTATTCTTTTGCTCTAGGATGAAGTGTTCTATATATATCTGTTAGTTCCATTTTGTCCAAGGCTTCAATTCTTCAATTAGATTCACTTTGTCCCTGTTTAGTTTCTGCTTTCCTGAACGATCCATTTCAGAGAGCAGAGTGTTGAAGTCACCCACTATTATTGTGTGTGGTGCGATGTGTGCTTTGAGCTTTAGTAAAGTTTCTTTTACCAATGAGGGTGCCCTTGCATTTGGAGCACAGATATTCAGAATTGAGAGTTCTTCTTATTGGATTTTTCCTTTGACCCATATGTAGTGTCCTTCTGTGTCTTTTTTGATGACTTTAGGTTGAAAGTCAATTTTATTTGATATTAGGATGGCTACTCCGGCTCGTTTCCTGGGACCATTTGCTTGTGAGATTGTTTTCCATCTTTTTACTCTGATATAGTGTTTGTCTTTGACACTGAGGTGCGTTTCCTGCATGCAGCAAAATGCTGGGTCCTGTTTACATATCCAGTCTGTTAGTCTATGTCTTTTTATTTTGGAGTTGAGACCATTGATATTAAGAGAAATTAAAGAATAGTGATTATTGCCACCTGCTATTCTTGATGCTATTTTTATGTTTGAGTAGTTATCTACTTTTGGATTTGATGAAAGAAGGTTACTATCTCATTTTTTCCAGGGTGTTGTTTCTCTCCTTGTATTGTCGATTTCCACCTATTATCCTTTGCAGGGCTGGGTTTGAGCAAAGATATTGTGTAAATTTGGTTTTATCATGGAATATCTTGATCTCTCCATCTATGGTGATTGAGAGTTTTGCTGGGTATAGTAGTCTAGGTGGACATTTGTGTTCTCTTAGAGTCTGTATGAGATCTGCCCAGGATCTTCAAGCTTTCACGGTCTCTGGTAAGAACTCTGATGTAATTGGGAAAGGTTTTCCTTTCTATGTAACTTGGCCTTTTTCTCTTACTGCTTTTAATATTCTTTCTTTGTTTAGTACATTTGGTTTTTTGATTATTATGTGACGGGAGGTATTTCTGTTCTGGCCCAGTCTGTTTTGAGTTCTGTAGGCTTCTTGTACGTTCATGGCATCTCTCTCTTTAGGTTAGGGAAGTTTTCCTCCATAATTTTGTTGAAGATATTTACTGGCCCTTTAAGTTGTAAATCTTCACTCTCATCTATACCTATAATCCTTAGGTTTGGTCTTCTCATTGTGTCCTGGATTTCCTGGATGTTTTGGGTTACACCTTTTTTGCATTTTGCATTTTCTTTGACTGTTGAGTGGATGCTTTCTATGGTATCTTCAGCACCTGAGATTCTTTCTTCCATCTCTTGTATTCTATTGTTGATGTTTGCATTTATGACTCCTGATTTCTTCCCAAGGTTTTCTATCTCCAAAGTTGTCTCCCTTTGTGATTTCTTAGTTGTTTCTACTTCCTTTTTTTAGATCCTGGATGGATTTGCTCAGATCCTTCACTTGTTTGTTTGTATTTTCCTGTATTTTTTAAGATATTTTTGCAGGCACTCCGCCATCTTTGCTCCAGTGGCCAGGTAGTTGGGATCGCCAGGCTCAGAGACAGACAGGCATAATATCGCTTGGGTCTCAGGCAGCTTGTGTGTAACCTGCTCCAAGAGCTGGGCAGATCTGTAGTAACCAGCGAGCCAGCTCTACTGTGGGACTTCTGCCTTGATGAGGGACCTCTGCACTGGGCGGAAGCCACCAGCTTCCCTTTGGTGACCTCTGTTCCTGGATCGACTGCACTGAGGAGACAGGTACCCAGGTTCTCCCCAATATAACATCGCTTGGGACACGGCCTGTTGGGGCTTCCACCTGCTCCCAATAACGGGACAGCACTGTGGTCATCTGGGCGCCAGCTGTGCTGTGGGCCATCCCCCCTGAAGGGTGACCTGTGCAGCCGAGAGAGTGTAGAGTGCACTCCGCCATCTTTGATCCAGCACCAGGGCAAATGGGACCACTAGGCTCAGAGACAGGCAGGCATAATATCGCTTGGGTCTCAGGCGGCTTGTGTGTACCCTGCTCCCAAGAGCTGGGCAGGTCTGCAGTAATCGATGCACCAGCCCTGCTGTGGGACTTCTGCCCTGCAGAGGGATGCCCCCTCCCCCACTCTGGGAGAGATCACACACCCCTGCACAGGGTGGGAGCCTACCAGCCTCCCTCTGGGAATCCACTACGCTGAGCCTTTGGATGTGCAAGGACTCCCAAATATAACATCACTTGGGGCAAGGCACATCAGGGCTCCAAAGTAACTCAGGAGCAGGGCAGGCCCTAGAAATCGGTGCCAGGGGAATCCCGGTAATGGGGGAGGGGGGAACAGAAATAGCTTTGCAGGCTCACGGGAGGTCCAACCAACAGCCAGTGACAGTAGGACCAACTAACACCAAAGGTAACCAGATGGCAAAAGGCAAACGTAGGAACATTACTAACAGAAATCAAAGTAATATGGCACCATCCGAACCCAACTCTCCAACAGCAGCAAGTTTTGGATACCCCACCACAACCGAAAGGCAAGATCTGGATTTATAACCACTTCTCATGATGCTATTAGAGGATCCCAAGAAGGACACAAATAAATCTAATAAAGAATTACAGGAGACCATGAATCAACGGTTAGAAGCCCTTACCAAGGAAACACAAAAATCGCTTAGAGAAATGCAGGAGAACATGGATCAACAGATGGAGGCCCACAAGGAGACAACACAAAAATCACTTAAAGAAATGAATCAACGGGTAGATGCACTTTCAAAGGAATCACAAAAATTGCATAAAGAAATCCAGAAGAATATGGCTCAACAGACAGATGCCCATAGGGAGGAAACACAAAAATTGCTTAAAGAAATGAATCAACGGATAGATGCCCTTACAAAGGAAACACGAGAACTGCTTATAGAAATGCAGGAGACGATGGATCAACAGATGGAATACCATGAGGAGGAAACACAAAAATTGCTTAGAGAAATACAGGAGAACTTGGATCAACAGGCAGAAATCTGGAAAGAGGAAATGCAAAAATACCTTAAAGAAATACAGGAAAATACAAACAAACAAGTGAAGGATCTCAGCAAATCCATCCAGGATCTAAAAAAGGAAGTAGAAACAACTAAGAAATCACAATGGGAGACAACTTTCGAGATAGAAAACCTTGGGAAGAAATCAGGAGTCATAGATGGAAACATCAGCAATAGAATACAAGAGATGGAAGAAAGAATCTCAGGTGCTGAAGATACCATAGAAAGCATCAACTCAACAGTCAAAGAAAATGCAAAATGCAAAAAACGTGTAACCCAAAACATCCAGGAAATCCAGGACACAATGAGAAGTCCAAACCTAAGGATTATAGGTATAGATGAGAGTGAAGATTTGCAACTTAAAGGGCCAGTAAATATCTTCAACAAAATTATGGAGGAAAACTTCCCTAACCTAAAGAGAGAGATGCCATGAACGTACAAGAAGCCTACAGAACTCAAAACAGACTGGACCAGAACAGAAATACCTCCCGTCACATAATAATCAAAACACCAAATGTACTAAACAAAGAAAGAATATTAAAAGCAGTAAGAGAAAAAGGCCAAGTAACATACAAAGGAAGAACTATCCGAATCACATCAGACTTCTCACCAGAGACTATGAAAGCCAGAAGATCCTGGGCAGATCGCATGCAGACACTAAGAGAGCACAAATGCCAGCCTAGACAACTATACCCAGCAAAACTCTCAATCACCATAGATGGAAAGACCCAGATATTCCAGTATAAAACCAAATTTTCACAATATCTTTCCACAAACCCAGCCCTGCAAAGGATAATAGGTAGAAACCGCCAATACAGGGAGAGAAACAACACCCTGGAAAAAATGAGATAGTAACCTTCTGTCTTCAAACCCAAAAGTAGATAACCACTCAAACATAAAGATAGCGTCAAGAATGGCAGGTGGCAATAATCACTATGCCTTAATCTCTCTTAATATCAATGGTCTCAATTCCCCAATAAAAAGACATAGACTAACAGACTGGATACGTAAACAGGACCCAGCATTTTGCTGCATGCAGGAAACGCACCTCAGTGTCAAAGACAAACACTACCTCAGAGTAAAAGGCTGGAAAACAATTTTACAAACAAATGGCCCCAAGAAACGAGGTGGAGTAGCCATCCTAATATCAGATAAAATTGATTTTCACCCTAAAGTCATCAAAAAAGACACAGAAGAACACTACATACTGATCAAGGGAAAAATCCACCAAGAAGAACTCTCAATTCTGAATATCTATGCTCCAAATGCAAGGGCACCCTCACTGGTAAAAGAAACTTTACTAAAGCTCAAAGCACACATCGCACCTCACACAATAATAGTGGGTGACGTCAACAGCCCGCTCTCTGAAATGGATCGTTCAGGAAAGCAGAAACTAAACAGGGACACAGTGAATCTAATTGAAGAATTGAAGCCTTGGACAAAATGGAACTAACAGATATATATAGAACATTTCATCCTAGAGCAAAAGAATATACCTTCTTCTCAGCACCTCATGGTACCTTCTCCAAAATCAACCATATAATTGGTCACAAATCAGACCTCAACAGATATAAGAAGATCGAACTAATCCCATGCCTCCTATCAGATCACTATGGAATAAGGGTGGTCTTCAATGGAAACAAAACAACAGAAAACCCACATACACATGTAGGCTGAACAATGCTCTACTCAATGATAACTTGGTCAAGGTGGAAATAAAGAAAGAAATCAAAGACTTTTTAAAATTTAATGAAAATGAAGGCACAACATACCCTAATTTATGGGACACAATGAAAGCAGTGCTAAGAGGAAAATTCATAGCCCTGAGTGCTGCCAAAAAGAAACGGGAGACAGGATACACTAGCAGCTTAATGGCATACCTGAAAGCCCTGGAACAAAAAGAAGCAAATACACCAAAAAGGAGTAGAAGGCAGGAAATCATCAAACTCAGGGCTGAAATCAATCAAGTAGAAACAAATAAAACCATACAAAGAATCAACAAAAGGAGGAGTTGGTTCTTTGAGAAAATCAACAAGATATATAAGCCCTTAGCCAGACTAACCAGAGGGCACAGAGACAGTATCCAAATTAGAAAATCAGAAACGAAAAGGGAGAGATAACAACAGAAACTGAGGAAATTCAAAAAATCATCAGATCCTACTACAAAAGCCTGTATTCAACACAACTAGAAAATCTCAAGGAAATGGACAATTTCCTTGACAGATACCAAATACCAAAATTAAATCAGGATCAAATAGACCATCTAAACCGTCCTATCACCCCTGAAGAAATAGAAGTCGTCACTGGAAGTCTTCCAACCAAAAAAGCACAGGTCCAGATGGTTTTAGTGCAGAATTCTATCAGACCTTCAAAGAAGACCTAACACCAATACTCTTCAAACTGTTCCACAAAATAGAAACAGAAGGAACACTACCCAACTCGTTCTATGAAGCCACAATTACACTAATACCAAAAGCACACAAAGATCTGACAAAGAAAGAGAACCTCAGGCCAATCTCTCTTATGAATATCGATGAAAAAATACTCAATAATATTCTTGCCAACTGAATCCAAGAACACATCAAAACGATCATTCACTATGATCAAGTTGGCTTCATCCCAGGGATGCAGGGATGGTTCAATATAAGGAAATCCATCAATGTAATCCACTACATGAACAATCTCAAAGAAAAAAACCACATGGTCATCTCATTAGATGCTGAGAAAGCATTTGACAAAATTCAGCATCCTTTCATGCTAAAGGTCTTGGAAAGATCAGGAATTCGAGGCCCATGTCTAAACATAGTAAAAGCAATTTACAGCAAACCGGCAGCCAACATCAATCTAAATGGAGAGAAACTTGAAGCAATCCCACTAAAATCATGGACTAGACAAGGCTGCCCTCTCTCTCCATATCTTTTCAATATAGTACTTGAAGTTCTAGCTAGAGCAATTAGACAACAAAAAGAGGTCAAAGGGATACAAATTGGAAAGGAAGAAGTCAAACTATCACTATTTGCAGACGACATGATAGTATACTTAAGCGACCCAAAGAACTCCACCAGAAACTCCTACAGCTGATAAACAACTTCAGCAAAGTGGCCGGATATAAAATCAACTCAAGCAAGTCAGTAACCTTCCTATACTCAAAGGATAAGCAGGCTGAGAAAGAAGTAAGAGAAATGATACCCTTCACGATAGCCACAAACCATATAAAGTATCTTGGTGTGACTCTAACCAAACAAGTGAAAGATCTGTATGACAAGAACTTCAAGTCTCTGAAGAAAGAAATTGAAGAAGACATCAGAAGATGGGAAAATCTGCCATGCTCATGGATTGGCAGGATTAATATAGTCAAAATGACCATCTTGCCAAAAGCAATATTCAGATTCAATGCAATCCCCATCAAAATTCCAACTCAATTCTTCATAGAGTTAGAAAGAGCAATTCAAAAATTCATCTGGAATAACAGAAAACCCAGGATAGCTAAAACTATTCTCAAGAGTAAAAGAACCTCTGGGGGAATCAGTATCCCAGACCTCAAGCTGTACTACAGAGCAATAGTGTTAAAAAACTGCATGGTATTGGTACAGTGACAGGCATGTAGATCAATGGAACAGAATTGAAGACCTAGAAATGAATCCACAGTCCTATGGTCACTTGATCTTTGACAAAGGAGCTAAAACCATCCAGTGGAGAAAAGATAGCCTTTTCAACAAATGGTGCTGGCTCAACTGGAGGTCAACATGCAGAAGAATGCAAATCAACCCATTCTTATCTCCAAGTGGGTCAAGGACCTCCACATAAAACCAGACACACTGAAACTAATAGACAGGAAACTAGGGAAGAACCTTGAACATATGGGCACAGGGGAGAATTTCCTGAATAGAACTCCAATAGCTTATGCTCTAAGATCAAGAATTGACAAATGGGACCTCATTAAATTACAAAGTTTTTGCAAGGCAAAAGACACTGTCAAAAAGACAAAGCGGCAACCAACTAACTGGGAAATGATCTTTACCAACCCTACAACCGACAGAGGGCTAATATCCAATATATACAAAGAACTCAAGAAGTTAAACTCCAGAGAGGCAAGTAACCCTATTAAAAAATGGGTACAGAGCTAAACAAAGAGTTCTCACCTGAAGAATATCTAATGGCTGAGAAGCACCTAAAGAGATGTTCATCATCCTTAGTCATTAGGGAAATGCAAATCAAAACAACCCTGAGATTCCATCTCACACCAATCAGAATGGCTAAGATCAAAAACACAGGAGACAGCAGTTGTTGGCGAGGATGTGGAGAAAGAGGAACACTCCTCCACTGCTGGAGGGATTTCCAGCTGGTACAACCACTCTGGAAAGCAGTCTGGTGGTTCCTCAGAAAACTGGGCATGACACTCCCGGAGGATCCTTATATACCACTCCTGGGCATATACCCAGAGGCTTCCCCTGCATGCAATAAGGACACATGCTCCACTATGTTCATAGCAGTCTTATTTATAATAGCCAGAAGCTGGAAAGAACCCAGATGTCCCTCAACGGAGGAATGGATTCAGAAGATGTGGTATATTTACACAATGGAATACTACTCTGCAATTAAAAACAATGAATTCACGAAATTCCTAGGCAAATGGTCAGAACTTGAAAATATCATCCTTAGTGAGGTAACCCAATCACAAAAGAACACAGGATGGTATGCAGTCACTGATAAGGGGATATTAACCCAGAATCTCGGAATACCTTAGACACAATTTGCATATCAATAGAAATAGATTTCCAAGAAGATGGAAGGAGAGACCCCTGGTCCTGGAAAGACTAGATGTAGGGGAATGCCAGGACAGAGAAGCAAGAGGGGATTGAATGGGGAAAAGAGGGAGGGAAGGGGGCTTATGGGACTTTTGGGGAGGGAGGAAATGGGAAAGGGGAAATGATTTTGAATGTAAATAAAAAAAAACTTTAAAAATTTTTTAAAAAAAGATATTTTTGCATTTCCTCTTTCAGGATTTCTGCCTGTTGACCCAAGTTTTCCTGTATTTCTCTAAGCAATCTTTGTGTTTCCTCCTCATGGGCTTCTATCTGTTGATCCATAGTCTCCTGCATTTCTTTAAGCGATTCTTGTGTATCCTTTGTAAGGGCATCTACCCGTTGATTCATTTCTTTAAGCGATTTTTGTGTTGCCTCCTTATGAGCCTCCATCAGTTGACCCATATTCTCCTGCATTTCTTTAAGCGATTTTTGTGTTTCCTTTGTAAGGGCTTCTAACCGTTGATTCATATGCTCCTGTATTTCTTTATGAGATTTATTTACGTCCTTCTTGAAATCCTCTAATAGCATCATGAGAAGTGATTTTAAATTTAGATCTTGCCTTTCGGGTGTGATGGGTTATCCAGGACTTGCTGCTGTTGGAGAGTTGGGTTCGGATGGTGCCATATTACTTTGATTTCTGTCAGTAACGTTCCTAAGTTTGCCTTTTGCCATCTGGTTACCTCTGATGTTAGTTGGTCCTGCTGTCACTGGCTGTTGGTTGGACCTCCTGTGAGCCTGCAAGGCTATTTCTGCCCCTGCCCCATGCCTGGTATTCCCCGGCCCTGATTGCTGAGGGGCTGCCCTGCTCCTGAGTGACTTTGGAGCCCTGATGTGCCTTGCCCCAAGTGATGTTATATCAGGGAATCCTTGCACATCTGAAGGCTCGGTGCAGTCAATCCTTGGAGCAGAGGTTGCCAAGGGGAGGCTGGTGAGTTCTCCCTGTGCGGGTCTCCCAATGCAGGTCCCTCTTCAGGGCAGATGTCCCACAGCAGAGCTGGCGCCCAGAGGACCACGGAGCTGCTCCTCCCTTGGGCGCAATGGAAGCCCAGCAGGCTGTGTCCCAAGAGAAGTTATATTGGGGAGTCTCTGCATACCTGAAGGCTCAGCGTAGTCAATCCCCGGAGCAGAGGTCGCCAAGGGGAGGCTGGTGTGCTCTCTCCCTGTGCGGGTCCCTCTGCAGGGCAGGTGTCCCACAGCAGAGCTGGCATGTAGGTGACCACAGACCTGCCCAGCTCTTGGGTGCAGGGAGCACACAAGCTTGCCGAGACCCAAGCGATATTGTGCTTGGTTATCCCTGCGTCTGTAGGTCCCAAATGCTGTGTTGCCGGATCAAAGATGGCCAGGAAGACCTATTCTTACAGCATATTGAGATTTAGCAACAATCTGGTTCCTTAACAGCAATCTGGCTCCTGTCCTGGTTTCACATTTGTATATTTGATACATGAGGCAACCCTCTGACTCTGGAAACTCAGCGATGGCCCCACCCTTGGTACTTGGACAACAATGTTGGGAAATTTGATGAAAATTGGGGAAATCTTTTTTTTTTCCCTGAGACAGGGTTTCTCTGTGTAGCTCTGGCTGTCCTGGAACTCACTCTGTAAACCAGGCTGGCCTCGAACTCAGAAATCAGAAATCCGCCTGCCTCTGCCACCCCAGTGCTGGGATTAAAGGCCTGTGCCACCACTGCCCGGCAATTGGGGAAATCTTATGGCTACTCTTGGCCTTGAAGTTGGTGATTTAAAAATAAAACAACTTGGGTCAGAGAGAAGGCTCAGCGGTTAAGATCACTGACTGCTCTTCGGAAGGTCCTGTGTTCAAATCCCAGCAACCACATGGTGGCTCACAACCATCTGTAATGAGATATGAAGCCCTCTTCTGGTGTGTCTGAAGACAGCTACAGTGTACTTACATGTAATAATAAATAAATCTTTGGGCCGGAGCAAGCAGAGGTCCTGGGTTCAATTCCCAGCAACCATATGATGTCTCATAATGATCTGTACAGCTACAGTGTACTCATATACATAAAATAAATAAATCTTTAAAAAATAAATAAAACTTTATTTTTTGTTAATTCCCAATCTAAGTGTGCAAATTGTACAAATTGTGATGTTTAGCACTCTCCTAACAGGCTTTATGGAGTTCTTATTGCCTATTTTAAAGTCTTTGATATTTGATGTAGCCAAAAACCTATGAGGACATGTGATGCAACAATGGAGAACTATTCTCACGGTAAATAATATGGAATCACCTTTTAAGTGGGGCCACTGATCCAGGACTGCCAACTTTCACATGCCACAAACACTAGTATCACTGTCAAATGACCTGAGGCAGCTTCTCAGAGTCTCCAGTGGCTTCTCCTACTCCCTCATCAAGCAGCCACTTCATTAATATTTTTTATCCATTTCATGGACTTCACCCTGACCCTCACCCCCAGTCTTGTCAACCTTGACACTGCATCACAATGCACGCACACACACATGATAAAGGTCCTTTGAGTGAACTTTATTCCTCATGGGAAAAGTCCTGTGCTCAGATGATTGGCACAATTACATTTTCATTATACTCTTAGATCATTGTGAAAAATCATGTATAATAAGAATTTCGGGACCTTGAAATATTTGCTGTTTCAAATTAAAATGCTGAGAAATAAAGCAATGTCTATGTATGGCTCTAAAACTGCCTCAGGAATAGTTCAAATGTCTTTAAAATGGAATAAGGGTGACATCTGGTGGCAGTCATCATGATCTTTTCTAAGTCAGAGGGTTTTAAATGTAAATCTAACAGACTCTAATTTGAGGTGATTACAGCAGATGATCTGATCAAATGATCTGACCAAATTTTTCATTTTAAAATGTAAATCATTTGGAATTCCTTAAAGAAAAACAGAAGATTGAGAGATGGAAAAAACAACATTTTGACAATTATTTGATATTCCAGCTCTTCATATGCAAATTTTTGATTACTTACATACAAATCTCTGCTTTAACCTCAAACTACTTGTCAATATAAAAAATATTTCTTTTCTCCCTAGATCACATACAGCTAGAATTTAATTTTCTAAGTTATTAGAATAAGATTTCCTGAATCAGGGCATTGCTAGTATCTGGGAAATTATGATTATTTGCCCAGGACAATTCAAAGGAAAGGTTTCATCTGTCATTGCAATCATGGCTCATTGATAAGGAATTGCTGAATTGTCTTACAGCATTGATCATTGTGCTATTTTTAATAAAACAAAAACAATGAATAATGAGTTTTTTCTGTGTTCTAAGACTACATAAGTTCTTATACATAGGTTAAAAAAACTCCTATGCACAAGATGCATAATGAAAAATTCTTAACTATTAACATGCTGAGGCCTGGTGGGTCAGGAGAATTGGCAGGATCATTTTTAATATTTCCCACAACTCACGCTTTCTACAGCATATTGGCAAATACCATGAAGCTGACTGATTAAAAAAATATATTCTTTTCATATATGTGTGGGGATATCATAATGAAACCTATTATTTTATACATTTGATATATGCTAATGAAAAGTAAAATTGCCTAATGAAGAATATATTGGATGGAAACTTTCACTTTTAGATTATATTAAACTTAATTGTCATTATCCTTCTGTAAAATTGCTTAAATTTTTGAAACATAGTCAATGATGGAGTCTCCTTTCTAAACTTGTCACTTCCCCTATCATTAGTGCTTCTGCTTATTTCACAGATGGAATAAAGAATTGCAAGACTATGTACACAGGATGTGACCAATCTGCTTTTCATACTACTTATTGCTCAGTCCAACAGGATAACATACATAATCATAAAGGTCCTAGCGCAGTACCCTTTTCCAGTTAAGATTCTTACTGATTCTGTCTTTACACCCATTACCATCATTGTGCTAGGACACAGTCTAAATACCTAAAAATAATAAAGTTATCCATAAGGTTTGTTTTCTAGTTCTTCACAATTTTAATCATCAATACATGTGTTCATTTAGGATTGCCTGAGCCCTTGGCACACCTGCCCAGGAAGATACTTTAGCCTTCCCTCTGTCTTACATTTGTCCAAAAGCCCACTAACTGCCACATCTAACTCACAGTCCTGCTCAATTTCTGCAAGGAAAATTTTACCTCAGAGTAAGACTAAAAACATAGAATGTCCCAGTCATTCTAAATTAGACACTAGACCATTTCTCTTGGGGACTAATCTATGAGGGACAGCATCAAATTACCCTTGTCAAATGACTATTGCTATAGTTTCAGAATTTGACAAACTAAAATTATATCCATATCTCTGGAGATGTTCTTCAAATATGTCATACACAACAATTCAACTTTTTAAAAAAAAGTGTGCTATTCGTGTCACATCACTCTTACAGGCTTGCTTCACCTCTACGGTCATTCCAAAATTAACCAAAAATAATGCCCTTGAATGCCTTTCTCATGAGGCCCAACATTTTTTTTAGAAATTCTTTAAACTTTGCATTGATTCTTTATGAGTTTCACATCATGCACCCCAATCCCACTCAACTCTCTGTCACCTCATATCCACCCTTTGCTGCTGACCTGAGCTGGCTAATATGAATCTGATATTGGGGCCTGCAACAGGCTCACCAGGTTTTTCCCAACAAGGGGTTATCCTGTCTGTCTCTTGCATTCTACATTCATTAGTCCTGTGCAAACCTTTGTCACATCTTCTGTATATTCCAGAAGGCACAGGCCTTCTTTAGGAATTAGCTTGGTTCTACCTACATTTTTTGATTACCACATTTAAGACATCTGGCAGTTTGGATTTTTTCAAAACCTTTAGAGATCACTTCTCCTATTAAAGTTATTTATGGTTGATAAATGCAAGTTATGATAGAAAGTGAATTAGGCGCATAACTTTGGACTCACCGAGATAAGATAAATAATAGAGTACTTTCTCCAATGTGGCCAAATACAAAAGGACTGGATAGTGTGAGTGTAATTTTTACCTGATAGTTTTCGTGATTGTTATTATTGTATATAGTTCATTAATATAAGAACCTTTATTGGCCTAAAAGGTGGAGAACGACTTTACTCCATAGAGATTCACTATTCTAATAACTCAAAGGACCCAATAACATCACTAATACTTGTTTGGTGGTCTGCATTTGGATCTCAAGATTTGAGAAAAGGACCTGTAAAACATGGGGTAAAGATTTTCTTTGTGACGTTTCAGAATCAGAAAACACCTTTTGGCTTCCTTTGCATAGAGTAGAGCTTGAAATACTCATTCTGATGTAAGTAAACCAATCATCACCAGCCAATACAGGTAAAATTGGTTTGGAAGCAGGAGAAAAGGCCAAGTGTGCCAGAGAGAAGCCAAGCCCTCTTTAGCTGAGCTGCTACTAGATGTCACCCATGTTTGGGCTGGGTCTTCCCACATCAATGAAGGGAATCCTGACATCCCTTCAGATGAGGTTTCTGACTCAAGTGATGCAAATTTGAGGATGTTGACAAGAAAAACATCCATCACAGGAGGCTTATGTTAAGTAAGCTGATAGATGAGTCGGGGGAGTCATAGGAGAAAATGACAGGATTAATATTAATAATAGTTTGCACTCTGCTCCACTAATATTACTTAAGAAAAATAACAGTGATATATTTGTGAAGAGAGCATATAATATATGCCAGCTATAATGGTACAATTTTATCACAGGCAATGTAGCAACTTAGCAAATGACTTACATTTTTAGAAAATCAAGAGTTCATAAACTTTTCTTATCCTTGAAAACTTTATTTAATAAGACCTTCATGTATTCATGCAATATATTTTAATCATGTCCAGCCCCATTTCTTCCAACCCAATTCTTCAAGTACATGCTGCTATGTTGATAAACCTGAAAGTTTTAAAATAAGTTTTATCAGGTATAAGCAAATTAATGTAGCATTCTGGGAAAAAAAAAGATGCACATCAGCAGACCTGCATTACAGGCCAAGATGGAAAAGACAGTCACAGTCATCATGACTTGCCTCTGGGTACTGAGGTAGACAGGAGAAAAGTCACCCTGGCACTAACAGCAGCATACTGAAGGTCAGGAACTTGGCTTCATTTAAGTGTCAAGTAATTGTCTGACACAGAAAACCATAATGCAGCTCCTAAGAGCCAGAGAGCCCAGAACTTCAAGAATGCAGAGGAAGGCAATGACTGAGACCTTCTTGCATACAATGCTGATGTGGCCATGGTCAGTGTGTGCATCTGTGTTAACAAAAGGAGGAGGTGCTTCTAACCACATTCCAGAGAATATCAATTCTCTGGAACTATATCAATGGTTTTAGCCAACTTAGTGGAAAACAGTCATAGCAAATAGAACTACAAATGTGGTCTCCTGCAAGGCACAGGTGACTGCTTGGTGGTTTCTGATATGGAGCAAGGGACAGAAAAAACAAAATGTCAAGGTGATATGCAGAATTTAGCTGAGATTCCAGTTATTGGCCTTCACAATTGGAGTCTCTTGGTACTTCACAAACACTCAAGAGTAAGAGCAGTGAGTATAGAGGAGAAGAGGGACATGCAGGCTAGAGTATCCCGAGTCTTCATGAGTCAGAAATGTCACAGTTGTCTGCAGGCACTGCTTTTGCACTATGTCAGCATACTGATCATCTGACATTCACACACTGGCCATATCTAACATTTGTGTTATTGTTATCAATGCAGTTTGTTCATTTTCCTCTGATGTCAGAGGACACTTCAAATAAGTATTTTAGAATACTTGGTAATTCTTTCTTTGCTGCTATTAAAATTAATTTATAGATTGCTCTAAAGCAATTATTCCAGTTTATAAAGCCCACCATTTTTGTGGAGATGTAAACACAGTAGCAATTCTTTTTTTCTATTTATTTGACATATTATGAAATTTTTCTTTATCTTGAGAAAAGGTAAAATACTTTGTTTCTTATAACATGCAGAGACTCTATTAAAATAGCATTGATTTTGATATTCATACAAGCTTAAGTTTACAGAAGGTGATTGGACAGTGCCCATATCTGTGGCCTCACAATCAAACTGAACAAGCAAATTCCCCAACTAAACCTGACTGATAAAAATAATAATTTTAGTGAGGAAGGGGAAAGAATTATTCCACAGTAATGAAAAACACATTTTAATGCTAATACACTTAGGCTAATGTTATAAGCTACTAATTTGGAGAGTACTTGGTGCCTACACTCTTAGATTGTATACTTGTAAGCTATGATCTAGATTAAGTCACTCAATGGTCAACAACTTGTTTAGAAAGTAGCATGAGCAAGATATTTTGCTAACAGATCAGGGAAAAGATTTGACACATAAAGAGTAAAATGGAGCAAAATCATCCTACTTTTGAAAGTTGAGTTTTCTACTGATGAGTACCTTAATAATTTTATTTCTTTTTTTAAATTATTTATTTATTATGTGTAAGTACACTGTAGCTGTCTTTACGATGATTGTGAGACACCATGTGGTTGCTGGGATTTGAACTCAGGACCTTCAGAAGAGCAGTTGGTGCTCTTAACTGCTTGAGCCATCTCTCCAGCCCCCAATAATTTTATTTCAATTGCAACATATCATTAGATAAAATTGGAAAATAAGGAAGTATTTCCTTCATTTTTTTAAAAAAGACACCTTTTCCCATTTTATGTAAATCAGATTTCTAAATTTTAATATCCAAAATTATGGGTACACTTAATCAAAATTATTTCTCAAAAATTCTGTCTAGGTATAAAACTCATTTGTTGTTTTATCTATTTTCTCTTACATATGTAACATGATCAATCAGTCATAGTAATGTAAAACATTAATCACTTTGTTATCATTTTCACTAGTATAAATTCCATATTTATTTTATATTAAGCTCATTAATTTGCATTTTATATTTATGTGAAAGTTAGAACCTGAAAAACCAGATTATACAAGTTTCTTTCCAAAGCAGTGTTATCTTGATCATTTTTGTTTGGTTGAAACCATTAGACTTGTTATTAACAATACTTTAATATTGGTTCCATGCACCTTTTCTACATAATGCATCCACTTTAATGCCCAATTCCTTCAATTTCAAACAAATTAAAGATTTTCTGCAAAGTGCACTAGGTAGAACAAGAACTTGTATTATTAAAAATACTTACAGCTTCCAGTCCACACACACACCAGAGTGATCAAGGAGCAGCTCACTGTGCACCACCCACAGCTATACCTGCCTCCAAAGAAGCAGGCTCTAACCTGAAATGCACAAGTGAGACACCCTCACCAGCTGCCCCAATACAAAGACCTGCAAGGACCCCAGCAAGCCTAGCAGACTTGGGCTCCATCTTCCTTCAGGTCTGCGCCTGCATCAGCTCCACCAAGGAGCAGCATACAGCTCCATACCTCACAGCTCTGCCTGCCTTACAAGAGGCCATCTCTAAGACAACACAGAGCAGTCACAAGGAAGCCCCTACACACACACACACACACACACACACACACACACACACGCACGCACACACACACACACTTCTACCAGTATCCCAGAAGGACTGCTTAAACCCAAGACACACAACTCCACTTGCCTCTCAGTAGGCCTACTCCAGTGCAGGACACTCGGGCAAACAAATATCAGAGACAACTAGATGGCGAAAGTCAAGCACAAGAACATAATCAACATAAACCAATATAGTATGGCACCATCAGAACCCAGACCCCTACTACAGAAAACCCTGGATATTCTAATACATCAGAAGAGCAAGACTGTGACCTTAAATCCCATCTCATGAAGATGATAGAGACCTTTAAGGAGGATATAAATAATTCCCTTAAAGAAATACAGAAAAGCACAGCCAAACAGGTAGAAATCCTTAAAGAGGAAACAAATAAGTTCTTTAGAGAAACACAGGAAAATACAATCAAACAAGTAAGAGAATTGAACAAAACTGTCCAAGACCTAAAAATGGAAATAGAAACAATAAAGAAATGACAAATGGAGGCAACCCTAGGGATGGACGACCTGGGAAAGAGACCAGGAGCTAAAGATGCAAGCATCACCATAGAATGCAAAAAATGGAAGAGAGAATCTCAGGCACAGAAGATACCATAGAAGATATTGACACATCAGTCAAAGAAAATACAGTGTAAAATGCTTCTAACCCAAAACATCCAGGAAATTCAGGACACAATGAAAAGATCAAACCTAAGAATAATAGGAATAGAAGAGGCCCATTTCAAAGGACCAGAAACATCTTCAGTAAAATCATAGACGAAAACTTCCCTAACCTAAAGAAAGAGATGACTACAAATATTTAAGAAGCTGATAGAAAACCAAATTGATTGGACAAGAAAAGAAAATGCTCCCATTATAAAATAAGCAAAACACTAAATGCACAGAACAAAGAAAGAATATTAAAAGCAGTAAAGGAAAAGTCCAAGAAACATATGAACGCAGACCTACTAGAATTACACCAGACTTCACAACAGAAGATTCTAAAAGTCAGAAGATCCTGGACAAATGTCATGCAGACCCCAAGAAAACACAAATGCCAGCCCAGGCTACTACACACAGCAAAACTCTCAATCATGATAGATGGATAAACCAAAATATTATATGACAAAACGAAATTTAAACAATATTTATCTACTAATTCAGCCCTACAGAGGATTCTGGAAAGAAAACTCCAGAGCGCCACGGAGAGGGTGCAGAGTGCACTCCGCCATCTTTCCTCCAGTGGCCCAGGTAGTTGGGACTGCTAGGCTCAGAGACAGACAGGCATAATATCACTTGGGTCTCGGGTGGCTTGTGTATACGCTACTCCCAAGAGCTGGGCAGATATGCAGTAACCAGCGCGCCAGCTCTGCTGTGGGACTTCTGCCTGGCAGAGGTACCCCCCCGCACTGGGCGGGAGCCTACCAGCTTCTCTTCCGTGACCTCTGTTCCGGTAGACTGCACTGAAGAGAAAGGTACCCAGGTTCTCCCCAATATAATATCGCTTGGGACACGGCCTGTTGGGGCTTCCATCTGCTCCCAAGAATGGGACAGCGCTGTGGTCCTCTGGGCACCAGTTCTGCAGTAGCCCATCCCCTCTGCAGGGCGACCAGCGCCACTGAGAGAGTGCAGAGTGCACTACGCCATATTTGATCCAGTGGCCCAGGTAGTTTAGACTGCCAGGCTCGGAGACAGACAGGCATAATATCACTTGGGTCTCGGGTGGCTTGTGTGCCCAAGAGCTGGGCATATCTGCAGTAACCAGTGTGCTAGCTCTGCTGTGGGACTTCTGCCTTGCAGAGGGGCGCCCCCTCCCCCCCACTCTGGGAGAGATCACACACCCCTGCACAGGGCAGGAGCCTACCAGACTCCCTTTGGCGACCTCTGCTCTGGGAATCCCTTACGCTGAGCCGTTGGATGTGCAGGGACTCTCCAATATAACATCACATGGGGCAAGGCACATAAGGGCTCTAAAGTCACTCAGGAGCAGGGCAGGCCCCAGAAATCGGTACCAGGGGAATCCTGGTAATCCAGGGGGACCAGATATAGCTTTGCAGGCTCACAGGAGGTCCAACCAACAGCCAGTGACAGCAGGACCACCTAACACCAGAGGTAACCAGATGGCAAAAGGCAAACGTAGAAACGTTACTAACAGAAATCAAAGTAATATGGGACCATCTGAACCCAACTCTCCAACAGCAGCAAGTCCTGGATACCCCACCACACCCGAAAGACAAGATCTGGATTTAAAATCACTTCTCATGATGCTATTAGAGGATCACAAAAAGGACACAAATGAATCTAATAAAGAATTACAGGCCGGGCGGTGGTGGCGCACGCCATTAATCCTAGCACTTGGGAGGCAGAGGCAGGTGGATTTCTGAGTTCGAGGCCAGCCTGGTCTACAGAGCGAGTTCCAGGACAGCCAGGGCTACACAGAGAAACCCTGTCTCAAAAAACCAAAAAAAAAAAAAAAAAAAAGAATTACAGGAGACCATGAATCAATGGTTAGAAGCCCTTACAAAGGAAACACAAAAATCGCTTAGAGAAATGCAGGAGAACATGGATCAAAAGATGGAGGCCCACAAGGAGACAACACAAAAATCACTTAAAGAAATGAATCAATGGGTAGATGCACTTTCAAAGGAATCGCAAAAACTGCATAAAGAAATGCAGAAGAATATGGGTCAACAGACAGATACCCATAGGGAGGCAACACAAAAAGTGCTTAAAGAAATGAATAAACGGATAGATGCCCTTACAAAGGAAACACGAGAACTGCTTAAAGAAATGCAGGAGATGATGGATCAACAGATGGAATCCCGTGAGAAGGAAACACAAAAATCACTCAGAGAAATGCAGGAGAACTTGGGTCAACAGGCAGAAATCCTGAAAGAGGTAATGCAAAAATACCTTAAAGAAATACAGGAAAATACAAACAAACAAGTGAAGGATCTCAGCAAATCCATCCAGGATCTAAAAAAGGAAGTAGAAACAACTAAGAAATCACAAAGGGAGACAACTTTGGAGATAGAAAACCTTGGGAAGAAATCAGGAGTCATAGATGCAAACATCAACAATAGAATACAAGAGATGGAAGAAAGAATCTCAGGTGCTGAAGATTCCATAGAAAGCATCGACTCAAAAGTCAAAGAAAATGCAAAATGCAAAAAACGTGTAACCCAAAACATCCAGGAAATCCAGGACACAATGAGAAGACCAAACCTAAGGATTATAGGTATAGATGAGAGTGGAGATTTGCAACTTAAAGGGCCAGTAAACATCTTCAACAAAATTATGGAGGAAAACTTCCCTAACCTAAAGAGAGAGATGCCATGAACGTACAAGAAGCCTACAGAACTCAAAACAGACTGGACCAGAACAGAAATACCTCCCGTCACATAATAATCAAAACACCAAATGTACTAAACAAAGAAAGAATATTAAAAGCAGTAAGAGAAAAGGGCCAAGTAACATACAAAGGAAGGCCTATCCAAATCACATCAGACTTCTCACCAGAGACTATGAAAGCCAGAAGATCCTGGGCAGATCTCATGCAGACACTAAGACAGCACAAATGCCAGCCTAGACTACTATACCCAGCAAAACTCTCAATCACTATAGATGGAGAGACCAAGATATTCCACGATAAAACCAAATTTTCACAATATCTTTCCACAAATCCAGCCCTGCAATGGATAATAGGTGGAAACCGCCAATACAGGGAGAGAAACAACACCCTGGAAAAAATGAGAAAGTAACCTTCTTGCTTCAAACCCAAAAGTAGATAACCACTCAAACATAGAGATAGCATCAAGAATGGCAGGTGGCAATAATTACTATGCCTTAATCTCTCTTAAGATCAATGGTCTCAATTCCCCAATAAAAAGACATAGACTAGCAGACTGGATAAGTAAACAGGACCCAGCATTTTGCTGCATGAAGGAAACGCACCTTAGTGTCAAAGACAAACACTAACTCAGAGTAAAAGGCTGGAAAACAATTTTACAAGCAAATGGCCCCAAGAAACGAGCCAGAGTAGCCATCCTAATATCAGATAAAATTGATTTTCACCCTAAAGTCATCAAAAAAGACAGAGAAGGACACTACATACTGATCAAGGGAAAAATCCACCATCAAGAACTCTCAATTCTGAATATCTATGTTCCAAATGCAAGGGCACCCTCATTCGTAAAAGAAACTTTACTAAAACTCAAAGCACACATCGCACCGCACACAATAATAGTGGGTGACTTCAACACCCCGCTCTCTGAAATGGATCGTTCAGGAAAGCAGAAACTAAACAGGGACACAGTGAATCTAATTGAAGCCTTGGACCAACTGGAACTAACAGATATATATAGAACATTTCATCCTAGAGCTAAAGAATACACCGTCTTCTCAGCTCCTCATGGTACCTTCTCCAAAATTGACCATATAATTGGTCACAAATCAGACCTCAACAGACATAAGAAGATAGAAATAATCCCATGCCTCCTATCAGATCACTATGGAATAAGGGTGGTCTTCAATGGCAACAAAAACAAAAGAAAACCCACGTACACATGGAGGCTGAACAATGCTCTACTCAATGATAACTTGGTCAAGGTGGAAATAAAGAAAGAAATCAAAGACTTTTTGAAAGTTAATGAAAATGAAGGCACAACATACCCTAATTTATGGGACACAATGAAAGCAGTGCTAAGAGGAAAATTCATAGCCCTGAGTGCCGCCAAAAAGAAACGAGAGACACCATACACTAACAGCTTAATGGCACACTTGAAAGCCCTGGAACAAAAAGAAGCAAATACACCCAAGAGGAGTAGAAGGCAGGAAATCATCAAACTCAGGGCTGAAATCAATCAAGTAGAAACAAATAAAACCATACAAAGAATCAACAAAACGAGGAGTTGGTTCTTTGAGAAAATCAACAAGATAGATAAGCCCTTAGCCAGACTAACCAGAGGGCACAGAGATAGTATCCAAATTAATAGAATCAGAAACGAAAAGGGAGAGATAACAACAGAAACTGAGGAAATTCAAAAAATCATCAGATCCTACTACAAAAACCTGTATTCAACACAACTAGAAAATCTTGAGGAAATGGACAATTTCCTTGACAGATACCAAGTACCAAAATTAAATCAGGATCAAATAGACCATCTAAACCGTCCTATAACCCCTGAAGAAATAGAAGTTGTCATTGGAAGTCTTCCAAGCAAAAAAAGCACAGGTCCAGAAGGTTTTAGGGCAGAATTCTATCAGACCTTCAAAGAAGACCTAACACCAATACTCTTCAAACTGTTCCACAAAATAGAAACAGAAGGAACACTACCCAATTCGTTCTATGAAGCCACAATTACACTAATACCAAAAGCACACAAAGATCCGACAAAGAAAGAGAATCTCAGGCCAATCTCTCTTATGAATATCGATGCAAAAATACTCAATAAAATTCTTGCCAACCGAATCCAAGAACACATCAAAACGATCATTCACCACGATCAAGTAGGCTTCATCTCAGGGATGCAGGGATGGTTCAATATAAGGAAATCCATCAATGTAATCCACTACATGAACAATCTCAAAGAAAAAAACCACATGATCATCTCATTAGAGGCTGAGAAAGCATTTGACAAAATTCAGCATCCTTTCATGCTAAAGGTCTTGGAAAGATCAGGAATTCAAGGCCCATATCTAAACATAGTAAAAGCAATTTACAGCAAACCAGTAGCCAGCATCAATCTAAATGGAGAGAAACTTGAAGCAATCCCACTAAAATCAGGGACTAGACAACGCTGCCCTCTCTCTCCATATCTTTTCAATATAGTACTTGAAGTTCTAGCTAGAGCAATTAGACAACAAAAAGAGGTCAAAGGGATACAAATTGGAAAGGAAGAAGTCAAACTATCACTATTTGCAGACGATATGATAGTATACTTAAGCGACCCAAAGAACTCCACCAGAGAACTCCTACAGCTGATAAACGACTTCAGCAAAGTGGCCGGATATAAAATCAACTCAAGCAAGTCAGAAGCCTTCCTATACTCAAAGGATAAGCAGGCTAAGAAAGAAGTAAGAGAAATAATACCCTTCACAATAGCCACAAACCATATTAAGTATCTTGGCGTGACTCTAACCAAACAAGTGAAAGATCTGTATGACAAGAACTTCAAGTCTCTGAAGAGAGAAATTGAAGAAGACCTCAGAAGATGGAAAAATCTGCCATGCTCATGGATTGGCAGGATTAATATAGTAAAAATGAGCATCTTACCAAAAGTAATACACAGATTCAATGCAATCCCCATCAAAATCCCAACTCAATTCTTCATAGAGTTAGAAAGAGCAATTCAAAAATTCATCTGGAATAACAGAAAACCCAGAATAGCTAAAACTACTCTCAAGAGTAAAAGAACCTCTGGGGGAATCAGTATCCTGGACCTCAAGCTGTACTCCAGAGCAATAGTGTTAAAAACCGCATGGTATTGGTACAGTGACAGGCATGTAGATCAATGGAACAGAATTGAAGACCCAGAAATGAATCCACACTCCTATGGTCACTTGATCTTTGACAAAGGAGCTAAAACCATCCAGTGGAAAAAAGATAGCCTTTTCAACAAATGGTGCTGGCTCAACTGGAGGTCAACATGCAGAAGAATGCAAATTGACCCATTCTTATCTCCTTGCACTAAGCTCAATTCTAAGTGGATCAAAGATCTCCACATAAAACCAGACACACTGAAACTAATAGAAGGGAAACTAGGGAAGAACCTTGAACATATGGGCACAGGGGAGAATTTCCTGAACAGAACTCCAATAGCTTATGCTCTAAGATCAAGAATAGACAAATGGGACCTCATTAAATTACAAAGTTTTTGCAAGGCAAAAGACACTGTCAAAAAGACAAAGCGGCAACCAACTAACTGGGAAATGATCTTTACCAATCTTACATCCGACAGAGGGCTAATATCCAATATATACAAAGAACTGAAGAAGTTAAACTCCAGAGAGGCAAGTAACCCTATTAAAAAATGGGGTACAGAGCTAAACAAAGTGTTCTCACCTGAAGAATATCTAATGGCTGAGAAGCACCTAAAGAGATGTTCATCATCCTTAGTCATTAGGGAAATGCAAATCAAAACAACCCTGAGATTCCATCTCACACCAGTCAGGATGGCTAAGATCAAAAACACAGGAGACAGCAGTTGTTGGCGAGGATGTGGAGAAAGAGGAACACTCCTCCACTGCTGGTGGAATTGCAAGCTGGTACAACCACTCTGGAAAGCAGTCTGGCGGTTCCTCAGAAAACTGGGCATGACACTCCCGGAGGATCCGGCTATACCACTCATGGGCATATACCCTGAGGCTTTACCTGCATGCAATAAGGACACATGCTCCACTATGTTCATAGCAGCCTTATTTATAATAGCCAGAAGCTGGAAAGAACCCAGATGTCCCTCAACGGAGGAATGGATTCAGAAGATGTGGTATATCTACACAATGGAATACTACTCTGCAATTAAAAACAATGAATTCACGAAATTCCTAGGCAAATGGTCAGATCTTGAAAATATCATCCTTAGTGAGGTAACCCAATCACAAAAGAACACACATGGTATGCAGTCACTGATCAGGGGATATTGACCCAGAATCTCAGAATACCCTAGACACAATCCGCATATCAATAGATTTCTAAGAAGATGGAAGGAGAGACCCCTGGTCCTGGAAAGACTGGATGTAGGGGAACACCAGGACAGAGTAACGAGAGGGGGTTGAATGGAGAAAAGAGGGAGGGAAGGGGGCTTATGGGACTTTCGGGGAGGGAGGAAACGGGAAAGGGGAAATGATTTGGAATGTAAATTAAAAAAAAATAAAATAAATAATAATAAAAAAAGAAATATT